>JAOXNZ010000105.1:10919277-10929990 GCA_028566095.1 Kryptolebias brasiliensis
TACACTTTCGGTATTGCTTTTATCTTCTTTTTTTTTTTTTTTCAAATCCTTTCGTTCTAAAGTAGAATATTTTGTAATAAGTACATATAGAACCTTTTCAATTAAGCTACACATCTGAAGAATACAAAAATACCACAGTTCATTTTCTGCAAAGTCACTTTCTCTGGTTTGCGCAGCAACGTGTCTTCAAGTAACAGCACCAAGGAGCGGAGCTCGAACTCAAACCCACCCGAGTGTGTGTGTGTGTGTGTGTCTGATTTCGGGTGGGCGAGCGCCGGGTTCTAGACGCACGGCCCGTGGTGAGCTGCACCAGGAGGCGCTGCGGTGCTGCTGCTCAGCTCCTACCGCAGAGACGGCGGTCCTGCTGAAGGAAGCCTAAATTGATCCAATTCGCCGAGTCTGAGCTGTTATGGGAAACATGAACAGCTGCCTCCATCGTCCGTGTGAGGGACAGTTATCTGTTCAACCCAACAGGGGGCGCTGTAGTCCAGTCGGGGTAGAAACTCCACAGCCGGATGGTCGCATTTATTTATACTGTGGGGTTTTTTTTTTGTTTTTTTTTAAAGCTTGATGTTATGTTAGTTCAATTTTCTAGAATATTCTCAGCAGTGGTGAGAAAACATAAGTGAAAATTGACAAATTCTGTTTGTTTTTGTTGTTTTTTTTTACCAAAAATGGTGCTTAGACTGAAAACTGGGGAGAAACTATAAAAACATGGTTGTTATATCCCTCAGGTAAAAATAGGACGTAATCAACAATTAAACCCGATGAGTCCTAGAAATGATCCTCCTGTTGGATGGGCTCTGTGGACCAGCAGGTGTTTTGGTCTGCAGCTGAGTTCATGTCGTTCTTCAGACGGGCTGAAGCATAAATATGGATCCCCCACAACATCGTCTTCCCCTTTCCTGTTTTGCCGTAGTCTATACAAAATATCAAAAAGATTACACAAAATACATCTTCAGTCGTTCTCAGAAGGAAAACCTTACTAATTGTCCTTTTTGTCCCTCGTGCCTGAACTTTCAGACTGATGTTTTGGAGAGTGGATCTTCTCAGCACCAAACACTCTGGGATGGAAAGTGGTTTACTTAAAAAAAAAAAAAAACTACATCATGAAGAGAAGATGGAAGACCTTCTTTTTAGAGGGTACGAAGAAAGAAGAGAGTCCACTGTTACTCACTGTTACACACACACAATGAAGAAAGGAAAGTGAGCGGGCTTCTCAAACACACGAACCAAGGGGAGTTGAGTCCACCCTCTCGGGAAGCGGGGGCCTCCTGAACGGGGCCGGGTGTGGCTCAGTGAAGTGGCAGTAGTAAAGCTGTGCGCTCTCCTCCGGCGTGCCGCTCAGGGGGAGAACGTCGCCATCTCCAGCGATATGCGCTGCCACAGCTCCTTGGTCTGCTTGCCCCTCTTCAGGTTCTGCAGCACGTCGTTGAACTGCATCATCCCCACCGGCGTCAGGCAGAACGCCCCCCGCGCGCTGCGGATGATGTTGACGAAGTCGTCGTAGTCGGCGGGCGTCAGATGGATGAGCCGGTGGTGGATGTACTGAGGAGAGAGAGGGGAGGGAGGGACGGACGGTCAGATGTTCCCAACTCGCTCTTACTTTGATTACTGATGACGGTTTATTGTTTCTCCATATGGGAGATGGGTTAGTTGAACCGCTTCGCTTTTTGACTTTTCATTAAACAAATCAAGTCTTTAAGTTGTTCCTGCGTGGAGCTTTAGTTTGTCACATCTCGAAGTGCAGGAATCCATCTTCACCTTCTGGGTGTTACATTAAACTTCTCTGTAAAAAATGCGCCATAGAACAACAACGCCAGCTAAAGGCCAAAATTAGCAAAAGGCTAGCCAAAAAGCTAAATGTGGCAAAAGGCTAGCTAAAAGTATCAAAAGGGTAGCTAGAACCTAGGAATATCAAAAAGGCTAGCGAAACGCTAAAAGTAGCACAAGAAAAAAATAGATGCAGTTTGCTGAAGCTGCTTTCAAACAGAGCAACGTTTCTGAAGGAATTACTGAGATCTCATGCATTTCTATGGGGAAAATATCTGTAGATAAAATTCAAATATTTTGAAAAGTATAAAAGTTACAAAAACCAAAAGTCGTAGCAGCCGTCTCCTGAATGAGCTGAACGTTTGGATATATGAACGGCTAAGCGTTCACTGCATTATATTTCTGAATATCCTCCTGACTACCAGGGAAAAAAATATTGTCCAATCCCTTTTTTTTTTGTTAAAATTCCTCAATCTTTGTAAGGTAATTAGCCCCACGCCTTCACATTTAGTATCATTGAAAAGCCCTAAATATCCTCTGCAGAAGCAAAAGGAGTTAAATCAGTAGTATGAAGGTGAGAGGTATTCAGCTTTACAGATGTCCACAGAGGACAAATTTGAACTGCTGGTAGTCAGGAGGACATTGATGGAAGCCTACACGCGAGCCGTGGAGCTCAGAATGAAGAAGCGACATCAGTGACTCCACCTGCAGGTAGGCCTGCTGGCAGCGCTGCACCAGCTGGTGGAAGGCAGGCGTTCGGAGGTGGGCGTGGATGTGAGCCGGGTTCAGCCTCTGGAGAGCCTCCATGATGATCTCCTGCAGGACGAACGGGCTGAGGACTCCTTTAGCAGCTCCAACACAGAACTGATACACATGGTTGACTCCTGACAGATGGAACAGGTCGAGGAAGAGGAAAAAAAAATAAATAAAGGTCAGAGTTAGGATTTTTCTTTTTTTTCATAATTAAGTGAGTAACATTATCAGTCCCTTTGAGAATTTGAGTCCAGGACCAGTGCAGGTCTTACAGAAAGCAGTTTTATTTTATATTTAATTGCTCACCTAGCCTCGCAGCGAGTCCCAGCAGCCACTTGACGTCTTCTGTGTAAGGTGGGCTTCTGGAGAAGTTGTTAGGATGGTCATTGTGAGCCCTCCTGCCCAGCATCTCCAACGCCAGCATGCCTTCAAACGTCAGAGATCACTGTTTTATTTTCACTGAACCTTTACAGAAACACGTTACTGAGCAAAGGTTTTAGGCAGGAGTGGAAAATGTTACAAATATCAGTTCACAAAATGCAAAATGAGCTGACAAAAACAAAAAATGTACTCAATATTTGTGACCTGTGCACCTGGACAACAAGACAAGGTGTCAAAGCAGACTGGGGTTTCAACATGAGCTTTATCAAGTGGAATAAGCAGAAACAAATGGGAAATGCTGAGGTCTGTAAGCCTGTACCTCAACAGGCTGTGACTAGTTAGAGACACAAAATTGCGAGAAAACGAGCAAAAGCTCCCCTTGGATTCATGTTGAATTGATACGTTTGTGCATGTTGCATGAATCCTGGCAAAATTTGGGCCTCGATTTTGCTTTAATTGATAAATGTAAAACAATTTATTTTCCACACCTGGTTAAACTTGTTGCAAAGTGCTGTATATTTTATTGAACGTAAAAGTAAGTCCTCACCGACTCTGTAGGCAGAATGCAGGTAGTGCAGGCCCTGTTGGCTGATTGGCTGGCTGTGCTGCTCGTCTTCTGATGGGAAGGGGTTGCTCACCAACGGTGCAGGTTGGGTAGAGACGGCAGGCAGAGATGCCCCCTGGATGGCCTGCATTGTGGGGCCAGAGTGGATGCTGCTCACTGCAAAACACAAAGACCGAATTTAGACCTCGTAGTTTAAGACTAAACCGGGTCGATATCTTTCCAAGCGTCAGTGCACTCCTGACCTGCCACGGTGGTGCTGAGGGGTAAACCCGTCTCAGTGTGGTAGGGGTGGACGGCAATCTGGGTCATCGACGGAACCTGAACGGCGGGGAAGGTGACAGCTGTGGCTGCCAGAGGAGGCTGGGGCCCTGCAGCCACCGAGAAGGGATACTGGGCACCGATAAAAGCTGCTGGGTGCATCCCCTGGGAACACAGACACGCAGAAACTAGATGAGCTACACTCATCTTTCACCAGGAAAAAATAAAACATTTTATTCACAGGCATGAGAAAAAGAAAGTCCAACCTCTTTCAGTTTTGGGTTCTACTTATTAGTTCATAATAAATAAAAAAAAAAGGGAAAAAGCACAACTGCACGCTCCAGAGCAGCAAAGTGACAAAACTCCTGCATTATAGGAGGGGATCACACTGATTATCAGCTCATCAATACATCTGATCAGCAGCTCCTGGCTGATTCTGAACCTCTTAAATCCTGTGGAAGCAGCAAGGCTGGACTTAAGTTTTTCACCCACAGCCTTTCCGCTTTGACTTTGTTTTTGTGTTAATAAATAAATGACACGATGGAATCTGTTGTGTGTCGTTTTTACACTTGAGGTTAGAGTTGATCAGATCATTTTAATTATGTCCTGATAGATAAAACCCTAAAACTGAAAGAGGATGAACTTTTATTCGCATGGCTGTATGTAACAATAGAATTACATTGTTTTGTTAAGTTTTTCAGGTCATTTATTAAATGAAACATGCTGATTAGTTACATTATTAGTAGTTTAGTAAAGCTGAGAAACACAAAAGATGAAATGAGGAAGTAATTACTAATAAAGAAGCACCTACTGTTTAGTTTCATAAATGTAAAGAGTGGCAGCATGACTGTTTAACAACTAATAAAGTAATCATTAAAAAGCAAAACAACTGGAAGGAGAAGAGCTCTGACCTGTGGATATGACGTCCCAGACACAGGGAAGACTGCGGGCCGAGGGACGTGCTGCAGAGGGTGTCCCAGGTACTGTGGGGTGCAGACAGTGGGGAGGTGGGCCTGGATAGCTGTGTAGGGGTGGAGGCCCTGGCTGTGGGGATGAGCCATAGCCTGGCCCGGTATAGCATGGGACTGGTAGATAGTGGAGCCCACAGAGATGACGGGAACAACGGCTGCTGCGGTGACCGAAGCTGTGACCGCCGCCATCCCCGAAGACTCCATGCTGACTGCGCTGTCGAGGACGCCACAGGTGGGGTCCGGGAGCCTCCGAGTGGAGCCGCCGTTGGCCCCACAGCGCCCAGAAGTCTCTCGCTGCTGGCCAGAGCCCCCGGCCACAGACTGCTCGTAAAGCCAGTACCACTGATGAGCGACCTCGAACAGGACCTCGGGGTACACACCTCCACCTTTGGCTGCTTCCTCTACAGCCATGCAGGCCTTTTCCAGCATCAGGTTGTCCTGGAAGGAGAACGAGGAGGACCGGCCCGTAAAGAGGAGATCATCATGAAGGGATTTTTACTCCAGTAAGCCGAATAATTTACTCTCCACAAGTTTTATAGCATATCTGAAATGTTCTGATGGCAAATATAGCACATCTCTTTTGTTTCCTTCCTGGTGAAAGCTGAATTTTCTGTTTTCAGAGTCCCTTTAAGGAATGGTGTATAATGTTGATGAAATACGTTTGTCATCCTGAGCCAAAATATTAGACAAGTTTTTTTTGTCAGTTTGGCTTATTTTATGCAGGTTTTACATTGATTTACTTCCAACAAATCAGTGACAAAACATCACTGTTCAGTTTGTCTAATTTCTGTGTGAAAATCAGTGCAGAATAATAAAGTAGGTAATGCCAAATCAGTTCATATACTTGAAATGCATTTAAAACAAGGTTTTATCAAGAGTGCCAATGCAGAAGCACTTGCATTATGTAAAAAGCCATTAAAAGATCTCAGTTCAGTCCCATTTAAGCTCTGAATGAGGTTTTTAATGCAACATATGTCTGAGCCGTAGAGCTCCAAAGAGTTCGGAGTTGACTCATTCGTTTCATGCAGACAAACACATTCAGTTCCATCTTTGGTTACTCTACAAACCCACTCCAACAGTACCTGTTCTTTGCACTGCACCAAGGCTCTCTGGATCTCATTTGGATTGAGGGCGTGGGCATGAGGCAGGCAGCTGAGGGCCAGCTCCGCTGCCGCACGGACCATGTTTGGGTCTCTGGCTCGTGATGCTCGATCTGCCAAGGATGCCACCTCTGGTGGGGTGAGGTGCCCATCCCAGCACTCCACTAAAATGTTCAGGGCGGCGCTGCCAATCTCCATAGCTTGGCCTGAAGGAGGAAGGAGGAACAAAGGATGCAGTGTTCAGTATAGAAGTAAAGTACATGTGTGAGATTAAAAAATAAAAACTACACCACACCAGTGATCCAGGACACGTGGGATGAATAGGTTCTGGAAAGCCAGTTGGGCGAGACAAAGTTGTGGAGGCCAAGAGCGTACAGTCCGATCTCAAAGGCGCAGAGATGCAGGTTTCTGTGTGGTCCCTGGTGACCGCCGCTGGCTGAGGGCTGGGTGAAGATGGACGTCGAAGAGTTTCCTCCTGCTTTGATGAGCACAGTCTTGGCCAACTCAAAGTAAAAATGAGCTGCTGCCTCCGATGGCTGGTTGGGCACATGGGGAGCATGGCACTCAAGACGTCGTCCTTTGTACCTGTGAAAACATGCAAACAGGTGATAATTCAACAGGCAAAATAAAGACACAGTTTGGCAACGGTGGTGGGGGTGGGGAGTGTGTGTGTGTGTGTGTGTTTACCTGCTGGTGTCTGTGCTCTTGGCCCTGGCGCCGCCACCAGCCCTGCGAGAGCCACTGGAGGAGGAGGAGCCCAGCGAATCAGACGACGAACTGCTGATGCTGTCACTGTCCTGGCCCCGCCCCCAGGACGCCGCTGCCCAACCACCCCGGAGTGGCCTCCGGCTGAGGGTGGGGGAACTGTCTGAGGTGGTCTCTGGAGCACTGCTGTCTATGCTCGCCATACCTGTCCAGACACACACACAACCAATCATATTGTGTTTTTGTTTTGTTCTCGTTACCAAACAAGGAAAGTAAACTGAGCTACAATTTAAATCAGTGTCTTTTTGATAACTGGATATTTCCCTTTCCTTTGTGCCCACACTGAAGGCTGTGAGGACAACAGCACTTGTTTTAGCTCCATCTTTGGAGTGGGAGTTTTCAGTTGGAGAAAGGTCAGCCAAGTTTCAGTCCTATGCTCTAAAATCTTAAATAAAACAACATAAAGAAGCATCAATCCTCTTCTGGTTATCTGAGGTTGCTTTGTGGAAGCAACAGGTTCAGGAGAGCGGAGACCAGAAGAGACATGTAAAGCTTCCAGTGAAGTCTAGATCTGCCCAAGAGCCTACCTGCAGTTGGATGCGCCAAGTACAAATTGGACATTTCTAAACATTAAATCGTGTATTCTAATTGTTTAGCACAAATTCTCAAAAAACAAAAACAAACAAACATAACAGATTAAAGGGCTCTAATTTATCCTGCTATATGTATACCAGTGTGTTTCTTCTTCTGCCGGACAGGCGAGCCCCAGCAGCGTTGGCTGTACCCACAGCGTCCCCCCAGCACCAATCGACTGGGCACCGTGGCCTCCAGTTTCGACGGCGCCGTTTCGTTCTGCTGCTGCTCACTCGATAACTGAGGTCCATCTATGACTGCAAGGACAGAAAACAGTCAACGTCCATCAAGGGATACACTGGAGCACTACATATTTCTGTTTCCCAAAATGTGTGTGACAGGCTGTTAATTGCAAAGTATCTAGAGATCCCATCACCCAGAGGTGGTGGCGTTTCTCACCATGTTCCCTGGTGTCTGCAGAGCTCTCCCCAGCTGTGTTGTTCTGCACCAGGTTCAGCTCAGCCACCTCCTCTCCAGCCAACGCCACAGCAGAGGAAGAACTAGAAGAAGAAGCCGCCAACGTATTTGGCGAGGAAGAAGACATGACGTGTTTGGAGACTCCCGCCGCGGCCCCGCTGTGGTTGGTAACGGTGTGTTTCGATGGGCTGCGCTGACTGCCCGCTGCTGGTTTGCTGGAGTAGAAGGAGCTCAGAGTCTGAGGCTTGTGGGTCTGACTCTCCCTGTCCAACAGCTTATCCAGAATCTGAAAATGGAAGTGAGGGGAAGAAAAATGGTCACTCTTTATGCACATATGAGTTTACAGCATCTATAGCTGGTTTTCAGAAACCATATCCACATAATTTTTCATTTCTTCACATTACAGATGATCCATCAGAACATCAGCCGACCTGCTGATGTTCTGTTTATAGCTCAGGTGTCAACTTCCATCTGGGACTGAATCAGCCAGAACTTATATTGGGTCCTGTTCAAACCCGACACTGGCCGAGCAACCAGCTCTTGCTAGAGTCCTGGTTGTCCCAAACTTCTTCCTGCCGCATTTTTTCATGGCCAAAATAAACCACGTGAAGTCAAATGTGATTCTTTCACTACTAGCCAGTGTAGTGAAACCAGAAGATGGTCTTGACCTTTTTGAGTTTGCTTTGGTCATCCTTATAGGTGATCATGAGAGCCAAAGCCAGGTCCCCCTTCACCCGACGAGTTCCTTCACAAAGCAAAGGATGCTCCGCCTCACTAACTGTGGTTTTCATGCCTGCAGGCAGACAATCAAAGGAAAAACAGAACATGTGTTGGAAAGTTTGATGGAAACAACAAACACAAGCACAGACCATGTGCGCATGTATGAAAAGTTCTCAATATAGAAGAGATGACAGTGAGAAACGGTGACAAAATCTAATCCAAACTCAAATGAGGAATTAGGAATAAATAAATATTTTTACCAAGTGCAGCAACTGCAGCCTCGAAGCCCAACTCCTCATCCCCAGGCATCTCGTTGTTTCGGTTTCGGCTTGGTGGCCTGGAACCGGTTGGAGAAACAACTACAGGAAGGAAGAAAAGCATGATAGTTTTTCAACTTATCTGTTTTAATGTAAAACTGAAACTCAAGACCCTCAGTTAATCAGGCAGTTCGACCAAAGCACAGTGGAAGCTGCACAGCACACAAAACATTAAGATACTTCACAGATTTATTATCTTCTAAATTATACAACATGAATAATCTTGCCAGCAGAGGAGAAACAAAACTTGCAACATTTTCTTGCATATTTGTAGTTGACAAGTAGTTTTGTGCACCTTCACTTTTTGCAATTTTGTTATGTTGTGGCCTGATGCTACAAATGTTTAAATTATCACTTTTTTCCCCTCAGTTTCGTACACTCACTAAAATAAACTGGTTGGAGAGGATTTGGAAAGGGAAAATCCTGACTGGGCTTGAGAAAGAAAAACAATGGCAGAAAATCGTCCAGTCCACGCGAGCAAAACCTATTGCATCCAAGAAGTCTCGAGGCTGTAACTGCTGCCGAAGGAGCTTCAACTTAGTATTTAATAGAGGGCCTGAGTAGTTATGGAAATGTGATATTTCAGGTTTTATTTTTAATACAGTTTAACAGGGCATTGAGTATACATTAAAGAAACAAAAAGGATATAAACATTTATCTCTTCAGACTTCAACACAACAAAATTACAAAATGTAAAGGAGGTCCGAAAACACATTTTAGTCCAAATGGTTAAGACACTTGTTTGTGAGAAAACTGCATGTCCATATTTTAAAATTGTGTTCCTAAATTTAAAACATTGAGACTCACCAATAAAACTCGCAGCACTTACCTGGAGTGCAGAGGACGTCAAAGATGAAACTGGCCAACATGAGAGGCAGCACAGGTCTGTAATCACACAGGTTTCCATCCCTGAGCTGCTCGGCTCGCTCTCTGATGGCCGACATCTCCACCAGACCCAGGGGAATCTTCTTCAGTAGCGCCACCACCTCCGACTCCTGGTACGCCAACTTCACCTGCTCAGCCCCACACACGTGTGGTCAGTATTTGCGTTCAGTTTATTAAAGTATCTGTGAATCTGGACTGTATGCGTGGTTGAATAAGGGTAACGGACCTCCAGAGCTTTAGTAGATGCGGGTGGTCTCTGCAGTTCCAGGGAGAACATCCCAGTGCTGAAGGCCAGGTTGTGGAGCTCCAGTCTTTCGCTGAGAACAGTGAGCAGGAAGGCAGCTTTGGAGAGTGTGTTGGTGGCGATCTGTGTCTGACGGCTGGTCGACACTTTGCTCTTTTTACCCTACATCCAAGAAAGTAAATGAATCAACTGATACAAGCAGAGCTAAATGAAAGCTCAACATGCCACCACATAGACAATAGGTAAGTTTCAAAGCTCGTGACTTGACAACAGAGGGACAGCTGAAACATAAAAATCCTTGGGCTAATATGGCCCAGGATGGAGGGCTGAGTGAATGAAGCTACCTTGGTTTGTGGCTGCTCCACTTTCAGGTCTGGGGGGTTGGATAACAGGTCTCTGGCCAGCTCCACAGCCAGCTGACAGGCCTCGTTACTGTAGCCATGAGCGTGGAGGGCTTCAGCACATGCAAACAGCACCTACACACACACACACACACACACACATATATTGGTTTCATGACCTTAGAGAACATTACGTTCAATTTACCTGAAGACCTATTCTCTCATGTATCCCTATGAACAAATATTTGTAAAATGACTTTCGGTGGTTCCCGAGGAGATCAAAAAAGGGAAAAATGTATAAAATTTCCTTAAAGCCATCAAATAATTTTCAGCAACTACATAAAAATACAAGCACAGATGTGGTCAGAAGTTTCCATCTACTCATCATGGGCATTACACAACACACAACCTTAATAGTTTTTAAAAGAACGGGGTTTCTTTAATCCACATCCAGTCAAAACTACACACTCAGACTGAAATATATACACACACACATTCACCGAAAGCTTTTAATAAGTGGTGATGAAGGTTTATGAATGACTTCATTTGACATAACTAAGGTCTATTAACCTCTTTGTAACGCATGTTGAAATGACTAAGGCTATGTAGTGAGAGAAGCCTCCTTCTGATTGGTTAGCTCCGCCAGGTGA
>JAOXNZ010000105.1:10933823-10944872 GCA_028566095.1 Kryptolebias brasiliensis
ACTGTTAATATTTCTGTGTTTTATGTTTGACGGTTGGCATAAATTGTGAAGCACTTTGGTCACCTGCTGTTGTTTTAAATGTGCTATACAAATAAATTTGACATTGACAAGTACTGAGTGTAGATTGAGGAAAAAAAAAAAAACATGGTATCTGTTATACTTTAAGAAATTTCTCAATCACCTTTAGGTGTCTGGGACACACTGAAATTGTTGCTACTTGTCCTACTGAAGCATTAAAGACTGCTCTGTACTTAACGGCTTTTGTACATTGCGTTCCCAGAGACTATTCAGTTACGCCCCAACTACTTCCCATCAATCAGAAGGAAGGATCCAACACTGAGACAGATCATACAAAAAGGCCTGTTTCTACAAACGTTCAGTATCAGGCGCTCGTGTCACAGTAGATCATAAAATACCTGCTCATAGGTAAGGCACTGTTCAGTGAGGATCTCAAGCAGTGGGGCGGCGTTGCTGTCTCGTCTCTTAAACATCTCCCTGACGATGGACAGGAGGTTCCAGATGCCCTCTGGCTCTCGGCCCCTCAGAGGGCGCAGCAAACATGCCCACTCAGCAGCTGCCGGTGGCTCAGTGGATGACAGGTACATGGAGTTCACATCACTGGGAATAACCACACAGCACTAATCTTAGCAAAGTAATGCAGCTCAAATATAATACACACAGAGAAGAAACAAGTGCTACAGTACAGTCGCTCTTGGTGTTTTAGTTAGCTCTATGAGGTGAGGGAAATAATGATATTCTAAGTGTGCTCATTATTATCCAAATGTTGGAGTGTAGCTCAGAACCTTAGTAAGTTTTTGCTAAACTGAAACCCGACAAGAAGCATTAAGCAGCATGTACCTGAAGACAACAGGTGAGGGCCCACAGAACTTGTGCAGAGTCTTTTTGATATTATCACTAAGGGTTGATTCATCCAAGTACCAGGTGCTTTGGTCAGATGCTGAAGGGCCTGCCGTTGGGTCTACACACACATACACAAAGTCAGAAAATAATCATTTGAGGTTCTTTTGTTAAGAGTAAAATAAACTGTTGACGTTATCTTGTATAGGCTAATGTTGTAAAGCTATAACCTGAGCTCTTGAGTGCTGTTTTCAACATTAGTTAATTACAATTGTTGACAATCAGTCTCTCAAAATGTAATGTGTGAACTGGCACAATGCTAACAGCTGGAAACCAAAGAAGCTGTTGAACCACCGGTAAACATTTAGCATCTTGCTAACTTTCCACGCTTTGTATTTTAGCTTCACTTGTTTTTACCTTGGCTTTAAAGTTTGCTGATCACTTTCATTCATACCAGCGCCACGTGTAAGTTATTGCTGATAAAACCTAACTTTTCTTATTGATTTATAGGACAAAGCTTTTTTTTTTTCCTAACCAGGTGCTAACCATCTCAACCATACCTGGAGCTCCACACACAGTGTTGATGGCAGTCGACTGAGAGGACAGCAGTTCATCGAGCAGCCGCTGGGCCGTTGGTAGAATCTGGAGACAGAGGCCAGTTAATAGCAAATGTGTTTGTATGGCATATGCACAACTGTCCAGATCTTTTCTTTAAATTTTGCATCTAGGGAGACTTCATAACGAGGATTACTGTCTTCATAGACTAAATAGTTGCTGTTGGGATAAAAATGCTAATTTTCCTCAAGGAATGAGAAGCTTGCTCAGAACAACTTTGTACTGTGATTTGTTGTATATCAGTACTTTCTTCGAAATCAATAGATGCCAAAAGACATCCTGTTCAGTGATGGACCTCCTCTGCTGAGGACCAAAGAACAGGAAAACACACACATCCAAACTCTGCTGGAGTGGGTGACAGACCAAATATAGAACATCGGGCAAGAATTCGCACAACAACAAAGATTCCACTGTGATGTTTCAGACGAGCAAATTATTAGATATTTTTAACTCTGCTGAGGAACCTCGGGACAAACTACAGTCATGGGAAAACAAAACTCAGTTCAATTCTAGAGGTTTCAGGATATAATAAAAATGATCTGGTCCTCACCAGGTTTCACCAAAAATTACAAAAGACATCAGGCTCTATGTGCCTCGGTCAGCAGGTTAAAGGTTAAAGTTCATGACAGGACAATTAGAAAAAGAATGAACAAGTCTGACTTATTTGGAAGAGCTGCAGGAGAAAGCCTCTTCCGTCTAAAAGAACACGGCAGCACGACTGAGGTTTGCATCTTAATGAACCACAAGACTTCTGGATCAATTGGACAGATGAGACCGAAGTAGAGATGTTTACCCATAATGCACAGCACCATGTTTGGGGAAAACCAAACACAGCATCTCAGCACAAACACCTCCTACCAACTGTCAGCACGGTGGTGGAGGGGTGATGATTTGGGCTTGTTTTGCAGCCATGGGACCTGGGCAGCTCAGAGTCGACCATGAACTCCTCTGTAGACCGAAGGATTCTGAAGGTCCAATGTGAGGCCTTCACAGTATGAGCTTAATTTAAGGTGGACTTCGCTTTTCACACAAAGCTTTTCCATTTTGGCTTCATTTTTGTTTAATAAATAATGGCACGGTTGTTTCTGTAGTGCGTTTTTGTACACTTGATGTTAGAGTTGAATAACAAATTTATTTGCAACCTGACTTAAAGTTAAATAATGCTGTTAGATTTTGTACAGTCGTATGGGTTATAAAGAGAACAACCTGGTCAGGATGTGGATTATTACCTGTTGAGGCAGCTCACTGATGAGGTACTGGGCAAACTTCTGCAGCTGGTCCCTCTGTAGTCTGGACAAAGACTCAGAAACTGGAGCCCTCAGACAAACTGCTGATGCCTGCATGTGCACACACACACACACACACATATTAGAACATACACTTGAAACACACACATACACAGCTAACCATCAATGCCCTTTAACCAGAAAGACTATATTTGATCATAATCCGCAAGTTCAACTTGCTCCGTCAGTCTGACAAACAGTTGTGTGAAATGTATGCATGTAGCTCACGTTGTGGATTCTGAAGAGGCATAGCGCCACCACGTGGGCGCACCATTTAGCCCCAGCGCCACAGGTGCAGCTGCAGGAAGTGATGCGGCAGCGGTCAAACATGACCGCCACATTGTAGGCTCCTTTAGACTGACCGGACTGACTGGAAACTACTGTAGCACTTAGATGAAAGCCTGGTGATGAAACATTCACAGAAACATGGAGAAACTCGGTCAGAGAAAACCCAGACTGCATAAAAAACAAAGCAGGTACTTAAATGTATGAATGTAGGCTGATTTAAAGTAATGTATACTTAATATAAAGGCTAACTGTGAAGAGAGAACCTTAGACTACAACAAGGAAGTGACCTTAATCTGGTGGACTGTTACAGTTACAGACTTATTATTCCTTTAGTTTAATGCATGAACCCACCAATCTGAAGGGGGTCTTTGACAGCTCTGATCCTATATAGCTGCTCTCCACGCTGGAATTCATCTGGACTCCCATTAGCCAGACAGGAATACAACCTGCAGCAGCAACAATACGACAAAGTCAGCTTATCCACTCAAGACCGACCATTCATTCATTTACTGATCATCAACAGACAGACAGTCAGTGCGCGAGGAGAAGCACGGGTAAAGGACTGGAAAAGGAGAAGTCGTTCGTTCCGTTTTATTCTTTTCCACGAGTCAGAAAATAAAGCAAAATAAAATGTAAAGTCAGTCTAAGAATGCATTAGTGTACAAATCTTTTTGCAGCTCAGGACAATCATACACTGTTGACTTCTGAAGCAAGAAATATCAAGATCTTGCAAATAAAGATAATTAAAATGAGCCTTTTTGTAATTATTAAATAAAACCATAAGTTGTTCTCTGTTTTGGCCCCCCCTCACCTGATGTCCTCCTCGTTCTCGGGGAAGCTCCAGAAGGCGATGCGGAGCTGGAGTTGTTCTGGGACAGGGGGGTAAACCTTCTCCACCACCTCAAACGGGATGTGAAAAGCTACCTGCTTCGCTGATAATTCAACCAGCGGGATCACCTGACCGTCTGAGGAAGACCACAGAGGAACAGGAGCCTCGTCAGATGTGGAAGAACAGTCATTATGTGATATTTAGTTGTTAAAATGACACACTTTTAACCAAAGGGCTACGTTCAAGCTTCAGTACAGTGGATCCTGTTCTGCTTTTTATTTTTATAAAAAAGCAGCCTGAGTCTGTGATTTATTATTATTATAATTTTCAGATTAAAGTCAAAATGTTTAGAAAAGCACTAATTCAAGGATAAAGTGTCATTGTGCTCCTGTATTTATTCAGTTTTTAGATTTAGATTGTAGCCATTTTTACTCCTGATGTAGTAGAGCTTGTTATGTTTTTGTTTATTAGTCTTATTAGCACCACTACGTTTGCATCACCCACTACCTAAAGTCTACCGCATACTTTGTAATAAATAAGCGAAATCAGCAGTTGGGGTTTTGTTGCCAACAATTATGAGCTGCAAACAAAGGTGAGGAATATTTGTATTTTTTAACGCGATTTTTACAAAAAAACCTGATGAATCTGAGTTAGATCAGCCCCAAACAAACATTTAATGACGTATAAACTGTGTTAAAAGCATAAAAATTCAAATGAAAAACATAAAAATGTTTTGTTATGGCTTTAATGAAACTTTCAGGAAGTAATTATTAAATGCAGAGCTACAACTTTACAAGTCAGTTCGATTTGAGATGGTCACCACAGGCTAACCTGCCTTCAGCAAAAAACACAAATGGCTATAACTCAGTCAATTTTACAAATACCGAGCTATAATTTGGTATGGTAGTAGATGAGAGTTGTCTCCAACACATACTCTGAGCGCTAATGGATCACGTGAGATCTTTGTTTACAACTTTGGCCTGCAAGTTGGCACAGTATGCATTATTTCCTGATATTTAAGAAAGGAGAGCTGTTCCCAGGTAGCAATATCAACTGTAAAATATATAAAATACTGATGTAAGCCCGTATTAGGTCATTCCCAAATAGCCTATACTCTATATGACAAGAGCGTAAAAACGCTTGTGAAATGTGTTTTAATTTGTTTTGGAGAAAAGAAAATGGCCTCCATCTACCACCCCTGGTTATTAGTCATATTTGTGCATAAACCAGCAATTCTTTGGGTCTCTAGCCTCTGTTATTTTGTGGCTAAATATATAAAAGTTTGGGAAGCACTGCTTTAAAGTAGCTGAAAGTGTCTGTGTGTGAGGAGGATGTGTGTTTGCATGAGCAGCAGGTCTTTGCCCACCTTTAATCTTGACAGTGGGGGAGTTTGGACCCGCGGACTGCTTCCTCCATCCTCTCCAGTTCTGACAGAGGCTCTCGGCCTCCGAGATGAAGGAGCACAGAGAGTCTTCCTCAAACCTGTCCGAGTCTTCGAAGGAGAACCTCTCCCCATCCTCCCACTCGGCAAACATCAGCTCCATCGCATCCACGTTTTTTTGTTGTTTTGTTTTTTTCCACCCCCACCCCCTGAAGGCTCCGGAGTCCAGAGGACTGCAACTTTAAGGCCGAGGCCTCCCTATGAGCTGAAATGAATGGTGGAAGCTGAGCCAGAACAGAGTCAAAAAAAGAGTCCAAGAGACTCAAGACTGGGCTGGGGGGATGGGAGACCACTACCGAAGCACAGCTGAAAGGCGAAATGGGCCCCAAGCTGCGCTACATGACAAAAAAAAAACACAGGATTTTAAACACAGAAATAACACTTTTAACGAGTCCGAACGCGAGCTAAAAACTTATAAAGTCAAGCTGTACATGATGGGGGTTTAGCTGTGCTTTCTGCTGCGATGGCACGATCATGAAGAGGTATTCACGTCTTTAAAAAAAAAAAAAAAAAAAGTTTTGACAACTGCTGCTTCTCCAGATAAAACCCTCACCACTTTTATGCTCCAGTCGAAATCACCGAGTTTTCCCTTCAACTAGTTAACCATTCAACTGCGCCGCGCTCAGCCCAAATAACCACTTGTCACCTCCCGGAACACGTCCCATTCCGTGCCAAAATGTCCTACAAGCGTACCACTGTCACTTCAGCGATGCCGAAATGTTTTTATTTTTATTTTTTTCCCGTCCAACGTTAAAACCCTGCGGAGCGGAAACGTTAGCCGAAGCGCTAACTTAGCTAGCAGACGCTAAATGTGGATAGCACCAACAAACGCAGCCTGCCACAGACATTAGCAACAGTGACGTGACATTTAGTTTACATTTGTGACACAACATTTAGCATGCATTGGTTTAGTCTGCTTCGCCTTCGTCCCGGCTAATGTAGCTTAATGGTGTGCGTTAGCGGCTGAATGCTAACCCTGAGTTAGCTTATTTAGCGGTTTGTTTATATGCACTGCCGACGCTGAACACTCAGAAGACCTAGACGCGATTTTATGTCGCCTATCTCCTGTAATTATATATGTTACAATCGATCCATATTTCGATTATAATCCCCTTCTGCCCTTTCTTCTTTGTTAATAGTATAAGAGGCTTTGTGTCCCGACGATTAACAGCTTGTTAAATCCCTGTCAGATCCGCTTCGTCGCTTATCCTTCGCGTTTTCCTCCGGTCGCTGCCTTTTAAAACTCGTCTATCCATTCAAATGGCCATGACATCCCCAGATATGTTCCCGTCGGGCTCCTCTCGTTCGAAGCTCTCAGGGACTATCAGTCTGCCGGGGGAAGATGGCTCACCTTTTCTTTCGGCTCTTCCTCCATCAGCTGATCCCGACTTCCGGTTTCAGACCGGAGGCGAATGGACGCACGGATAAATGAATGGAAACAAACAA
The DNA here is from genome assembly GCA_028566095.1 of Kryptolebias brasiliensis. Classification (NCBI taxonomy): domain Eukaryota; kingdom Metazoa; phylum Chordata; class Actinopteri; order Cyprinodontiformes; family Rivulidae; genus Kryptolebias; species Kryptolebias brasiliensis. Next base: position 10,940,587 of record JAOXNZ010000105.1, read on the forward strand.
AAAACCATAACTAACGCCGCGTAACGCGCTTCGCTTTGCAGTTTCTCGCTACTCCTGCGGGGTTTCAGAAAACCCCCACACAAAAATACATCAAAACGTAGGGCTCCATCACCAGGAACAGGTAGAAGTACATGGGTGGGACCATCTAGAGCCGTGATTCCCAAACACGGTCGTCGAGGAACACTATCCTGCATGTTTTAGTTGGTTCCCTGCTGTGACACACCTGATTTAAATGACTGAGTGATTAACAGGCTTCTTCAGAACTTGAAGATCTGCTGAAGAGCAGAGGAACAATGAAAACATGCAGGATAGTGTTCCTCCAGGAGCAGGAACCACTGATCTAGACTACAAGAGGACAGCCAGCCTTACATGTTACACCCCTTCAGAAAATTATCAGAGGAATCAAAATCCAAAGCATGAAGTCCCTCACACAACAATCCTGAATACACGTCTAGAGTTGGAGCACAGACAAGGTTTTTCACACAGGGTTCACCTGTGACCTTGACCTTTGACCTGGTGACTTTGCAATCCAGAGGGATCATCCTTGATACATTAGGTGTCCAGCTGTGCAGTTTGAGTTTTCTATGTTAAAAGGAATATCAATTTAGAGCTCGGACAAGAAGGTGTCCAGACAAACAGATGGACAGACGGCGCCGTAACAATACGACCCGTCTTAGGGTGGACCTTTAAAAAAAAAAAACTAAACGTTTTTCACAAACAACTTTTTTTTTGTTGAAATGAGTGAGAAAGCCCAGCCCCCTTTACTGCTCTACAGCTCCGACATACTTCACAGTAGAAACATCATTAAAGTTTGACATAAGGTTGGACTTTACATGACTGAACCGACATTTTGGTATCTTTGAGTTTTATAAAATCTTTTTGAGAATGTTCAGCCTGTGATTGTGAGCTGTCTAAACTTTAAAAAACAATCCACTCATTCTTTTTACCAACACAAACTCTCCAGTTTTATACAGTTTATATGTAAAACACACATTTTTGGCTTCTTTCCTCCGGTGTGTCTCTCACAGCTGTAGGACTAATTCGTGAGGAAGTCTCCAAAATGTCTCAAAACGTTTGCGGGGTTCTGAATTTCCTTTCCCCGAGTCAGAAAGGCTCGGAGTCTTGTCGCATAAAACATCTGAGTCTACAGCCCTGAACGTCCAGGTCTAAAAACCATGCCAATGACAAACAATACCTATTAAAAAAATGGTCCAAATTTGCCCATCTTTACTTCTTAAGTGTACTCCTGTAAATTAAAACATAAACACGGGGACGGCTGCCAAGGTGGGAACAAAGCAAGCAAGTTCTGCACACAAAAATAAAATGTGATTAAAAAAAAAAAAAAAAAAGGTTGCTTGATTAGGACTCCAAACTCAGTGAGACTGCAGCTGAAAATATGCCGATATTCTTACAATTTTGAGTCACCAACTAGTCTCCAACATTGGCAGCCAGTGAGATACCTTTAGATTATTACAGATTAAGTCCTAAAACATTACTGAGCTTTATAGAAATAACTTCATGTTGGAATTTTGGACATTAGCTGCATTTGCACCCTTCAAAATTTCTTCTGAAATTTTCTATTTGTTTTTATGCACAGAAAGTTTTGTCATTTCTTTTTTACTTTTTGAGGTTAGTTTAGCTTTTTTTAATCAAACACTAAACTAAGGAAAACTTCAAACGGGGGTGTTTTAAGCCACAGTGATCAAACATTTGAATAACTGATCATCAAAAGAGGCCTCGACTCCATCCTGAGGAACGTTTGGCGACTTCCCTGCTCGTGTAACCTCTGGGTTTACTTTATGGTTTTAAGTGCAAAAATTCACACAAGTCGAAATAATCATTTTGTCAAATTCGGTACATTTAAAGCAACACTGAGGCGTACAAAAAAAGTCAAGCAAACACAAGAAAATCTGTGTTTCGAACATTTACATAGTAGGATCTGAAAGGCATCTGGCCCCAACCGTTTGATGAGGAGCGACAGATGAACTAATGACTGTTCATTCATTCACTCCATGTCAGTAGAGTCCATTTCACTGAGAAGCCTCTGACACTTGGCCATGAGGACTTGGATGGCCTCTGTGACCAAGACATCTGGAGGCAGGATGCCGGTCGACTCCACGGTGACTAGAAAAGAAAGGAGGTTATTATACAGGGAAACACAGATATTCCAAACTTGGTGGAGATGGAGGCAGGCTTGTGTAAACACTGTAGCACGTTCTGTTCCTCCTTTCTTTAAGATAAATGGAGAGTAACTACATTTATGGCTATTTCGAGCAAAACAAAATGCAAATCAAACATCACTGACTGTTATTTGGGAATAGCGCACACAAAAAAAAGACTGAAGTCCCATCCACACTGCTCTGGATATGTTTTAAATTTATGAACATGACTGATGATCTGTGACAACCTGGCATTGCTGGAGATCACACTACGAATCAAAGTGGGGAAAGAGTTTTTCCTTTGTTTTTAAATCCGCAACCCTAATGATCTGAGCGAGAAGGAAATTGCTACCACCTGTTTTAGACAGAATTAAGAGTGCGTATAAACTCACAGATGAAGTGGTCTCGCACTCTCCCGAGCTTCACCAGGTTCTTCAGATCGGCGTGTCGGAGAACTTCTCTGCTGCACGTGTCCAGTCGACTGTTAACCACTTTGGCCACCTTTTTTCCTGGGATGGAAAATGCACGTGTTAATCGAAAAATCATTGCTTTTAAAGATTTACCGCAGACTAAAGCAACAGAAAATAGTTTTACTTCATCAGCAGTCTTACCGCGGACATCTTCCAGGTCTATGACTCCCCGGGAGAAGCAGCGTTTCAGACGCTCCGCCTGCTCTCCTTCCACCGGCTCCAGCAGCGTGATGTCCGGGAGGAGGCGGTAACTGGCTGTGGCCACTGGAGAGAACTTGGCGTGGTCCTTAGCTGAGCACACAGCAGAGTGTGCACTTCATCATCAGTGTTAAACCAAACACAAGCTGGATTTATTCATATACAAACACAGAGACCCTGTAAGAAAATAAAAAAGTCCTTGTTTCGGCGACTTCCTGCCTGTATCGTCTCAACTGAGCTGACTGCCATCTTACCGACTCCTTTGACGCAGTGCATGACGATGTCCAGCTCCTGTCCCGGCCGTAACTGAGCTATCAAGATGTCATCGTGCACCGGTCGGATACAGGAGTCTGCGAAGACATCCGCCTGGTTTCCGAGAGGGATCCACTGTATGTCCCTGGAATAAACTAAGGCAAGAAAACAAGAGACATGGACCGAGACAGAGAGGAAACTGTATTAATACTTTAATTTGACATGTAAAAACACAGGGGTTTTAGGTGACTGAATTATCGGTTGGCATGACTTTCTTTCAGCAACCAAACCTGCAAATATTACAATATTAGTACAGAATAATTGTGACTAAAAACATATAAATAACATTAAACGAGAAACTTTCTGCCAATCCAACTACTGCCCCAAATTCCAACATTTATCAACGATTTTCTCCAGAGCCCAATAATAATTTAGGACTTACTTTTGAAATGATCTAAGCTAACAAAATGCCTTTTGTTTTAACATGTAAATTGTATAAACTGCGAATTTTGTTGAAGTTAAAAGAGTTTGCAAAAACTTTGGAAACTTTAGACAGCTAAAAGTTGAACACTCTGTGGTTAAATCTCTGAAACTAAAAAAAAACACATCAAATTTAATCTGTGATTGTGTAAAAACCCTTAAGGATATCGAAATACCACTTCAGACCTGTGCAGACAAACTTTCTGTGACCTGTTTAAACTTTAAATGATGTTTCTGCTGTGAAGTATGTCTGCGCTGTGGAGCTCCAAAGAAGGCTGGGTTTCTCAATGATTTTGCCAAAATGCCATCATTTTTGTGGAAATCGTTTGCTTTTTTTTTAAAGAATTTTCTTTACGCCGTTCAACGTATTGCTACCAAAAGTCAAACTACACTAATCCCAATCAAGCCGCACGTTTTAATGTTTTTTTTTTTTTTTAAGTAGCAGTAGAAGTAGCAATTCAAAAACCATGTTGGAAACAGAAGCATAATGGGCCGATGGCAATAATCATGTCCTTCAGAGTCTAAGCATCTACGCCCTTTACTATAAAGAGTAAAATCTTAATCCTAACAGTCAAACTCTTTATGGAAATCCTCTCTTTGGGTCAGTCGTGTTATAGGTGTATGAAAGTCAAAAAGATTAGCAAGACAGTCATTAGCTTTTAAAGTGGGTTTGAGCAAACTTCTCCAAGCTTTCTGAAGATGTCATCTTTTGACACTGGTTGCTTTT
>JAOXNZ010000105.1:11088929-11099000 GCA_028566095.1 Kryptolebias brasiliensis
GGTTGAAAAGACACAAATGTTGTTGAATCTTCTAAACATTTCAAATCAGTTTAATTGCATTTGTTATGCTTTTAATCTTCAATCTTTTTGTTTTTTTTTAAAGATCTGTTTCCTGATGACGGTGAATGTGATCGGTCAGCGAATGAACTTTTTAGTAATTATCCACGGTTGCTGGTTGGTGGCCATCTTGGTGAGGCGCCGACGTGCAGCTATCGCTAAGATCTGGCCCAAATACTGTCTGTTTCTGTCCATCTTTATGATCTACCAGTATCTGCTGTGTGTGGGCATACCTCCTGCTCTCTGCATCGGTGAGTACTAGTTTATTTATTTTGTCATGGGATAGATAAGGTTTAGTAACGTGTTCTCACTCGGTGCAGCAGAATGGTCACGTAGGACAAGTCTCTGATCTGACTCTGGTGACTCGTCAGTATCTTCCTGTGTATGTGATTTCTGCAGACTACCCGTGGAGGTGGAACACTCAGGTTCTGATGAACTCAGCTCTCATCAAATGGATCTACTTGCCTGACTTCCACACTGTGCCCAACTCCAAAAACCTTATGGGTCCGTTTCTGTGGAAATGTTCCTGCTTGTTCATCTGACAGTTCATTTGTTGAGCTTCCTGAACTATTCTCACTTTGTTTACATTGAAGAGTTTTAGTTTTTAGCTAGGCTTTTGCTATTTTTACTTATATCTAGCATTTTGCTACCTTTTAGTTAGTGTTTTGCTCCTTTTTTAGATTTTAAGTGATGTGCTGCTTCTTCTAGCTGGTGTTTTGTATTTTTAAGCTAGTGTCTTGTAGCTTTAATAATTCAGAAGAAGAAATGCTTCCTAAATGTAAACAAAGTGAGAATAGAATCCAGTGTTTCGAGCTGATGAAGATGATGAGGAGGATCTGTTGTTGTTTTCGTCCACAGCGGACTTCGTGCTGCTGATGTGTGTGTCCCAGCAGTGGAAGGTGTTCGAGTGTGAACGGATCGAGGAGTGGATGGTCCTGGCAGGGGAGAACACAGACGAGCCCGATCCGATGGAGGGTCGGCTCTTTAACCCGGCGTCGAACTTCATCAACTGCCGGTGAAGCTCAAACCCCCTTTTTACCCTCGAACAGTTGTCCTTTTGGTACTTAATCTAAAGTCACAAGGGGTTAAAATGAATAATACAGCCTTAAATATCACTTTAATTATGCTAATAAATATAACAGATTTACTGTATTTATTTTTCTTTTCCGTTCAGCTGCAGAATATTTGCACATTAAATATAATTAAGCTAATTTCTCTCCCTCTGTCCTCCTCTAGGAGTTATCTGGACATGGCCAAAGTGTTGGTGTTCCGTTACTTCTTCTGGTTCGTGCTCTCGGTGGTCTTTATCACAGGGGCCACGAGGATCTCCGTGTTCGGCCTGGGCTACCTGCTCGCTTCCTTCTTTTTTCTGTTGCTTGGGACCAAACTGTTGGTCAAACCATCGAGGACTCGCCTCATCCTGTGGGACTGCCTCATCATCTACACTGTGGCGGTTATCATATCGAAGAATGTGCTGTCTGTGAGTATGAAGCTGACCTCCTTGGCCTTCACTTTAGCACTTTGAAATGCTGTAAAAAGTAAAATAGTTTGCACAAAACTTTGGAATGCTCTAAGGATTAAAGTAACATGTCGTGTTATGTGCTGAGGAGAAAATGCTTTGGATGATTTTAAATTCTGTGTGTGTGTGTGTGTGTGTGTGTGTGTGTGTGTTTCAGATCCTGGCATGTGTTTTTGTGTTTGAAATGCAGAAGGGATTTTGTTGGGTAATTCAACTCTTCAGCTTGGTTTGCACAGTTAAAGGATATTATGACCGTAAGTATCCAACGAATTCTAATCATCTGTCAACATATAACTCCTGATTGTACTTGGTGGTGATACTTGTAGGGTATATATACCAGATATAAAATAAAAAGCTGCAGATTGGATTCCAACAGCAGAGCACAAAGACAACCGTAAAACAAACCACCTCCAAAAACCAAGCTCACACAGAGCCTCTGTCAGGTGTCCAATACTTCCTTCCCCTGCATTAAGAGTTTCAACTATAATTCTTTCAGATGATTTTTCCAAGTCAAACAGCTTTGCATAACACTGCATTACACTCCTTAACACAATTACTAATCACACTGATAAAATCAAATCAAGCAAGACATGCAATATTGAAAGTGCAGTTTATTTATTTATTTATTTTAACATTTTTATTGTAACACCAGGGAGGGCTTTGCCCCACTAGCCCACTTATACCAGCCGTCCCTGATCAAATGTAATTTATCGTGTTTAATGTTTTGTACTCATAATTCTTGGTTAGTTGTTTTCTGCTTTTCCACAAACTACAGTTTTGAATATTAGCTGGTTGGAGTGTATGTACTGTATAAGGTGAAAGACGCTTGTGTTCTGCTTTAATCAATTTTTTTTTTTCTGTCAGCTAACGCTGTGAGCTCTGAGCCGTGCAGCCTTCCAGTGGAGGAAGCAGGCATTCTGTGGGACAGTTTATGTTTCCTCTGCCTGCTGCTGCAGAGGAGGGTCTTCCTCAGTTTCTACTTCCTGCACGTGACGGCAGAGCTTCAGGCATTTGCCAAACAGGCATCAAGGTAAAGCACAATGAGAAACTGAAATGGTCCTTTTGTCGTTTTTCTTTTTAATGCGTCACAGGTCCACAGTTTCAGGAAAAAATGAGCAGAAGTCCCTGATTTGTTCTTACAGAACTCCAAACTTCAAGTTATTTCAAAGAGAATCTGCAGTTTCTAGCGATGTGCTGTTGAACGATGGTAGTTTTTGTTGCTAATCAGAAGTAACTTCCAAAAATTGAATGATTGAAGTTGGTAAACATGATGTTTGAGACTTCATGGTTTCTGTAGTTCCTCTGTAGCAGAGGCATGGGGCGTGCAGAGTGAGTTTGCAGCAAACACAAACCTCTTTCACCACTTGAACAAAATGAAACTGTTGGGGAAACAGACCACAATCAGGAAATTCAGCTCAGTCACTGATTAAGCCAATTAAACTGAAAGTCACCCGATTCTGAGCTTCATTTTCCTGTGCTAAATGAGACTTGTTTGACAATTTTTGTTGCTCCATTGATGGATTATTACAACAGAACATGCAGATTAACCCATTACTAATAAGCTTTAAATTAAGATTGTTTTGTGTTGAGAAAGGATAGAGTTAGAGGCGTTTTGGGTAAAACCTGAAAATAACATGAAGCATAATTTTATGATGATGATCTGCAAACTTTCAAGACCTGTAAGCACTCAGAGTATGTGTTGTAAATGACCAATATTTGTAAAACTGACTGAGTTACAGCCGTTTTTGTATTTACTAAGGTTGATTAGTTGTGGCATCCGGCTTGAATTAAAGTCACTCCAAAAGGTTAATCAGTTGTAGATGCACATCCAATGATTACTTTCTGAAAGTTTCATTAAAATCCGTCCAGTGGTTCATGAGATATTTTGCTAACAGACAGAGAGACAGACACACACCTTTCAGAGGCAGGCAATAATGAAACTGCTGCAGAGATAGATCTCCAACTGAGCTGAGAGCGTTTTAATGCTGATAGTTGCACCAACAGCTGCTTGTTTCTTTCAGAGGGTTTGAGCTTTTCAGAGCCAGCATCATGAAGAACCTGAGGGCCCACCAGCAGACTGAGAAGAAGTCTCTGTCAAATCTGAAGAAATCGTAAGTTTTCACATCAGGAGTCCAGCTCATGAAATTGAAATAGAGAATGAACAGGTCGGATCAGCGGATCTTTAAGGACTAATTAAGTGTTCGATGTTATTGTTGGAAAAAATTGAGATGGAGAAGAAATTTAAAGCAGATTTTTGTTGTTTTTTTTGTCTGTATCGTTTTTCTGCTCTCTTCTCTCAGGATGCAGAGAATTTGCTCCAAGCAGCAGAAGTACAAAGAAGGGAAGAAAACACGTGGAAGTTCCACTGAAAGTCCAGATTCTGGTAGGAGCAGAATCCCAGAACCGATCCTTCACTTTGTTTCCTCTGTGTTCGGTTTTTGTTTTCATCTGCTGGTTTTATAAAACACGTCAGTTCGGCCTGAACTGTAAACTCCTCTGATTAAAAACTTGTGCTGTTTTGCTCTAAAACCTCCAACAGATAAGACCAAGTCCAAGAACTGGTACCAGCCGTGGATTGATCACGCTACAGGTATGAAGAACAAACTACCAACAGTTGACAGATTATCTGCTGTCTGACGTTTAGATAATCTCCGTATATAAATAATCTGAATCAAAGTCGGTAAGCTTTCAGTAAAGCTCTGTACTAATTTGGGCGTATTATTGGTACTCTTGTTACCAGGATCAGTTTCTCTGACTCAATGCCCTCTGGAATAAAATAAAAAATTCCTGCTGTTTAATCGTAAAAACTAAGAACATCTGAGCGCGTCATACTCACCAAACTGTGCGTTCATCTTCCTTTCCTTAAAGGTCTTATATATAATATTTGAAAGCCTAAAGTTACAGGTCAACTGCAACCCTTTTACTGAAACATTATAGTGGTTGACAGGAAACTGAACCTTGGTTGTAGTTTGCTGTTTTCTCCCTTAATATACTGTACACACTCCTTTAGTTGCACCTCATTAACCCGCCCCCCGGCTCGTTTCGATTTTTAAATCACTTGCTGCAGCAGCACACTTAGTTTGGTTTTAATAAGTAAAAAAAAGTCATATTTGCAGGTTACCCTACTGCCCCTGGCTTTTGCATTAGAATCAGAACTGCTTTGTATGTTCTGGAAAAAGGAAACTTGAGTCCTCCTCCTTCTGTTTAGTGTTTTTCAACCCAAACATCTGTTTTGAACATCTTTCCTTTGAGAGTTCTCTCTTCTCTCCTATTTGCCGTCTTTTCTGGTCTAAAGATGACGAAAATTAAGCTTAGACATATGTGGGTTTTACAAAGGAGAGCCATATGCACGGATTGCTTTATAAATCAGATCAAAAATATGTGTGAGCATTTCCGATTAAAAAAAAAACCTGTAGTTTTCCAATTCTGGCTCTTCATGTGAATGAGGTTATAGCAAATGGATGCATTTTGTGAAGGAGATGCATTAAATGACATAAAATATCTTTTTTTTATGTGAGATCACACCAAAAAGTACAATCAATACACAGGGTGTCAGTAACTGTTTCTTTAATCTGCAGTCATCCACTCAGGAGAGTACTACCTGTTTGAATCCGACAGTGAGGATGAGGAGGACCCGACTTCTGAAGACAAGAAACTTAAGGAGCAAACTGCATGTCAGGTCAGATACACGGCTAATTCACAGAGCGTGTTCAATGAATTCAGTTTACACACGGTGATACGTTTGCAGCTGTTATACAAAAAGTCTCTCCCAGTTAGCATACCAGGCATGGGTAACCAGCGTGAAAACGGCTTTGAGGGAACGTCAGAAACGCCAGAGGCACCTGAAGAAGCTTAAGAAGAAGGAGGATCAAGAGAGAATGGTTTTACAGCAGGAAGCTTCCTTTCTGAGAGGTAATGTTCTTGCTTTTGGTTTTACAATAATTTGCCTTTCAGACAAAAGTAACGAATATGTACCGGAAACACTCACCCAGAGTGAAAATAAAACTACATGTGACTGTATTGCAATGATTATGATGACACGAGTTTTATATTGGCTCAAATAATGGAGTTGGCAGTTCGGACGCACTGCTGGTCACATGTCATTAAATAGTAAACAAGAAATGGACTGATTTTATAAAATAATTTTCAAGTCTTACTGACCACTCAAAGTGCTTTTACACTACAAGGTCACATTCACCCATTTACACACAAACACACTGACAAACCAAAGTGTAAACCGGGGCAACTTGAAGTTCAGCATCTTGCCCAATGACTCTACAACATGTGGTGGGACAACCACAATCAAACCTTCTGACTCCTGAGCCGCTCAGCCGCTTGGGCCTGAATACCAGCTGTGTCAGTTTTAAACAAAGCCATACAGCCACATGCATCAAGTTGACCCACAGCTGTTTTAACTGGCCCTCAAAATCCAGCTGGTCAGCGCTGGGCCAAAGTTGATCACCAAGCTAATCCCAAATGTTTGATTAGAGGAAGATTGGAGGAACTGAAGCAGGCTGTCTATAGAAACATGTGGTGTATGTGGACGAGTGTTGTCCTGTTGAAAGACTACCAGGGTTCTGCCTCGGAAGGGGTAAGACAAGCACACAAAGGATGCCAATCACTAACAGAAGTGAGCTGAAGTCAGGCCCTATGGCTCCCCACACCATGATCCTACTAGTAATGCTGATGTGTCCTTCCACAACAGAGACAGAATTGGTCCTCTCATCGTTTCCTCGCCACATGTATGATGGCGATCTGTGGTAATGCAGAACGGAGAGTCATCGCTGAACATGATACTAAGCTGTTTGTCATCTGTTGGTTGTGGCGCCACTCCAAACTCAGCAGTCTCTGCTCTGGGGTTAACAGCCACCTTCACGTGGGAAGGTGACCCATAGTCTGGCTGTTGCCAGTTGTTGAGACACAATACAACAACTCTCCCCTGGTGTGATTTCTCTTGGGTGACTGGAAGCTGCGCCAGCTCCTTGGAAATCTAATAATGTACACGCCCATCACTAGTCTGCATGTGGACCAAATTAGGTTCAAATCAAACCATTCCCTCTGGTGCTTATTTTATTTTATTTTTTTTGGTCTGAGCGTATAAAAGGAGGCACTGCTTTAAATTTGAAACCATCATGTTTTTAATAAAGAAGTCTGAACATCTCAGAGGGACTCAATTTGTGTCTTAATATTCACCATTTAAAGCCATCACATTCAGTTTTATTTTACATTTCACTCCAAGCCCCACACAATACAGGTTGATGTTAGCTCAAACTAAAGCGTTAACTGTAGTGAAATAAACAGAACTGAACCATAAATGGTCAGTTTAAAACTCTTATCTGGCTGTATTAAATTGAAGTGGACTTTTTCTGGACTTAACTTAGACTCCTCTGAATTGGAATTATTTGCATCAGATGGATCATTACGTGATGTAACCTTGGTTGAATTACACCTTTTTTCTTCATAATTACTTGAGGTGACCTTTGAGGTGAGTTGGGGGTTGTAAAAATAAACTGAATAAAACTTGAAACTAAATTGAACAGTAATGAGCAGTTTTGCTGTTTTATGTTTTTCAACATGTCTGTGTGTAGGTTGTGAGGATGATATTTTGGAGGAGGAGGAGGATGAGGAGCTTGAGGAACAAGAGTCTGGTAGGAACATTTCCACTATAAGCGTCCTATTTTATTCACAAATTGTGCCTGTTGTCACTCTACTCTGCACTGCTCACTAATTCAGTGGTTTTTATTCTCTCTTTCTTGACGCGCTGTGTGCTGCAGTTCATGGCGAGATGGTTCAGAAGATCTTGGATATTCTGCGCTTCTTGTGGGCCATAATTTTGGCTATGGTGGACGGGCTGACTCAGTGGCTCAATCTGCTCACCAAACAGTACAGTGATGCTTCCACAGTTCTGTGCAACGAACGCTACTTCAGCATACACAAAATAGAGCAGGTAAATACAACGCAGGCCCAGGTCTGTAAGACTGAACACCAGGTTCACACACAGATGTGTGTATTTTTATAATGTATTATTCAGCGTCCACCGTATAAATCTCGTCTCCGTGTTCATGGCAGTGTAACGCAGCAGCAGGGTCCAGAGATGATCAGGCGTCTCAGACCAGCGAAATGTCCACACTTGATACATTTTTGGATGAAACAGATGCAGAAAGCTCCATCAGAAACAGGTTGGTATGAAAGTGGGCTTTTGCTAAAAGTGGCAATAAAATAATCAGACTTTTCTGACTCGGGGCCCATTGGTGTCAAATAAAGTAGCTTTATTTCGAAGAGAATAAATAAAACAGAGCCGTATCACTAATGTAGCAACTCCAAAAAAAAAAAAAAAGGACGGTCTTTCTGTGGTGGGAGAACAGAAAGTCCCCCACATGGTTACAAAGTGATAAATTTAATTCAGACACCAGTAGGTCTTTGGTTAGAATCTGCAGGATGAAGATGATTGTATTTATGACAGAAATGAAGTCCAGGAAGAGAGAAATCCCTGCCTGCAGGACCTGTGAGAGCAGAGTGTTAACTAAACAAAGCGGAGTCAGATATAGACCATTTTTTCTGATTTGCACGTAGGCGACATTCTATGCAGATGATAGCTGGGTTTTTATCATGACCAGTTTGAAGCATTTCATGAGATCCACCAGACTATACTCATTCACGTGAAAGCTGAGTTTTTTTGGGTAAAAGCATCAGTCAATACCCCCATGTGTTTTTGAGTACAGTCTCTTAGGACTTGTTCTGGGATGGTGTTCGGACTCGTCACTTTGTGGGGCTTAACCCTCCACAGAGACCCTCTCACCGAACATCTTCCAGATGACATGGTGATGAAAGTGCAAACCTAGACGTTAAAGGGGTATTGGAAACCTCAAAGTAGGCATGGAATGTGTCCAGGGCATCAGTTCGAAACGTGTCTTCTGTAACGCTCTGGATCTCACTGACATTGCTGATGCCTTTTCACATGCTTTGAGGGTCATAGCTGAAAAAGTGGCCATGCGTTTTGAGAGCATAGCTGGCCTTTGCATTTTTATTTCTAGCCTCAACTTGTCGCCTCTCTGCTCTCAGTGTTGAGGCATCCTTTGACCTGATTGCTGAGTCCCAGATTTTCAAAAGAGACTACATGTCTCCCTTCAGGCGATGTTTCTGCTTTCAGCAGATTGGGATGTTCTCTGGTGGTGGGTGAAAATGCCTTTAACAGTTCAGAAGGATAGTTTATAGATTAGAGGCTCCACTCGGAAAGCACAACTAGACTTTAGACATGTTTTCTGTTGATACCACCAGTTTATTTCTCATTCTGTCCTCATTTTTTATGCATTTGAGTTGTACTGTGTATGTGTGTCCTAGCTCCACACAAAGTAGAGGTCTGACAGACCTTTCGACTCCCGGACAAAACAGCAGTGCGAATCTCCTGACTGTAGAATCCCAGTCCAGCAGTACTGGATTACAGCCATTCAAATCACACAGACACTCCAGGACAGCCAGTGAGATCCTGTCAGACAGGTAAGACCATCAATACTCAGGCCAACACAGTAGTTTATTACAATTACTTAGTTAATGAAATGATGAATGCAATAACTACCAAAATCCCAGATTTATAGCTTTTTTTTGTTTTTTTAATATATCAGGCATTTTTTTATCGAGGAGCTAGAGCAAAGCAGAGAGTTCTTCAACAACCAGAACCGTCTGCTGAAGCTGCTGCTTTCCATGTACACGGTGCTGTCAGCCAACTCCGAGCTCGTCTGTTACTTCATCATCGTGTTGAACAATGTGGTCAGTGCCTCCGTCATATCGCTGGTCCTGCCCATGCTGGTCTTCCTCTGGGCTATGTTGTCTGTTCCAAGACCAACCAAGAGGTTTTGGATGACCGCCATAGTGTACACGGAGGTATGAACACCGAGTGGCATATGCACGCACTTAATTACATTTCTTTCTTTCTTTAGCTCTACACCACTACAGGTCCAAAAAAATCAAATATTGCAGGGTTAAGTTGTTGTTGTTTTATTTCACTAATACAAATCTGAAATTAGAATAAAAAATAAATCAAATGCCACAGTTGTATAATCGTAATACGTGACCTGTGCTGGCAAAATGAGTCAGAATGAGGAATTTTTCAATATTGAGTTATTATTTTCAAATTCTTTATCTCAAAAACTTTACATAGTTTGTTGAGATCTGGTGATTTATCACCAGGCAACAAGTTAGTTTTGTTTACAAGAGTGCCAGTTTGAATACTTGATGTTTATTGGTTTGGAGTTATGTCCTCAGGAATCCTAGCCCTATGTTTAAAAAGGGGAATTCCCAAGCTTCACAATGACTCCAAACATTAAACGAAGGGATTTCCCGGTTCTACTGACAGAGAAAAATTATCAATTTCAAAGAAAAGTAAAAGGATTAGAATTACATAGATTATTTATGGAGACACACCTGTTAGAAAACTGAATTTTAAAGGTAGATTAGGAAGATTATTTGCTGTTTTAGTTACCAGGATTGCTAGATGG
>JAOXNZ010000105.1:11103520-11113932 GCA_028566095.1 Kryptolebias brasiliensis
CAGTTTGGAGAACTAGAGTTTAATACTAACAGGACTGACAAGCTAAAGGCTAGTCTGAATGCAGTCAAGCCCAAAGCAGAGTGCTGTCATTTTAAAACAACTCAGATCTAAAAAAAAAAAAAAAAACTTAATTCAGATTGTGTATGTAAATAACGACACACTTTGTTTTAAATAACCATGTAATGTCAAAGTGGCAGCGGGGGAATGTTCTAAAAAACAGTGTTCACATAAACCACTACGAAATTTTTGAGATTAGAGCCACTTTCAAACAGCAGCAGTCCACTTTGGTTTCGACCACATTCAGACTAGACTTTAGCTCAATAATCCAGTCACTATTTGACTGTGATGCTGATGTGATCTGTGAACAGCTCACTGATATGTTCCAATATTAAGAAAAGTATAAAGATCTCTGAACCCAGTGTTTAAAATGGCGTGGTTACATAATCCTGAAGACTACTTTTTTCGTCAGGATTCCTCAGTTGAATGAAACAGCGTTTTGTTTTGTTTGTGTGCAGCAATACGGTCTGTGGGACCACGAGGGCCCCCTGGATGAGAAACGCTCCTCGAAGGAACGTGGAGAAAACATTAAAGAGGGAGGTGAAAATGGAAGGAAGAAAAAGAGCAAAGAAGTAAAGGGGGAGGATTATACATTCAGTACTTCATCCACCCTGGAAAACTTGGACAAGATTGAAAAGAACCCATTTGAGCAGGTCGGTGCAGATATTTATTAGTTTCTACTTAAAAAATGAACCCTTCTAAATAAAATATTATAGTCCCGACAACTGGCCTTGTCAGGACTTTATTCTTTGTTCTCACTTTTTAGATTCTTTGTTCTCAAATACAGGATGATGACAGCTTCCTTGAGCCCAGTACCAGCTCAGTCGCTACATCAGTGCGGCCCCTTGAAGCGGATCCGGAGAATCCGGAGTCAAAGGATGAGGAGGAAACGCATCCCGGGGGAAAGAGTGGTGATTCTGTGAACAAGGAGGAAAAAGACAGTGAACAAGGGACAGAGGAGAGCCCAAAGAGAGGCAGCAGCATCAGAATCCGTAAAAGAACTAAGAAATCGAAGGAAAAGCCCAACAAAGGTTTGTGTCTTTATTAAAATGTGCTTCATAAATGCAGATCAGTTTGTGTCTTTCGTATGACGTACTGCTACCAAAAGTCCAAGCGCACTGCTCCGAGGCGAACTGCGTGCTTTGATGCATTTTTACAAAGCTGCTGGAAGAGATCAGACATCATGACGGAAATGGAAGAATAGCTGGTATATTTAGATGTATCAAAATCCAAATAGTCAAGTGAAGCAGCAGATGCTCCCAAAGCTTTCCTTTCGTCTGTTGTACCAAGTCTGATTGAATTGTCATTATTTTTCTTCGTTTTGTTTTTTTTTTTTCTTCCGCCCCCCCCAGTAGACCCTCTAGCTGAATCTGCAGATACCAGTGAGGAGCTGGAGAAGAAAACCCCAAAAAGCAAGAAGGAGGAGGCCAAGCTCAGAATCCTGGCAGTGGGACATAAGATTAAACACATCTTGACATCAGGGTGAGACGGACAGAGGAACTTCACTAAACACTCAAGTTACCACAATCAAACTTTTAGACTTTTTACTTGAATGTAATTAATAAATGAAAAGAAGTGATACAGTCGTTTTAGCTCCAGTCTTAAGAGAGCTATAGTACATTAAGAATAACGTGATTAAATATTTTAATGGTTATTATGTGTTTGTTTTGTTTTCCTGCAGTGTCCGGTGTGTAAAGAGGCCAGCTCAGGGTTTCTTCAAAAATATTTTCCGGTCTGAGTATCGGGCGTCCACAGATGTTTATGCACTGATGTTCCTGACTGATGTCATTGATTTTGTCATCATCATCTTCGGTTTCTGGGCTTTCGGGGTAAGAGATTAATAGATGTATGAAAAAAAGACAGTTATCATTCTTCCCATGTATAAAGTAAGAATGTTCTTGGTCACTTTTTTGTATTTATTTAAATGAAAAAAAGAGTTGAGACTTGTTCTCCTAAGACAACTTTAACCTTTGTGTAGATCCAAAAGATGTCATAAAGGTTTACAGTTTGTGCTGTTAGCACTGCCGGGCACCAGTGCCTTCATCTTTCTGCAGATTATTGTCATTTCTCAGCACTCCTTTTAAACTCTTGTAAGGCGTTACACAACGTGCTATCAAGTGTGCTTTAATTACCTATTCACACAAACGTTCATACAGCAGAAAATGTTTAATTGAGTGGTGGGTCAAAGGGCACTTACACATGGAGGCGCATTACAAACGTGCTCCAACATTTCTCCCTTCAAGTATTTAAAACACTATAAAAAAATACTCTGGCTTTTTTCTTCTTTGATTTTTAATTTATAGTTGAAAGAAAAAACACCAGGCAAGAACTTAAAGGGTCAACTTTCAACAGGAATATAGATGTATTCAAATACTTTGTAGGATTAGAAGACAAATTAGCATTCTGAATGGATGTTAGGTTTTTGTGATAGTAACAAGATGTGGGTTTTATTGTTAAAACACTGATGAATAGCAAATAAGCCTGAAACTCATAATCTTGTTTCTGCATGTGTTGAAGTCTTTTGCGGCTGTACTACAATGATTCCAGTATCACTTTTAATGAATAACGGTATGACAAGACTGCTGGTCCCATGTCAGTAGGGTGGGGCCCCACCTCCCCTCGGGACTGTAAACAAGTGGTGATTCTGTGCAGAGTGGAGTCATACATACAGATGTTGTAACTAGTCCTCTAGATGCAGCAGATCAGGGAACTGGGTCAGAATTCACATCTGAGCTGATTTCACGCGTGTTTGATTGGGGAAAGGTCGAGGACTTGCCTGACCACAGGAGTTCGAGGCTCAGGATGGATTGTGTTCAGACTACCAAATGAATAGAAGGTAGTCTGAGTGAAGACATTTTCAATGCGCATTAAAGCAGTTCACTTCTGTATTTAGTGCTATCCAAATACAATTCAAGATGGATGTTAGAGCCAGGTAGGTCGTTGATGCAGAGCTGTGCCATTATGGTCCCCTGAATCAGTACCAGAGGTGACCTGAAGTCAGACCCTGGGGTCCCAACACCATGACGCCAGGAGTAACACCAGTGTGTCTCTCCACAACATTGGCGCAGTACTCTCCCCTCTGTTTCACCATACGCTCGCTAGATGGTCGACTGTCATAATGCAGAAGATGAGATTCATCCCTGAACATCTTACGACACCACTCTTCGTCAGTCCATGTCTCCTGGTTACGGCACCTCTCTGAACCCAGCCATCTCTGCTCTGGTGTTAATGGCAGCCAAGGCACAGGACAGTGAACCAGTAGTCCGGCTGATGCCAGTCGTTAAAGTGCACAATAACACAGGGTGTTGTAAAGAGTCCAGTCCCTGGATCTGGATGTCATGAGGTTCTGTAATGTTTGGGGGAACAATTCTACAATTCTTTCTTGGTCTCGTCTGTCTTGGGTGACTGGAATCATCACTCTGTGTGGGTGCGCTCACGTACCAAATGGTTAATCTTTTAGTGAAATAAGAAAATACAGTACCCTGCTAATTTAGCCTCTCAATTTATATCAAAATGCTGTAAATTTTACAACTAAACGACTGCATTTAACTTTGAAACCACATTGTCTGTTGCTGTGCCATCACTCCTCATCATTAAGTTTCTTACAATTCTTCACTTCATCCATCACAACTTAATTGTTTAAAGTGAAAATCAGTGACATCTCCTGTCTTTCCCTCAGAAACACAGCGCAGCAGCTGATATCGCCTCCACCCTGTCAGAAGACCAGGTTCCTGAGGCCTTCCTGGTCATGCTGCTTATCCAGTTCAGCACCATGATCATTGACAGAGCCCTATATCTGCGCAAGGCTGTGCTGGGAAAACTCATTTTTCAGGTTTGTTTTACATGTTCAACCCATTAGTCTTCATGTACAGTATCTGTTCGAATATATCTTTAGGTTCTTGACACGAGTGAGTTTTCACCGCTGTGTTCTGCCATTACAGGAAACTCACTTCCTATAAAGATTAAACTAAATGAAGCTGGCTTTTGTTATATTTCTTCGGGTAATTCTGTTGTTTTGTTTTCTGGGATCTTCTCCGTTTTCACTGCAAACCTTCTTTACCTACAGATGATTCTTGTTCTGGGGATTCACCTGTGGATGTTCTTTATCCTGCCTGCTGTCACTGAAAGGTGATGTCAGATGAAAATATTAGCTAACAGCTGCAGTTTTTGTGGCCAAACATCTGAAAGTCTTTTGTTTTTTGCTTGTTTGTTTGATTTTCGTGAACCTTATAATCTAAGTTCCAAGGTTGAGGTGCACCAACAATGAGTTTCAAACGATATTAAAGGAATAAATCAGATCTTTTAAGTATACAGTATGTCCTACCTGTTGTAGATAGCTATTTTAAACAACTTCAGTTTGGAGAAATGGCATTTAATTCGGACTAAACTGACAAGCTAATGGCTAGTCTGAATGATGCCATTTTAAAACCGCTGCAATATTAAAAGTTCCATAGCAGTCCATGCAAATGCTGATTCATAAACCTTTACACTTCCCTTAATTTTACATTACACTGTTATTCTGGTAAAAATATTGAGAAATTTCTGCCGGATTTGGCCCTCGGCGGCACCAAAAGTGCTACAACTAGCTGCTACTGCCTCTATCTGTATTTGCAAATAACCACGCAGAAATGAAAATAACCATGTTATAAATAAACAACTGTGAATAACCATAATCAATTTCCCTCCCTTTTATTTGCAGGGTGTTTAATCAGAACTTTGTGGCCCAGCTCTGGTACTTTGTAAAGTGCATTTACTTCGGCCTGTCAGCCTATCAGATCCGCTGTGGTTACCCCACTCGTATCCTCGGCAACTTCCTCACCAAGAAATACAACCACCTCAACCTGTTTCTCTTCCAAGGGTATGGCTATAGTTTGCACTTATCTCTCCCTAAGTGGTGTGTGTGTCTGTTCATATTGCTGTTTTGGGCTAAATATTAAAAAATACTTGGTAGTTTCAAGAAAATCCACTTGTTCAACATGTTTAATTGTCTTTAAATAGCCCAATAAATACCAGTCTGATATGGTTTCGGCCATGTGCTTGTGTGTTTCTGTGCGTGTAGGTTTCGTCTGGTGCCATTTTTGGTGGAGCTTCGAGCCGTTATGGACTGGGTTTGGACCGATACCACTCTGTCTCTGTCAGACTGGATGTGTGTCGAGGACATCTATGCCAACATCTTCATCATAAAATGCAGCCGTGAGACAGAAAAGGTGTGACATGCGTGGGTTACAAGTCACTAACTGATTGGGATAGTTTGTCAGATGGCTTGAGCGAGTTTTATCTCTGCTTTCCCCAATTAAAAAAAAAATAGTTAGGTTGCAAGCATTTCTAAAATACAAGTGACAAATCTACCCAATGGAAAGATGAAACACAACAAGGACAAGGCTACTCTTGTTTTAACAAAAAGTCATTGACTCATGTTTTAAATGAAGGGAGGGTCCGGGCCCCAGCAAAGGTTCAAACCACATTGTTTTACAGCATGCAGAGTTTCCATAATGGGGTCGTGGTGCTTTATCATTGTTTTGGCAGCATGTCAGGGTCCTGGGTGGGGACATCATCCAATGTAAAAAGGGACTAATGGAATAATACCTAAAAGTCATAATAATAATAATATACTATGAACTATGAACACAGGAACCAACATAAAAATTATACACTGTGATATTTGTTTAGTTTTTTTCTTTTTGAAATGGTTGATCCAACATACTTTCTACTACAGAGTATGAGAAAATTAATCTCCTTTAGTCAACACGTGAGGATCAGTTGAGACATATATTTTTACGTGTTTGGGAACTTTACTAAGCAAAAAAAAAAAAAAACACAACTTGTGTTGACAAACTTGGAGGTTTTGACCATAACCCTGCAATTTTTGTGCTCCACTCTTTTCAAATAAAACTTGTTTGAGGTCTTATCATCTGATGAAAGACTTGATGCAAATTAAGAATGTCTAATATGTTAAGTAAAGGCCTTTTTTAAGTCCAAAATCAAAAATAAGGCTCAGACTATTCCGTGTTGGATGTAAAGAGTGAACAAAAAAAAACAAATGCAAACCATCACACATTGTGTCATTGTTTAAAAGCCATAATTCTAAATAACTTGTTTACAAATCCCCATATTATAAATGTTTTATATTATCTTGGTTCTGTTTTTCCAGAAATACCCCCAACCTAAAGGGCAGAAGAAGAAGAAGATTGTAAAATATGGCATGGGTGGACTCATCATTTTCTTCCTAATCTGCATCATCTGGTTTCCCCTTCTTTTCATTTCATTGGTCAGATCAGTGGTGGGTGTGGTCAACCACCCGATCGACGTCACAGTCACAGTCAAACTGGGAGGCTACGAGGTAATTAACAACTTACTGGTGATTGGAAATTGATAGCTATAGTTGCACAGTTTTACATACATACATTACACATAAATGGTTTTGCTTTTAATTGTCTTTGTAAACCTTAAATTCAAAACAACAGCAATAATACTAACTTTAAAATGTGCATATTCCTGTAATATTTTTGTCTGTGTGTTCCAGCCCCTGTTCACAATGAGTGTGCAGCAGCAGTCAATCAAACCCTTTACAAATGCTGAATTCGACCAACTCACCAAAGAATTTGGAGACAATGCTGTACGTCTTGATGTCTCTGATTTAATGCTTAAATGTACACCTATGATGTGGATTTCTTTCTGTTGGGATACTGCACTCAGCTGGTAGTTCTGGGCTTTTCCCAAGTCCATCTCCCAGTGGGACATGTCTAAAACACATTCTTTGGAAGGTGTCCATAAAGCAGCTTTGTCTGACACCATTGGTTGTAGGCTGATTGTTCATTTTGTGACTGTGTCAAAATAAAAGTAATACCAGGGCACTTTACAGAGAAAGTAAACAAGCAGGCAAGTTGAATAAGGTGGTTTGGTTGGTGTCTCATGATGGCAACCAGCCTTGAAGAAACTCGGAAGATCATCAGATGTCTCAGGAAGGTCAAACAGTACTTTGCTAACACTGTTTACAGTAATATCGTAGTGCTGTTGGTGTCAAACGTGTATTTGGAATTGCCAGGCAGGGAGTGGAACAGGCTTGTCACTTTAGAGGGCAAGGGACTTGCATTTCACTGGGGCTTGGGGCTTTTAGGACTCAAAAAAAGTCAATTGCCAAAACGTCACTGAGATGTTGGGAACAGTACTTCCTAATTGTTGGTCAGGGACTGATGAATCCCAACGTTAAAAAGGAGTATAAAAGGGTGTCTTCCAGTTGTCGGGAGGTTACATTTCCCAGCCTTCTGTGGAAACTGTAGTCGACAGACAGTCCAACCTCAAAGTCTGGAATAACAAAAATACTGGAGAGTATGTGATAGTTTGACTGAACCAGTCTACATAGTCCTCAGTCAGAAAAGGGCAGATTGTTCACTCCAGTTTGGGAATAAATTGCTGCCTCACACTGAGGAATTTCACGGGTTGTTATTTTATAAATAGAATTACTGTAGAACAGATAAACTGGCTAGATTAGGGTAATGAAGAAGGTGCTGAGCCAAAAGGTGAAGCTGTTGATTTACCAGCTGAACTACCTTCCAACAGTCACTTATGAACTCAGGTGGTGTGTAATGACTGGAACTACAATCTAGCAGATGCGAGAGTCCAAATGAACTTCCGCTTTGTTTGCTCTGAACAGCCAGCCCCACTAAAAAGCCGTCAGTCGTATCGCAACTAGATAAGCTATATAGACATGCCTAAAATTCCCCTAAAAGTTAGTCAACTTGGGTTTTGTGTGTGTGTACAAATAGGTGGCCATGCAATTCATCACCCTCTACAGCTGTGAAGACATTGCGACGGCTAAGATCGAAGGCAGTTCCGGATCAGTTTGGAGGATCAGTCCACCCAGCAGGCAGGAAGTCATTAAAGAGCTACTCGAAAGTCCTGTTGACCTCACACTCCGCCTTGCCTGGAATTTCCAGCGGTATGACTTCCACTGTCTTCAAATGTTATATTGTTGTAAATAAATACCATGTGGCTCCCATTCATTAGAGCCGAACTTTAAATGTTTGGCTCTTATTTGTGATAGGCTTTACCTTTTATTCAGTGTTTTATGTTACTTTTATGAGTATATGACAAAAAGGTCTGGATGTTTGTGTTTTTGTGATAGGGACCTGGGTAAAGGCGGAACAGTTGAACACACCTTTGGGAAGCATTCAATAAACCTGGAACCTGGAAACCCAGTCAGAGCAGATCTGGCATCCTTACTGATTGGCAATCGCACTGAGCCTGTGTAGGTTTACTAAATGGAAGGATGTTTATGTAAATAAACTTTATTTTGTGTCCACCAGTTATTTTTTCTTTCTCCCTGTGTTTCCCCAGGCTCGTTCCTGATATGTTCCCTAACTACATCCGTGCCCCCAATGGAGCAGAGGCCAAACCAGTCAGTCAGCTGTATAAAGGTCAAAGTTCACAGGATTCCTCTTGTTTACAGTGTAAAATATTATGATCTGTAAAGAAAATCAAAATGATCAGAAGTCGATTTAACCTCCTAAGACCTGAACTCTTACATGGCATGCATTTTTAATTTCTCTTTGCTATTTGAGCTGATTGGGACCTGATGTGAATCAAGGAATGCTAAGCAAAATGCGATGTCCACACATGTGGACGCCAGGTCCTAGGAGGTTAAATATTATAGCTTTACTGCTAGTGAACACACTGATTCGCTGAAATCTGTGGGGGGGAAAACAGCCTGTTGTCTTTATCTGGACAGCATCATTTATTTATTTATTTATTGTCTAACTGGTGCTCTTGCAGACGATGAAGATGATTACCTGGACATAACGCTGTCCCTGATGAGCAACCGGTCTCCGAACAGCACGGGGAACCAGGAGTGGTGGAACATTGCCATTGCGAACTGTGAGCCGCCCTTATGTGACGTGCTGCCGATGGTCATATTCAACGACAAAGTCAGTCCCCCGAGCCTGGGGTTCCTGGCTGGATACGGGTGAGAAACGCAGGAACACAAACAGGGCTGGAGTGGTACAAAACTAATAATTATCATATTGTACAAAACTAAAGTTGCCGTTTATTTTAATATATTTTCTTTTTCTAAATGATTTGAAAGTGGTCTTGACCAATAGTTCTACAGGCTTTCTAAAGAGTTTTTAAACATTATCAGGTGTTTTTTATTTATTTGCTGCTTGTAACCGCATGGGATGTTTCTTTTGTTTTAGCTGACCTATCAAACACTGATCTATGAATTATTCAAACATAAAAAAGGCATCTAAGCTAAAAAGAAAAAAACCTCATTTGAAGTTATGTGTTTTGTGCCCAGCAAATCCAGAAAAAAAGGTTAAAACAGAAACAACTGGACTTCTATTCTGTAGTTAAGGAGGTTTCGCTTCTCATCCGAGGAACTTTCTCAATTCAAAAAACTTTTTTAAAGCTGAGATGTTCTGTAAGCTGGATTCACCTGCAGATTGTCCTCACTCTCCTAACAATAGAGGCTCGTTAAGGTCCTTGTTCGCCTGACTCACTGATGACTAGGAATCTTCACCAGCATTTGTTCCCAGCAGCCTGTAACAAAGGCCTGTCCTCACTTTTATTTAAATATGTTAGAAAACCGACTGGTGAGCAAGGACCGTGGGCTCAAGGATGTTTATTTTAGAAAATTAGATATTCATGTGGTGCTTACAAGCCTGAACAAATTTGTAGTTCTTCCTAATCTGTCTATTTCTATTTGTTTTCTGGCAGCACCAGTCAATGCTTATGCAACATTAACACTCGCTGACAAAAAGTGTTAAGGAATGGTCAAATTTGGACATAGCTGGAACCCTACTGGCATGGGATAAGCAGTGTGCCTGTAATTACTGCGATACAGTCACATGACCTTTCAACACGCGCAGTTTCATTTCAACAAATTTAAACTTGCGGCAAAAGTAGCTTGCGTCTAGTTTGCTTGACTTGATGAAAACATAGTTGACATAGTAGAAGAAAAAGCAACGGCTGCTCACAGAGTTTGTGACAGAGATATTTCACACAAGCTAAGCAGCAACTCCCACAAGTAGTTTGCAGAAAGTGGCCAAATGGTCCTAAACAAACCTTAATTGCTTCTGGAAACTAAATAATTAGACTCTCCCACCTGAACTTTGATGAGCAGAGATAGAGTCTGAGTGAAGCTTGTAGAAGAATCTAACTGGTCTTGAATCCGATCTCTCCTTCCAGGATCATGGGTCTGTATGTGTCTGTGGTCCTGGTTATTGGGAAGTTTGTGCGCGGCTTCTTCAGTGAGATTTCCCACTCCATCATGTTTGAGGAGCTGCCCTGTGTGGACCGCATCCTGAAGCTTTGCACTGATATCTTCCTGGTTGGTGTCTAATATGTCTACATTAACACAC
>JAOXNZ010000105.1:11122903-11133467 GCA_028566095.1 Kryptolebias brasiliensis
AAAAATATATCAAATTGATTTTTTTCACTATCTTTAGGCCCTGTCTACTCAACACACTGCATTTTTGCTTTCCGTCCACACGCAAAGGGAGGTTTCTGTGAGAAAAACTGAGATTTTTATAAACAGTTTTTGATGTTATGTGTGGACTCAAAATACAGAGCTTTTGAAAAATGCGACCAAAAGGCAGTCTAACTTGTGCACGCTCACCATCATCAAGCTACAACTGTTTTGGAAAAACCTTAAACCACAGGTGTCAAACTCCGGTCCTCGGAGGCCGCTCTCCTGCTTGTTTTAGGTGTGTTCTTGCTTTAAAACACCTGGTTTAAATGAATGACTTGTGGACGGGCTTCTGGAGAACTTGGTTTGGTGAGGAGGTAATTAAACCATTTGAATCAGGTGTGTTGGAGCAGAAAAACCTAAAACTTCCAGGACAGCGGCCCTCGAGGCCTGGAGTTTGACACCCCTGCCTTAAACCAAGCTAAGAAAGGTCTTTCTCTATATTTAGAGACATTAATGTGGATGTTCTCGCCATCTAGTGGTGTGGTATAGGTATTTCAGCTATACTGAATATAAACTGGGAAGTAAATGTGTGTTTAAACAAATATCCAGAGTGGTGTCAACACAACTTTAGTGCCTCAAAAGCAGAAATAAGGACGCAGCTGATACAAAGTTACAGTGCTGGTATATTGTTCATCAGTGCAGCTGGTCCAAACAGTTAAAACAAAACAGAAGCCACCTACGGGTTTCCGTGAAGGTACATTACGACGTAAAAAAACTGATTTACTGAAAGGATTACAGTCATTAACTATGAGGCACCAGAAAAAAATATTGTCCATTTGATGAAAGCTGCCATGTGCAATCTAAAACGTAATTAGGTTTAGTTAGTTGTTGTTAGACATGTTTTAATGATATGAAACTGAACTCAGTAAATCAGAGCATATTTCCTGTTCCTGATTTGTGAGCTGGCAGTGGAGTGCACAAACGTCTCCTGTCAATATATAATCGGATCAACAGTAAACTGCATAAAGCCTGTGTGTAAACCTCCAGTCTTACCAATGTGCCCATGTACTGGAGAACAATCAGGCCTGAAGCCTCTCTGGACAGACACTAAACAAAAAGACAAAATATTTTTTAATCACATTTTTATTTTGATCTGGTCGGTTTTATCAGCTCTTATAACAGGCTGGATGTCTTACCTGCAGCATCTTCTCTGTCCCATTGATAGTTAGCGGCAGCAGAGGGGACGCCAGGTTCCACTGTCCACTCACTTCAACTTTCTCTCCATCCACCTCCACCTGCAGACACAAGCATATTCCATCCCATAATGTCATAAGTACTGATATCTAATTCTGTCACATAATCTTCAACAGACTGCTTTAACTTATCAATTTTGTTTCATTCCATACCAAAGAATGGGCCACAATGTGTGAATATTTTTACCAAATACAGTTTGAACCATAAAAAAAAAGGGACCAAATGTACTTAAATATGAAATTTTCTACAAGAAAATTAATCTGTATGAACAAGTCTAACCAATATATTCTGCAAATAAAATAAAATAAAAATACTGACTTTGCACTTAAAAAAAAAAGAAAGTTCAAAGAAATAAAATGAAATGAAAACTCACAGTGTAAGTGTTTCCTGCTTTGGTAATGTCCACATCGTGGCGTCCGTCTCCCAGCTCCACAGACAGCTGCCAGCAGCTATGCTCCACATGAGCCGGAGACACCCTGCAACACAACTTCATTTTTATCATCAGCAGCAAAACATCAGAGCTGCTTTTTCTGGAGGAAACAACCTTCAGCCAATGGCTGTGCAGTGAGAACGACACCTCTTCGGCTCACCGCAGCCTGACACCAGTGGGCACCTTTACCTCAGGTTGCCCAGGATCTTCTGTGAACGGAGCTGAGAAGTGATGTAGAGCGCTGCTGCTGAGGCCAGCACCTCCCTGCGTTCGACTGCGTTCAGCTGGTGACCCTTAAAGCCGTCAGGGTAAACCTCAGGCAGGAAATTGGTACTGATGTCGCCGGAGACAAAGCGAGGATGGGTGATGATTTCTCGCAGAAGTGGAATGTTGTGGGTTACACCTGAGGAGAAGAAGCCCAAACTGCTTTATAGAGAGAAAACCTAAAATGTCTGCGTGTCGTCCTGAAGTTCACTGTAACTTTCTGCTCATCTACCTCTGATCACATAATTATCCAGAGCATCCTCCATCCTGGCAAGAGCTTCGGCTCGTGTAGCTCCGTAGGTCACCAACTAAAAACAAACCAGACAAAAATGACTGCGGAACAACAGACAGAATAAAATTAGATATTTCAAAATCTATTTTCTTGTCATTATCAAAATACGTTTAAGTTAAAAACAAAATAGAAGTCCATTCTCTTTTTATTATCTTACTCACCTTAGAGATCATAGGATCGTAGTAGATACTGATGTCACTTCCTTCCTCAATGCCACTGTCCACACGGACCTGAGTGGGTGGGGTTCAAATTGGCAGAATGCAGGTTAAACACAGAAGTGGCCCCTTGAGCCATCTCAACAACTTGAAATGCATAAAAATTAAAAATTTATACAGCCTTCCTACCAGTTCACAAAAGAGAGTGGTTTTTAACTTAAATAGGCTGAAACATTCCTTTGACTATTTGTTCTGATGTCATTTAGAAGTATGTTACACCATCGTTTTGCCAAGTAAAATGTAAGACTTTTAGAAGACTTTGAGTTTCTATCTCCGTCTCAGACACACACAAACACACACTTACATCGCTGCAGTCAAGTGGCTCGTGGTACTGAGACAATCGTCCAATGGAGGGAAGACCAAAAGACTTGTAAGGATCCTAACAAGAAAAACGACGACAAACCATGAAAAACTTGTTACCAGTGATGCTTTGTCATCAATTCCAAAAAAGTAATGTGAGTAAAACAACTTCTTAATGGTTTAAATTTACTCTGCTTAGTACTTGTACTAAGTTAGGTTCATTAAATGATATTTATAGAGTTGCGTTGGTGCTTCTAGTTATTAAATGTAGTTGCAAGGCCTCAAAAACTGCTCCAAGATGTTTCTAAATGGTCACAATGTAGAGCCCTGAATTGTTGGAAAGATCTGAAGTTGACTGAGAGGATTCACAGAAGATAAAACGTTCAGATTTAGGCTAAATATTTAACACCTGACAGATAAAGCATCTGTCCTTCTGAGACATGAATGATAAATGATAAAATTGGAGATAAAAGGAAAATGCATAGGAGTTAGTTGTATCAAAAAGCAGGAGTAAATTAAAAGTAATTTAATTAGTTTACAGCTTGATGACACCAGCTGTGATCTGATGAAAACTTGACTTAAAATTCATCACTGAACAAAAGAAAAGAATTCTGTCATTGATATAAAACAGATTGATATAAAATAGATAAATGACAGTAATTCACTATATGCATTTCTATCTGGAAGAATGATGTAAAACAATGTTTGTCTTAACTTTTGTGACTGTATTCCTCTACATTTGAAATATAATAACCTAAAAGCAGATAAGATTACAAAAACAACACCAAGACGTTCCACTAAGACTGCAGGAGTAAGACAAGGAGCTTGTAAGAACTTTTTTTTAACAAATTTTAGCTAATCTCTCCAAATGACCCCCAAACTGTTGGTTCTGGACAGATCTATTGTACTTTTAATATCCCTTTAATGCGGTTTGGTCATTGTGTTCAATAAGTGCATTAATCTAGAGTTTTTTTCTTAGAATGAGCTCACTTCCAGCTGCTGCTTTGCTTTTTGTCACAAATCATCTCAGATGCCATACGAGTCATTGCACACTCACAAACCTCTGCATAGACGCGACTCTCGATGGCCCAGCCATTTATTGGGATGTCTTTCTGTGTGTGCTGCAGCTGGTAACCCTTGGCAACCCTGATCATCTGCTCCACTAAGTCCAAGCCAGTAATGCACTCAGTGATTGGATGCTCCACCTAGGGTTCAAATTTAAACAAACAAAAAAATATATAAGTAATGTTCGTATGGAATAAAAAGAGTGTGTGTGTGGATGAGCATTGTCAGGAGGGGTAAGACACGCAAACAGAATCTAATTGATGTAGCACTGTGTCATCAGGGTCCCCTGAATCCATAGCAGAGCTGACCAGATGTAACACACAGCCCTCCACAACATTGGCAGGATTGGTCCTCTCGTGCCATCCAAGCATACAATGGTCATCAATGCTAATGCAGAACAGAGATTCATCACTGAATATGATACGACACCATTCATCATCAGTCCATGCCTCTCAGTACAGCACCACTCCAAACAATGTTGTGAAGAGTTCAATACTTGTGTCCGATGTCATGGGGTTTTCAATACAATATGATAACCCTCCTTTGGAGTGGTCTTTCTTGGATGACTGGAACCTTCACGGCATGTGTGGGTGCCCTCACGTTGGAACCCATTGGTTCACATCTGTACACCCAACATGCTGGGCAATGGAGCGATATGACCCCTACCAAAATTCATCAAGTGCTGGTAATGTTTTCTAATGGGTCTACAAGGCATCCTCTGTGTCTGCTGACCTCATTCACTGTTTTAAGGCACCAGCAACTACCTGATAACACCATCTCAACTTCTGATGCAACCACTGATGCCCTCTGGTGCCTGTTGTAGATGTGTCAGGTCCTTGTAAATTTAATCATTTACATTCCCATCTCTAATCTGCATGTGGTCAAAATGACCTCCCAGTCAGACCATTCCTGCTGGGTGATAACGGTTTTTGTCACTGAATGTAGCCGTGGGGTACCTGTTTGGTTCTGTGTCCAATAACTAAATTAAAGGCACAAATTATCCCAACTCAAATATTGCATAATAACAGATTAACTGCTCATATGTATTTCCAAAAAGTCAGAATAAGTGATAGTAAAAAAATATTTTTTCACTTATATGTCTTTGTGACTGTCATGTCAAACATTAGTTTAAGAACTGGTAAAAATGATGTGAGAATTTTTGTGTTTCCTTTTGATTGGAAAGGTTCTTGAGAAGATGTGATATTTTGCACAAAGTAAGAGTTAAAACAAGCTTTTTCTTCTCATTGTAAGTCTCTCCCAAAGCAGACATGTTTTTAATTTTGCTGAACTTTAATAAACTTGATGTAGAGCTCAAAGATAATTTAATGTTAGGCAGTGAAAAAGATAAACATAAATACAAAGGGTAGAAAAACTGAGCATATTCAGTCATATAATACACTTTGTAACACTTTACTCTAACCTTAGGTGTCACAACTAAAACTTAGAGTCTCAACTTTAACCCTGACCTGAAACAAATTCCCCCCTGAAACCAAAATACCAGTCGCAACCTGGATAAACCTTCCACACCCACCTGAAGTCGTGTGTTCATTTCCAGGAAGTAGAAGTTTTTCTTTGAATCCACCAGAAACTCCACTGTGCCGGCAGAGGAGTATTTCACAGCTTTGGCCAGCTGCACTGCCTGCTCCCCCATGGCCCGCCGTGTGTCTGGATCAAGAAAAGTACTGAAGAAAAAACAACAACAACACAAACAGTCAGGCTGATATCACTGGGGCATCTTAGGTGATTTTCAATAGAACAGAAGAAAGAAAAGCACAAATGTTCAGGAACTTTAGTTATAGTACAGATGTCTTTTTAAAATCATACACTGAAACACTGCTGAGTAATCACAGTGCCACGTTCTGAACCAGCAGTCTTGGACGCCATGAAAGGTCATAAAAAACTAAAAACGACTGCGTCTCACATACCTGGGAGCTTCCTCCACAACCTTCTGGTTCCTCCTCTGGATGGAGCACTCTCTCTCATTAAGCCACAGGGCATTACCATGTTTATCAGCCAACACCTACAACAGATTGTGTTTTATCCTTTGTATCTTAAATAGAAACAGATTGTAAAGATATAAACAATATTTTTTTATCTTGTTTGATAAGTTAAAACGTTGCCATACCATGCCTAGCTTTCTTTTGGTCTTTCTTATCAGCAAAGTGTTTAATTAGCATTTGTGGAGTAATGAGCAGAGATCATTAAAAAGGAGTCGTATGGTAAAGTACTGTTGTTTGGTCTTGTCCTCCGTTTAATAAGGGGAAATCAAACTTGCAGGACATTGTGCCCAGAGGACTGGAGAGAACTCTAAATCTTAAAATGAAAATAGAGCAGTGGATGAAATCCTGAACCTACCGTTTTAATGTTGAGATGTGATTCTTAAATTGCTGACAGTCTTTTGTAGATGGTATTATCAGAGAACATATTGTACTTTCATTCAAAACAACAAAGATTAGGTTTTCTGCTTCACTGGTTTTCTACACATTCTGATCTGGAAATCATTTCACAAGTGTGAGTAACGATGGCTTACCTGAATCTCTATGTGTCTGGGGTTGTCTATGTACTTCTCAATTAACAGCCGATCATCTCCAAAACTGGATGCTGCTTCTTGGGAAGAGAAGCGGAACCCCTCCCTGAAAGAACACATACAAATTAACTCTTTCTTTTTCTTTCTTTTCTTTCTTTGCTGCTCATCTGAGACAGGGTTGTGAAGCAACTGCTTATGCAGAGAACCCCAGACATCCCTTTCTCCAGCTACCTCCTCCATCCAGTGCCTCCAGAGGAACTCCAAGGTGTTCCCAGGCCAGCTGTGAGAGCCATACCAGATGCCCAAACCACCTCAAAAAGCTTTTTGAGGAGGAGGAGAAGAAACTCTATGCTGAGCACCTCCTAAATAGCTGAAGTTCTCACCCTATCCCAGTTCATTTCAGCCACTTTTACTCTCACTCTTTTGGTCCTCACCCAGAGCTCATGACCAAAGGTGAGCATTGGAACGTAGATAGATTGAGAAACTGAGAGCTTTGCTTTTCAGCTCAGTTCTCTCTTCATCGCAATAGATGAGTACAGTGCCTGCATCACTGCAGACGCCATCTCAATCCACCTATCATTCCCCTGCTCCACTCTAGCCCTACTTGTGAACAAAACCCTGAGATACTTGAAACTCCTCCACTTGGTGCAGTGGCCCATTCCCAACCCCAAAGCTGGCAATCCATCTTTTTTCCATCTGAGGACCACGGTTTCAGACTTGGAGGTGCTGATCTTCATCTCAGTTGATTTACACTGAGCTGCTAACAGCTCCAGTGCTAGCTGCACGTCCTGGCTTGATGAGGCCAACAGGACAATATGATCTACAAAAAGCAAAAATGTAACCTGAAGCCCCTCCAAACTGGAGACCCTTCGCCCCTTGGTACAAATTTATGTTCATGAAAGTTCTGAATGGAACCAGTGACAGACAAAAAGCAACCCTGACATAATCCAACACTTATTGGAAACAAGTTTGACCTATTATTGGCAATGCAAACCAAACTCTCACAATGGTTGTACATGGACCAATGGCCATATAGCTAGGGGCCTAAAACCCTATTCACCATGAGGACACAGCCATAACTCTTCTCTAAGTCAACAAAAGAAAATAAAATGGTTAGGCAAACTTTCTTGCATCCTTAAATATACTTATGAAGGTAAAAATCTAGTCCAGTGTTCCAAGACCAGGACAAAATCTACATCATTCCTTCTGAATCTAAAAGGTTTATGCCAGTTGTGTCCAATCCTGGTCCTGGAGGAACACTATCCTGCATGTTTTAGTTTGTTTCCCTGCTCTTCAGCAGGTCTTCAAGTTCTGCAGCAGCCTGTTAATCACCCATTGATTTAGAACAGGTGTGCTGGAACAGGGAAACAAGTAAAACATGCAGGATAGTAGCCCTCAAGGACCAGGATTGGACACCACTGGTTTGTGCAAACACCCTGCATTTAGCTTGTTTTTCTTGACATTTTAAAATGAAGATTTGTGAATGTCTGTACCCACAAACACAAAGGTTTAAGCTGTTTTAACTGCAGCAAACACAAACATAATTTTTTCCAGCAGTGAGTAAGAAGTCAATGGGACCCTGACAACACAAAACATTTTTTGTTTTTATTGTCTTTTTGGATCAGCTGAGTCACAGCGTTTAACTCAAGCTTCTACAGGTTTACACTCCAGTCCAGCAGGTGGGGATGATGCTCTGGTTCATCCATTAGAAAGACAGTTTGTATTTTTTTCTATACAAAATAATAAATATAATCTAACAAAGAAATAAAGAGGCATAATACCTTGTCTCCTCATCATTCCAAGCAATCCTCATCCCTTTCCCTCCTCCTCCAGCAGATGCTTTGATCATCACTGGATAGCCTGAAACAATCACAAATAAAAACGTCCTTTTGTAACAATAATAAAGTGCTGCACACAGAACTAGAAAAGAAAAGTTCTGGTGCAGTCTGAAGGGTTATATAAACGAGTAACAACATTTTTGAGAGAATTTACAAAATGCTCTTTTTCTGTGGTTTATCTTTCTAGACGGAGACAATATGAATAACGAGTTCTTACCTATTTGTTGTGCAATCTTCACAGCATCTTCTGCAGTCTGATACAAAAACGTGTGATAGTTACCAATGATAAATGAAAACAAAGTCTTTGACTAATGTTTACTGAAGGTCTTCAAGGTTCAACGCCACCTGAAAGTGTTTGCCCAAACTTTAAAAACATGGTAAAGGGTTTGGTCCTAAAGTCTGTTTCTTTTTAGTAATATCTGAGTATTTTCATGTGGACCAGCTCTTGTGCCCTTGGTCTGTGAATCCATTTTGTTCGGAGCGTGAGACAAAATTTAGTTTTCACAAATTCTACAATAACTCACTGAATGCCATCAGCAGTAAAATCCAGTGCCACTTACTTGGGTGTGTCCTAAATATCTGGTTACAGATACCATTAGGTGGCTCTTTATTTCATTAGGTTTACATGCTAAACGTTACAACAAACTGCTGCAAAGCCCTCCTATTTCTTGTCTCTCAAACTCTAAAAAAAATTCTAAGAGATTATCCAATCCAAAATTGAAAACCAGTTATCTATTTATAGTAAACTCAAGATATTTGGGTTCAACCTTACAGCTTTCCATCTGCAGCGTTGTTCAGTTCCTCACAAACCTGTGTCTGAACTTCCCTGTAATAGTTTTAAACCATCCCTCCTTTCTTTATACTTTGCCTCCAAAAAGTTGGACTCTGGAACATTTTATTTTTTTTAATTTGGAATATTTTAAAGCACTCTTGATCTGTAGTTCCCCAGGTTTTCAGAGTTTTTCTTTGCACTTTGGCTGTTTTTTTCAACAACTAAGTCCATTCCTTGTGCCTTGACTGTGTCAGCGTATTGTGGAGTTTGTACTTAAAAACGAGGAACTGGTTGAGTGGAGGACAAAAGAAAAGAAGTGACAGGCATAAAAAAAAAAAACTACCTACAGCAGATGATCATCAGTATCTGAAAGACATTTCTTTAAGAAGCAAAAAATATTCTTGCAAAGACCAGAAAAACCTGAGAAGTGCATCATTTGTTTACTGTATGCCAAGTTTTTTAGCTAACAGCTCTTTGGGAATCATCTTCCTTGTACTAAAATACTATTTTATGACAATTCAGTTCAGCTAAAGGAATGGGAACCAATTGTGTCTTTGTGGCAGGCTGCTGGCAACAAAGAGCCTGAAGATCAAATTTAAAACTTGTTCTTTGCTAAGTTGTCTGTTACGGTCTGTGTTGACACGACACTGGTTCATCCCTTGGAAAATAAATTGTTTGAAAATAACTGGACTAAAAATGAGTTACCAAACAGCAAATGTCCAAAGAAGCACTTGTAAAGGCCTTCAAAAAGGTTGAAAAACTATTAATCAAAAACAATAATTAAAGATTGTTAGCTCTGGCTCATTGGAAGCAAAGTGAGAAGAGATGAAGGGTGACTCAAGACTTTCGCACAGTACTATACATCTGAGTTGTTCAGTGAATGAAGAAATTCCTAAATTAGTTGCAATTTCAAATTTAGATATATTGTTCAATTGTGTTTGTTTGACCATAGAAAAAAGTAGATCAATAAGAAACTTTACTTCCCAAGTTTTCTTGTAGTAAATATAACATTATGTTTACAATTCACTGCTTCAATCAATAACTCAGCAATCACAGCCATTCCCAACCCAATGAAACCTGTGACCACAGAACCATTGACAGAATCATCAAACACAGTTTTCTTTTAATAATAAATCCTTCATAATTACGTTCACATGTTCTCACTTTAATGCAGTGCTGTGTATGTGTGTCTGTACCTTGACAACTCCATCAAATCCTGGGATAGTGTTGACCTTAGCAGCCTTAGCAATCAGCTTGCTCTCAATTTTATCCCCCATCGCCTGGATGGCATGAGTGTCAGGGCCAATGAATGTCACCCCCTCTGCAGCCTGGCAAACAAAATGATAAAACAGTGACATTTACAGCAACTAATAAGAGATAAAGCTCCCGTTTAGGGACCCTTTGTTCTGCATTTGTGTCTCGTAAGTACAGATGCAGTCACGAGAACAAGAACGTCCACCGGTTTTCAATTCTAGGTTGGTAAACAGCAACAATTGCTGATGTCTTTCCCCCTTGGCGTTGTGTTAACACATACAGGTGCTGGTCATAAAATTAGAATATCATGAAAAAGTAGATTGATTTCAGTAATTCCATTTAAAAAGTGAAAC
>JAOXNZ010000105.1:11220664-11238433 GCA_028566095.1 Kryptolebias brasiliensis
GGCAGTTCTGAAGGCAAAAGGGGGTCCAACCCGGTACTAGCAAGGTGTACCTAATAAAGTGGCCGGTGAGTGTATGTGTGTGTGTGTGTGTTTGTGCGCGCACATTCACCTAAATCTTTTAATGTCCATTATCTTCTTGGTAGGGATCATGATTAACTGCAGCTGGTAGTTTTTCTTTGCCTGCATAAAAATGATTTGTTTGACAGCACTCGTGCCACTTTATAACGGTGGGAGAACTCCAAGGAGCTCTGAGGATTTAGGAAGGAGTAGAAATTGGTTTGGTTGTTCAAGGACAACCCAGGAACCATTGAAGCTGAAGCCTACCATGAACTGGAAACTGCTGGAAAACCACACCTTCAGGCTCGACAGAAATTTGCATCTGCCCACACAAACAAGCCAAAATGCCTTCAAGGAGAAAAGGTTTGTGGTTAGATGAGACAAACATTTACCTATTTGAGTCACAGCGACAAGAAGTATGTTGGGAGGAGTCAAGTTGAGGCCTTCCAACCTAAAAACACTGTACCAACTGTCAAGCATGGTGGTGGTAGCATCATGTTGTGGTACTGGTGCATTATATAGAGTGCCCAGAATAATGAAGAAAAAGGACTACCTCCAACAGCTAGACAGTTGAAACTTGGACTCATTTAGGTGTTCCAACAGAGCAATGACCCCAAACACACATCAGAACTGGTCTCTGATTGGATAAAGTGGGCTGACCATCAAAGACAAACAAAAACAAGTACATTAATTATTAGAGCTTTTAAAATAAAATTTTTGAACTTAACGAAGAAAAATCTACTCATACTGTAAAAATAAACCCCAATAAAATGTGTTTTAAGCTTAGATTTAAGGAAATTGAGAATTGGTGCCTGTCGAATATATAGGAGTAGTTTGTTCTACAGTTTATGAGCTACAGCTGCAAAGCCCTGAGTACCTCTGTGTACCAGCCTGAACCTCAGTCCAACTAACAGTAAATGACTATTAGACCTAAGGGATCTGGAGGACACATAAAGCTGCAGGAGGTCAGAAAGATATATAGGGGCCTGCTCTTTAAGTGCCGTATATGTCATCGATAAAACTGTAAAAATGATTCCTAAAATGACCAGGGAGACAGTGAAGACAAGTCAACACAGGGGAGATCTGTTTAAACTTTGGAGTTCATGTTAAAAGATCCAGTGCAGCTGTGAGAGGCAGGTCTGATGAACATATAGAGAGACATACAATAATCCAGTTAGGATGTAATAAAACCATGGATCACCCTTTCAAATTCCTTAAAAGAGAAAAGGAATTTTACCTTAAAATAAGTAAGTAAATTCTATTTCTATAGCAGCTTTCACAGACACAAACGTTACAAAGTGCTTCACAGAGAAAAAAGTAATTAAAAAACAACAAACAAATTAGGTGAAAGCCTGTCTGAATAAAAATGTCTTTAGATGGTTCTTTAAAAAGTCTGTGGAGTCTGTGCAGCCTAGGGGCAGTGGGAGAGCGTTCCACAGCCACCGCCTGAAAAGCTCGGTCTCCACGAGTTTTGAAATGGGTTCGAGGTACCACCAACAGCATCTGACTTGAAGACCTCAGAGTTCTGGAGGGAGATAGAGGCTCCAAAAGGTCCGATATGTCCAATATAAAATTACTCCTTAAGTGCACAAGGAGCCAGCAGAAAGAGACAAGAACAGGAGTACTGGGAGCTCTTCTGTTGAACTTAGTTGACAGCCTCACTGCAGCGTTCTGCACAGACTGAAGTCAAACCAAGGAGAAAATAAAGATCTTGTTTAACACTGAAGATATCTGTTTCTCAAAGTTAAAATTGGAATCGAATATCACACCCAAATCTTTTGTGTCTGACTTTTGACAGACTCCAGACTCATGAGATCTATTGTATTGGAGAGGTGCTGTAATAACTGAGCCCAAAAAAAACCAAACAATCTTCCGTTTTATTCTTATTAAAGCAGATAAGGACGTTCAAAGCAATCACAGATTGTAGGTTTTAGTTGAAAAGAATACTTTCGCTTCAACTGAAGATCGAGCTGAGTGTCAACTGTGTAATTATGAAAAGAGATGTTCTATTTTTTAAGATGGAGCCTAGAGGGAGTGGAGTAAAATAAATCGTCCTTTTAAACAGTGTGTTGCTGTGGTTGGCTTTGTGTGTTTCAGGATGATGGTGAAGACTCCCATCTCATCTCTCCTAGTCCTGTGGTCCATGTCAGGGGTCTTTGTGAGGCTGTGGTGGAAGCTGACCTCATAGATGCAATGGAGAAATTTGGAGCCATATGGTGAGAAAGTTTCTTCTGTGCCTGTACTGAGTGTGTACCTGTGTGTACTGCTGTGTGTTTATGTTGGGGGATGGGTGAATAGACAGTTAAACAGTTATGGGGGAAAGCAGTAACTGTTAGCGTGCTCGCTTAGATCTTAATTTTTATTTGATGCCATGTTTTTGACCACAACTGGTAACCAAGATATTCAAGTGTCATTGGTGCATAAGTACGCAGTAGTAAGTACTATTTTTTGATGTATATAGGTGAGGTTGTGAACTGTGATGCTCATGGTCGACATGATCTGTCTGTGTCTGTGTGGCTTTCTGCTCAAAATCAGTACAGTATATGTTTGTTCATTGGCAAAGTGCATTTGTAGAAATTTTTCTAAAAATTCTAGAAATTTTCTAAAGACAGATATTTTGTGCAAACAACTTACCATGTACAGGCTCCACATTGAGCAATAGTCTGCTTTAATTTTTAGTCTCTGCAGTTTTGTAGAGATGCATAAGGGAGCATAATATATTTCAAAAAGAAGTACTCACCACTACTGTCTGTGCACCAATGACTATTTTCTCTAATCACTACCATTTGTGGTGAAAGATTTCAGCAAAATAATAACAAGAGTGCTAATATTTATTATTTGTCAATGGAAAATGGCTGCCAAATTGGACTTTTTACTCTGATTTATCCAAAGTGGAGCTACTTGACACATTGTGATTGTGCGTTTATACATTATCGCCCGCTGTTGGGAGGTGGGCGATAAATGATAAACGGCTTGCACTTGTATAGCACTTTATCTAGTCCAAGGACCCCAAAGTGCTTTACACAGTCATCCACACATTCACACACTGATGGTGGTAAGCTGTAGTCACAGCTGGGGCTGTAATGACCACCACCAGTAGCCAAGGCAGGAGTAGTGTTTTGTCTAAGGACACAATGGATGAGACGGACGGAGTGGGGATTCGAACTGGCAACCCACCGGTTACAGGACAAACTCTTACCTCCTGAGCCACTGCCAAGACATTGCTGCCCCAATGCCCTGCCGATAATACATGTCAGAGCAAAGACTAAAGATTTGAACCCATATAGGGCCTAAAAATCCAACAGTGCTTCACTGTGAATGTAACATCAGCACTGTGTTTAATTGGGTGAATAAATTGAGACTAAACACTGCTCAGGCAGTTGTTCTGTGATAGACACAGCACATTATATCTTACAAAGACCACAGTGGGTGCAATCAGCTCTAAAAACAATCAGAACAAACTTTAAACTAAACAAAAAACTCACCACACAGCATCCTGGTAATCTACTGACAAAATGGACGTCTTTATTGAGAAGGGCTCAGATAAATGGATCATTAATACATTTATGTACAAAAACAACAACAAAAAAACATTTCCAAGTATGGCTGTAAAATTAACTCAAATAAGACGGCAGCTTTTTTTTTTTTACCAATGACGTTCTTTTTACTGCTTCT
The DNA here is from genome assembly GCA_028566095.1 of Kryptolebias brasiliensis. Taxonomy (NCBI): domain Eukaryota; kingdom Metazoa; phylum Chordata; class Actinopteri; order Cyprinodontiformes; family Rivulidae; genus Kryptolebias; species Kryptolebias brasiliensis. The sequence continues at coordinate 11,224,397 of JAOXNZ010000105.1, forward strand.
GTGGGGTCTCATTATTTCAGCAGGTGGTCCGACAAAGTGGCTCTGGACAGATTGTGTTTAGACTATCAAACGTATGTGGTCCAGACCACTTGTGAAGGTGGTCTGAGTGAAGACTTTTTCAATGTGTATTGAGGCTGTTCAGACCGGTTCAGATCCAATCAGAACTGAACAGTTGTTAGTTCCAGGTCTGAAGGGGGTCACAGTTTCTGGGCTTTTGTCTCTGTTGCAGCTTCGTACACTGTTGACATGCATTTCTTATCTACAACTTGGGGCTTGTATTACTAAGTAGGATTAGTATTAGTATCTCAGAGTAAAAAGTCCAACTCATGTTCATCACTGAGCTTATTTTACAGTCATAAATTTGTGTCAGATTTGGTGTGTTGCCATAGCAACTTAATCTGGACATTTAACCTGCTCAGGAAGGCGCTACTGTAAATAGTGATTATCTCCAAGCAGCTTCTGGGCCAAATCCAGCCTGTGAGATCATTTCATTCCAGATTGCATAAATTATGCCCAATCTGCCACATTAATTAGTTGTAGTTCAGCTCAGAAAAGGTGAATGACAGCAGCGCCACAGCCAATCAGAGCGCTCACTCACTCCATGTGATCAGGTTTGACTCAAACCCAGAAAGAGCAAGAGGACATGCCACTGGGTGCTTGAAAGCAGTGTGACTGGTTAGCTCAGTAGGATATGAGAAGCGTTTTCATGTGGGAGTCTCCAGTTTGAATGCCGTTTTCTTTTGCTGATTGTGGATAAATTCAACAATTTCTGTGAAGTTGTTTTGCTGCTGAAGCAGGAATGCATTACATTTGTGTTAACTGTTAATAGGATCCTTACACGTTTGTAGAAAAATAATCAAGCAATTAACAAGAAATTTTCAGGGAATTAACAGTTCTTGTTGAAAGGAGCAAAATGCTGATGCCCTAATGAGGTTGACAGGTTAGCAGGCAGTATTGTCAACAAATGAGATGGCAATCTTAGTGGTCGGCGCTTTAAGCAACACAGAACCGTGGAAACAATGAGCGGTTGATAGGTTAGCAGGCAGTATTGTCACCAAGTGAGATGGCAATCTTAGTGGTCGGCGCTTTAAGCAACACAGAACCGTGGAAACAATGAGCGGGCAGAACGTATTCATGATATGAGTAGATATTCTGCTTGGTACTGAGATGATAGGTTGCTGCTGTGCATGAGCATTGCTGGAAAGCTGTAATGACATGCCCACAGAAATCTAGACTCTCAGAAGCTACTTTCACACAGGAACAGTAGAGGTGTAAAAAAAAAAATGTGGAGAAAATTTGCTGCTCAAACATCACAGCAGATGCATGCTCATTATAAATATTACATACTAATAACTGTGCTGTTCAAACAAAGAATCTGTAATACTTTGTGGAGTAAAACAGCAAATAAAGTTAGTAATGCAAAAACAGAAGATAATCATCATGAAGCACTGCTTAAGAATCTACATGTATTTGTACTAGCAGTATATAGAGACATGATAATGCCGTGTTCACCTGTTTTGCAGTGGAAGTTGTTGTACAGCATCACTGCAAACAGTAACATTTATCTTCTGAAGCAAAATTACATGAATACACCATGGCTTCAGCAAGTATTCAGTCCCCTTTTACTGTTTTAGATTTTATGTTTTAGCCTAATGTTACAGTCCTTTAATTTATTTTCCTCATTAATCTAAACTCAGTACCCCATAATGACAAAGTAAGACTGGAATTTTAAATGATTTTGTATAAAGTTCTTAGAATAAAAATCTGAAATATACAATTTTCAAAAGTATTCAGACTTTTTGCAACAGCGCCTGAAGTTTTTTCTCTTTATTTCTCTTGATCTTTGCTGAGATGTTTCTACACCTTGACTGGAACCAGTTTCTCTGGTCTGATGAAACCAAGATTGAACTGGTTGGCCTCAAGTCTAAACATGTCTGGAAGTAAACCAGTCACAGGGACATGGAGACTGGTCAGGGTTGAGGGAAAGCTGAATGGAGCAAAGAACAGATATCCTCAATGAAAACCTGTTCCTCTGAGCTCAGGACCTCAGACTGGGTTAAAGGTTCACCTTCTAACATAAACATGACACAAAGCACAGAGAGAAGACAACACAGGAGTGAATTAGAGACAACAATACAGAGGTTGTGATTATTTTTTGTTTTGTTTTGCCATTGCTAACTTTTTTCCCTTTTTTATATTCATTTGTTAAAAATATATTTTCTAACATTGTAGTATCATGGACATTTCCACACAACAGATTATTTTGTTTTAGTGTCCCTGCTAAAAGTATTATTTTTTTTAACACCTTGCTCATTCATTTTACAGTCGCCGAGGGAAAGAAAATCACTCTGTGAAACCCTGACAAAAACTCACTCACACACAAACACATTCACATGATCACAGATGACATCAGGAAGTCCTGTCCTGATCTTTGTGTGTCTTTTTTTCCTCTCAGTTATGTGATGATGATGCCCTTCAAGCGTCAGGCCTTGGTAGAGTTCTCTGCAGTGGAGAGTGCCGACCGCTGTGTGTCCTGTGGAGCCAAGGAGCCGGTTTACATCGCAGGTTTGCTTCGGACCTGTTGTTTTTTTACTGTGAAAATTCATTGATGAGATTCATTGGTAATGCATGTTTGTATTTAGCATACAGATGTTCAAGTTGACAAACTTTTTAGAACTTTTTTCCTTGCGTTAGTACGCTCAAAATAATCAGAATATAAACTGTAAACATAAGATAAGAATCCAGTTTTCCACTTTTCCACCAGAAATAATTTTCTGATTCAGATAACTGAGTATTTTAGTAATTCTTTCAAGATCCTTCATGCCACTCAAATGTAGAAAATTAAACTTGTTTGGAACACCAGCTGGAAAGTTGAACTACAGATGTATGTATGTATGAAAGGGGTGTGGGAGGTGGTGTTTGCAGTGCTCCATTCTAACCAAAGTCCTCTTTTTTTTAAGCTACCAAATGTAGCTTAAAAAAAGAGGATGGTCTATTCGGCCATTTAGCAGAATGACAATGTGGAAAAGGCTTATGAAGGCCCCCAACATGTGTAAAATTTAAATGATGTTTCAGTATTCTGAAATAATAAAATTAAACTTAAACTTTAAAATCCAACTGTTCTGATGTTTCAGGCCAGCAGGCTTACTTTAATTACTCCACCTCGAAGAGAATCACCAGACCAACAAATGCTGACAACCCGAACAGCGGCAACAAGGTCCTCCTGCTGTCCATACAGAACCCTCTCTACCCCATCACCACGGTAAACACACTTCCCTATGGACGAACGATGAGCTAAAACCCTTTGTGTGTTGCATGTACACCAACATGTTAACTCTTACCTTACAGTTGGTGTTAAACTTAGGGGAAATGTATGCAATAAATAAGAGTTAATGACCTTTAGGTTATTATCACCTGCTGCCATAAGGCATAAGGCGGGTGATTTTCTGCCATTGTTCTTTACAAATCCTCTCAAGTCCAGATGGTCCAGTTAGATGGAGACTGTTAGTGGAGCCATTTTCTGGTCTGATAGGGTTCAGGTGAGGTTCTGGCTGGGCCCCTCTTGGACATTCAGAGTTATCCTTAAGCCACTCCTGTTTTCTTCCATTTGTGATTTGGGTCACTGTCATGTTCGAAGGTGAACCTTCGGTTTGCATATACTCCCTGTTTCAGGTACAGTGCTTGTTGTTTACTGAGGATATAAGCTGATTTGTTCTTCAGTCTCCAGGTAAATTAGTTAACCGCCCTCTTAAAGTGATCTGTTCACATTTTTTAAAGTTTTAAATGTTAGAGGTTTTCTCGAAATATAAAACGAAAGTAAACTTAGTTTATGAGAACCCAACTGCCACAAGTAAAGTAACTTTAGTGAACAGACACAGAAGCTAAAACCCTCTGTAAAACCACAAACAGAACAATTACCTTTGTGTTACTCCACCCTTTTAATTGGCCATGACACATCAGATTATTCATTACATTACTCATGTGATCAGTCCAGGTTTTTACTTGATTCTAATAGGAGCTGTAGTTCTTTTTTTCCTCATAGCTGCATGTTGAAGGCTTGGGCTGCAGTGGAAGTCTAATTAAAGTTTAACGTGCTTCATTTTCTTCTTACACCAATGTTGTCTTTCACAGTGACAATCAAAGGAAATGTTTCACATGAACGTGGTCTTCCATGATTTTGTTCATTTGACAGCAAGAACTAAAAATAAGAGAGCTGTTTTTATTGCATGTTCTGTCCTCATTTTTATATGTTTGTTTTGTCAACAATGCCGGAAACAAATAGGAGTTGACTTTTTCAGAGGTGGAAAAAGTACTAAAATAATGTACTCAAGAAAAAGTACTCTGTTGAAATTGTACTCAAGTACAAGTAAAGTTACTTTAAAAAAGTATGGCATTAAAAATTTACGTTGAGTAAAAGTTACTTTTTACAGCAGGAGGACGTCTCTCCTGTGGAGCGCAAAGCACAGGAGGAAATCTTTCCACTAAACCTCGTAATTTAATATGCAGTTACGAAAAAAAAAAAATGTTCACATGACATTTAAAACGTGTAGCGAGAATAAACTGTCATTTCAGCTTAGACCATCTCTCGGTGCTCAACTTGTTCAACAACAAAACATGTTAAACCACAAAGCAGCTAGTAGAAAAGTGCCTAAATAACCTGCCCTTGTGGCTACAGTGAGAGAGTTCTTGCTGACAGAGACATAAGATGGCATAAACAGTATTCTTAAAACAATTGAAGGCAGGCACAGCCAGAAGAGGAAAAAATAATTTGCCCCACAAAGTAGTTCCTCCTAATGAGTAATGTACATTACTTTGTTGTGTAGTGTTTGTTCTGTGTGTTTCAACTATTTAGACATTTTCAAATGGAATTTAAAAGGGTTTTTCATTTTCAGTTTTTACTTATTTAAAGTTAGAAGATTGATTATCAGTGAGCAGCTTGGAGCAGACAGACCGGACATGAACACAGAAAACTAAAGACTGAGGAGAGACATAGAACGGGACATTTTTACCAACATGGTCGGCCTTCTGTGCCTTTAGCTACCCAGATCGCTCACAGGTGGATCTTATTTAACTAATTATGTGGCTTCTGAACGGAATGGTTGGGGCTTTAAAGCAAAGGGGTGAATATATATGCACACACCACTTTAATTTTATAGTTTTTAGAAATTCTTTCCCTAATTAAACGTTGTTAATTTGGAGTATTATTGTAGACGTATCAAAATAGAAATGCAATCTAGAAAGAGGTACAGCTGTCTGTCTGTTGTATTTTACATAGTTAAAATTAAAAACCTCCTATTTCGGGTGGGGGTGGATGTGGGTGTGAGGCATCTGCTTGTCAAAAAGAGAATACTCGTGTTCAAATATAAAGGTGAGATGTCAAACCTTTTTCTGTGCTTGAGAACATATATTGGATGATCTGAAATGTTTCAAACCATCTAAATAGGCCATAAGAAATGTGGGTGCTGAGGGGTGCAACAGCACCTCTTTATGGATGACGAGAAATGAAATGCCAAAAATAAAGAAATAAGAAAGGAATGAATGAATGTGTTAACAAATAGAAACACATATATCCACTAGTGTCATGCAAGTTTATATTTAATATATTTTTATGATAATGACTCAATAATGGTGGAAATTAAGTTCCCGTTTGGGGTGCTACAGCTTTTTCCCCTATGTAAAATGTGTTCCTACCACTTTGGTTCTGAAAGAAATGCCAGGAGAACATTGCTTTTAGTTCCAGTGTAAGATAACCATGGCTTATAGAAAGAGTTGGGTGATTTATTGATTCTTGATTCTCCTTATGTGTTAAAAAGTACAAAAGTCAGAGAAAGACGGTGATCAGTCATGAGCTGCATGTCTGCTGTAGTAAATGGTAAAATGGTAAATGGCCTGCACTTGCATAGCGCTTTATCTAGTCCAAGGACCCCAAAGCGCTTCACACTACAATCAGTCATTCACCCATTCATCCACACACTGATGGTGGTGAGCTACATTGTAGTCACAGCTGCTCTGGGACAGACTGACAGAAGTCAGGCTGCCATAGTAGTCTTGGGTAAGAAGAAGATGAATAAGCTGTTTTTTTTTTTTTGTTTTTTTTTGTTTTCTTTTTTTAAATTTTGGTTTGTGTTTGGCAGACTGGGTGGAAGGAATGAGCAACTGTTCAGTTTTAGAGGTTGAAGGTGACACACCTTCATTTACATGAATCCGAGAGGCAAGCAGAGACCTGTCTCCAGTTCTGCTGCTAGTCAGGTTAGGATACGCTTAAAAAGAGTGGCTGCTGGCATGACATTTATCACGCACAAACATACTGTAAATGAAAACTAATTTGTCATATTAGTTAGATGGGATCTTCAAAGCTGATATCTATAATTTAGTTCTATCTGTGTTAAACTTAACATTTCAGGTCTCCAAAGTGCCATTTTTTAAAAACACAGTTAGGATTTCAGATATCTATCCTTCCTGTCTAGAATGATCCTTGTAGACATCTGACATGACACAAGAAGTAACTCAATTTTTTTGTACTTAAAGGGATAGTTCAATATTTGGAAATTGTGCTGAATGGTGAACGTCTTTCTGTTTTTGCGCAGGATGTTCTGTACACCGTTTGTAACCCCATAGGCAGCGTGTTGAGGATCGTCATCTTCAAACGAAATGGGATCCAGGCCATGGTTGAGTATCCTTACTAAAGAGGAGTTCTCCTGCTTTCATCTGAGGCTGTTTGCTATAAGATCAGTTTGGCTCATTCGGAACGTTGGTGCTTAGTTAATCTTTTAAAAGTACTGTGCTAAAGTCTTCAGCCATCCCCCATTTCTTTATTTTACTTCTATGGAGCCAGACCTTTATGTAATCTTTTCATCAGTGGTTCTTCAGACTTTTTAATGTTTTTGTTTTTTGTTTTGTTTCTTTGGCTGCTTTCTCACACATGAATGTGTGTGGAAAAAGCCGAACATGAATATGGAGACACTACAGTGGTTTGAATGCAGGAGCTGCCTTGAACAAAAGCATATATAAATAAAATAGTGTGTACTTTGTGATTCTGTGTTTGAAATGTGCAGTGTTATTTCCTTAACCTGGCTCTTCCAGGTTTGAGTCGATTCAGGGAGCTCAGAAGGCCAAAGCGGCACTTAACGGAGCTGACATTTACGCTGGTTGCTGTACACTCAAGATTGAATATGCCAGGGTAAGAAATGACCAAAAAAAAAACCACATCACCATATAAAACCTGATGTCAATGTGCTGTATTGTTAATGTTAAAACTGATTACTACATCTATAACTTACCTGCAGGAATTAAGGACCTAAATCAAATTTACTTATATCTATTGTACAACTTGCATTGTTTAGATAAATTAGTATGAAAACACTGTAATAAGAACAGATCTTCAAATAGCCGCTTTTTATCAGTTTTCAGGTTGTGAAAATATGCATAAAAAACTGATTGAACTTTTAACTTTAATCTTTTTCTTTGATTGTTTTATGTAAATAAAAGAAGCTAAATTCTAAACTCTTATATAAAGTTATGTCTTGTCACTCTGTAATCTGCAAAGAAAATAATACCAGCACATTATATGATGTCAATATACAAAATAGTTTTAGAGATATGACTGGATTTCAGGTGTCACAATACACAAAATGCAATGTATGTAACTTCATCCTGAATAATTGTTTTTACTTTTGTTTCAACAGCCAACGCGTCTCAATGTAATAAAGAATGACAACGAGAGCTGGGACTACACTAAACCATACTTGGTCAGACGAGGTAAGACAAACTGATTGATTTTCATCTTCATCGTGTAATTAGGCCCCATTTACATTACAACAGATGCTACGTTTGCAACTGTCATCCACACACAAATAGAGGTTTTCAGTGGGAAAAATTGAGATATTTAAAACCACTTTCCAAACTGAGTTTTTGGTGGATCTGTGTAAACTGGAGATACAGAGCTTTACAGAAACTTTGCAAACTGTAAACTGTGATTGTGTGTTGAAATGGTTAATAACTGAGAGGAAACTATAAATTGTATTAGCTAAGCATGTTCTTTCTCTGGTTTTTGATGCGTTGTTAAAGTGGACGTTCTCGCCACCTAGTGGTGCGTCATTAGTATTTTAGTATTTAAACTGAGAAAAAACATTTCCTCTAAACAATCTGGAGTAGTGTGGATGGGGTTGTGTAGTAATGAAAAACTGAGACATCACTGTGTGCATCATTATCAGTTTACAGGGAAAACTGGTGTGTGATATTATTTCTAGTTTTTGTCTGAGTCCTTTGTTGGGACGCATCTCACTAAGTTAATGGTTTTAAAAAGAATCTTACAGTCCTATGAGACTTTGGGGTCACAGTTTTTGAAGCAGTAGAGGTACATTTTTAGGTAGATGAAGAATGCTGTGCACAGAATCTAATAATGTGAGTCTATGTTTGTATGTTTCAGAACGTGGAAAGGGAAGACAAAGACAGGCCATTTTAGGAGAACACCCATCATCCTACACTGATAATGGTTATGGTAAGATTAAGACTTAAGGAACCTCAGTCTATCTTTTTATTCAGTGTTATCTACATTACAAAGGTGGAACTAGAACTTCACACCAAAATCTCCCTTTTATATTTGAACATGAGTATTCTTTTTTTGTCAAAGTCTGTTTTTGGTTCGTCTCTAATGTGCTTCCTTATTTGACTTATCAGATCAAAAAAGATAAATCAACCGCTTCAGGGAAAGTCCATTTTAGTATAATAATTGCATTTAACATTATGAGACTTAGAAAAAGATTTTCTTTAATCTTTTCCACTATCACATCAGCTTTTATTAAAAGACAAAATACATATATTATTATCTTTAAAAAGTTGTCTTCAAAGACAGTATGAAGACTTCGTCAACTTCTGTTGTTCTAAAGTAAAGCCATGGTATCCTGTTTACGGGAGCTGCCATGTTGGCTTTTTAGTAGCCAGAGTCTGTGCACTCGAGCCACTCTGCCCCCACGCACCCCTCACACACAATCATGGTGGTTTCTAACCATCAAATAACGAATTACAGCTAAATTGACATGGACTTATACTGTAGCTTGCCTCAGTTAGTTTTGGCTTCAACTTCCGGATTCTGTTCCAATGTCCAGTTTATTTGTTGTTTACACTGGGTTGTTTTGTGGTTTGTTGGATTTTGTTTGACAATCTTTACTGATTTGATTAGATTATCAGTGGCTGATGCTGTCAAGCAGCTTTTTATACACATCCAGTTTGAGTTATGAGACATGCTATAGTAACGATGCAGTCACTTTACCTACAGTCATTATTTGTTTGTTTGTGAAGGATGTGAGTAAGCTACATTCTGCTTTGTCTCTGGAGGTCTAGCCTGCCCCCTGCTGCCTCTGCCCAGCAACAGCAGGTACAAGCTCTCCTCAGTGGATGTTCCAGACATGGTGTCCTACCCGATGCCACAGTCGTCTTCTTCATACACTTGCCACGCCTCCAGCTCTGTAGCCATGGTGAGCGGCCTCCACCCGTCCAAGATGAACTGCACCCGCATCTTCAACCTCTTCTGCCTCTATGGCAACATTGAGAAGGTGGGTATACAGGAGCTCTCATAGTTTTCAAATGTTTTTTCTCTGTGAAACATTTGTCGTATGGTTTGAAATGCACATAAATCCTTTTTTTTCGTGATGACATTTTCATTTAGATAAACAGAAGTTCTCCAAATGGACAAGCTTATAACAAAGCTTTAGGACTTTATAAAACATTGTTGCAGTCATTCCTGATTTTTTTCAGATATAGTTTTCAAAGTATTTTTATGTAGAACATTATGTGTTTGTAGGTAAAGTTCATGAAGAGTGTCCCTGGTACAGCACTGGTTGAGATGGGAGATGAATATGCTGTGGACAGAGCCATCACACACCTCAACAGCATCAAGCTGTTTGGAAAAAGACTCAATGTCTGGTGAGAGACAGAGCAGTTTGATGATATCCTCATTATTTTGCCTTTAAAATGCGAGAACATTTTAGTTTGCAAGTTTATAGTTGACATCATCAAGTTTACATAATAAATGGTCCCAGAGCTTGATATTTTCTGTTTTTAGTGATTATTTAGATTTTTTTCATCTTGTCGTTTGATTAGCATTTTAAATGGAAAGTTCTGGCCATTTTGAAGTGGTGTTGTATGGAAAGGTTGTGATGAACAAATATCTCACCTGTTGTATGTGGCTCTGGTTTGGAAAATAGAGTTTGACTGCTGGGCTACTAACTAGTCAGGACCTGGCTAAACCCAAACCTGATTGCTGCCTTCTTTAAATAACTCCAATCTTAAAAAATGATGTGCACGCTGTTTCATAAATCTTTGCGCTGCCATCATTTTTGCATTACACCTGTATTTACATAAAATTCTGTAGTTATTTGAAAGTTCAAATACGGTCAAAGCAACTGGCTATAGCACTTCCGGCTCAGCCTGGGGCACTTCCTGTAGGAATTTCCTCATATTTCTGCTGAACCAACTGAATAATATGGAAATTACAGTGATGCAAAGGTTTAAATACCATTGTTGGCATAAATGAGTTGCTATGAAATGTTGAGAATGAAATTTTCCTAAGACGGCTGCAGTCCACTTCGGCTTCGTTAGCACTAGGCTTCAGCTTATTTGTCCTGTCAGACTTGAACTCTATTCCTCCCAACTGAGGTCAATCAAAGATCTATCTAAAACAGGTAAGATAATAATTGTTAACTTTTCCATACAACCTTACTTCAGAATTAATAAATGGAGTATGTGTTTAAAATTGAGCTACATAATCACAAAAGTACAAATATATAAAGATTTATAAGAAGACTAATGCCTTCTGAAAATGTCTGTAGACTAATTTGGATTAATTATGAATATTTACCCTGCTGACCCTGTCATGTATAGGCCTATATTTTTGAGGTCCCTACTTTTTTCCTCTGTATGTCTCTGTAGTTCAGTTTTAGTTTGATACTGCCACTATGGTTGTTTTTTTTTCCTGTTAACAGTTTTGTCTTGTATCGTTTGATAAGATGGATAACAGTTGTTGTGCTGTGTTGTGCTCAGTGTGTCCAAGCAGCACGCTGTGATTCCCAGTCAGGTGTTTGAGTTGGAGGATGGCAGCAGCAGCTATAAGGACTTTGCCATGACCAGGAACAACCGGTTTAGCAGCGCCGGACAAGCCTCAAAAAACATCATACAGCCCCCATCTGCTGTGCTACACTACTACAACGTTCCTCCATGTATATCACAGGATCATCTGCTTAAGGTGCTTTACTTCTGTTGGACACATTTTTGACCTTTGGTTGTAATGTCTTTTTCCTAAAAATACTATGAAGACATCCTTTTTATATACCCGTTTGTCGCCCTTTGTGTTTTAGTTGGGAGTGAATGTTAGTCTTTGACTTTAACATTATAAAATATTTACCAATCCAGACATTCCAGAAATTTAACCTAGAAACATTTGAAGTCAGCTTTTTTGAAGTAACATAAAAACACAAGAAGTTCTGAAATATAAAATAAAGCAAAACTGTTTCACACTAGAATGAAGACGATATGTTTACCTTTTACTACTCCTAACATGGCAACATGGCAAATTTGAACATATTTAAAAGTAGTTGTAAAAGAAAAACAGGATTTTCAGTATCCTTAGAAACATGTTCTCACAAGTTTAAAATCATACCAATATCTGTCTCAAGGGTCTGCAGCCTATATAATAAAAAGAGCCATTTCTACCCCTTCAGCTACTGAATAAAATTTGTCTAGAGCTACAGAACCTATTTTAAAAAAAACTAAGATATAATAAAAAACAAAACTAAAGTTTGTTACATTTTGAAATTAAAGAAGTACAATAAACTTTTGTCATGTTACTGGTATTTTATATGTTAGAACAAAGAATAAGACCAAATTCTTATAGGGGATAAACAAATTTTGTGGACTCACTTTGGTTTACAGTAATCAAAGGTGGGGGGTTGTTGGAGCAGAGGTTAGAGAGGCGAGCCTGTGATTGGAAGGTCAAAGGTTTGAATCACTAAGGGGAGACGCTCACATCTGCCTCCGCCTTCATTAGCCTCACTGTGGACCCTTGAGCAAAGGCCCTTAACCCTCCAGCTGCTCCTTGGGCAGCCCAATGCAATGGGAAAAAATGCAGAGAATGAATTTCCCTATTGGGTATTAAAAGAGTATGAAAATAATAATTTAAGCTCTGAACTACGTAGGCATATTTGAGGCCTTTGTAGTATTGATTTAATAAAGCATAAAGCTGAAGCTTTAGAAACGAAAGTGTCAACATAAGAAATTAAGTCAGTTCTCTAATAAATATTTAGGATTTTAAACATTTCCACTAATAAAAGCAGAAGCTCCTTCTTCTAACAGTCATTGTTAGAAGTGGCTATACTTTTTTAAAAACGCCTTATTTAGATGACTGAGAATCTAATAATCTCTGATATGTGAACAAAACTGCACTTTGTTTTTCCCTCAGCATTTTGCTCAAGGATGTTAAAAAATGCTTTTGGTACAATTCAGAAAAAGATGCTGTGCTGTGTGTTGGAAGCTGAAAACAGTGCAGTTAATGTCTTTCACAAAACTGAGTTCACACAGGCAGCTGGCTTTAAGTGTTATTAGTGTCATACAGTTGGCATACTACAGATTGCATAATGATTGCATAGAAATTGGTTAAAAACTGCTGAATCTAGCCTTTTCTGTTGCAGTTATAAACATAAAAACTATTAATTTCCATGTTATTTTGCTACTGCGAGGGGGATAAAGAGCCACAGGCTGCAGACCCTGGTCCAGCTGCTTACTAAGGAAAGGTGGAAACTAGAGATTGTCATCACAGTATCAGTATAGCAAAGTACTGAAATAAATCACAGACCTAAACCAGATACCAGTAATATATTTGGCAATCAGATGAATCCCCCCTGACCTAAATACCCACCGCTGATTCAGAAGAAAGTAGCTAAAATGCTAAAGCTGAATGCTAAATCAACACTAAAGGGAGTTTTAAGGGTCATGATGACAGTAGAAAAAGAGAGGAGGGAGGATAATGTGGGTTTATCGCAACTGATGTCATTGTCACAATATTCAACACTAATAATGCCATTAATATATTTTAGCTCTATTCAAAAGTGGCTTATGTACTATTTAATACATGTACCATTTGTAATTCCTGGCAGCTGTGTATGGAGCATGATGTCCCTGGCTTCATCAAATTCAAGATGTTTGATGCCAAACGTAAGTAGGACTTTTTTGTGTAACCTACTGTTAGATTCTTTAGAGTTTCACCAGATAGATTCTGAATCGGCTCTGTGTTTTTATGATTTTTATCTTTCCCTTAGCTTCCTCTAAGACCATCTCTGGCTTGTTGGAGTTTGACAGTAAGACGGAGGCAGTGGAGGCTCTTACTGTCCTCAACCACTACCAAATTAGGATACCCAGTAAGTCCAGCCACTGTCCTACAAAGCCCCATAATAAATACTTCAAGAAGGTTTGGCTTCTTGAAATCCAAGTGAAAAGGAATCGGTAATATCTGACTATCATTGACAGTAAGAGCTAAAGATGCGTGATTTGTCCCGAGCGTAGACTTTTCCAGCTTAAAATATGATTTATGTAAATATTTCGAGAAAGAATATATATGGAAAATATACAGTATATTTTAAATATTATGATAGGTGCCTTGTTTTCATTGACCTGCTTGGCAAACATGAATGACTCTGATAGGCAGCAAATTCTGTAAACATGTTCTTTGTTTTTACAGCTAAACTGATGATGCTAATTATCTTCAAAGTAGATGATAGTAGTTCCACTGTCTTTATTGTTTCTGACCATGAAGGGTACTTGAAACCAGTAATGCACATATTAGAGGAATGCACATACTTGTTGTCCTGCAACCTTGAATTTAAAAGAATTTTCCATTTGTTTATAAGTAACGGACCTTTACAAAAAAAAAACCCACTGTGTATGCATGTATTCACCAACCCCAATCTTGTGTAACATACACTCCAATGTTGAAGAGACAAGACTGCTGGTCCAAATGCAGTTTAACACTGTGGACTTTTACCACAC
>JAOXNZ010000105.1:11240055-11256877 GCA_028566095.1 Kryptolebias brasiliensis
ACATAATCTAACTTTAAAAGAATACTCCAGCAATTTGAAGTGAGGTCCTGTGGAAAATGACACAATTCTGTGTAAAAAACCAAAACCAAAACAAATAACAGGGTTATTCAACTGCTGGCCTGGGGGCCACGTCTGGCCTGCGTATGATCTCAGTCCAGATGAGTTTGTTTAAAATAAACTAGACTTTAAATGGGGGAAAAAAAATCCATGAGAGAAACGTTTTAGGTGTCGTACATCAAATGGTTTATCAGACACAAACAATCCTCTGTGTTCATATTTAAATCACCACTGATATTCAAGCTCTTTAAAACAGGTAATCCTGTTATACAGATGATCTATGACAGGGTTATACAACTCTGTCTGCCTGCCAATGAGTTCATTTGAAGTAAAACTAGATTTTTAAATTAAATTAATGTAATGACAATAACTGCTGGATGTCTGGCCCCCGAGCTGTTGGGTTTCAGTAACTGTGGCAGTTTAGTTGAATATGACATTGATGGTGGTGTAAAAGTTTATAAACGACGTTTAGCTTGAACCGCTGTGAAAATTATGAGATTGGAGCCATTTCACATTGACAACAATCCACTTTGGTCTTGGCCGCATACAGACTAGCCCTTGTCTCATCATTAGTCCTGTCAGAATTAAACTATTTCTTCAAACTAAAGTTGTTCAATAAGCTATCTACAACAGGTAAGATGTTAATTGTTTATAACGTTTTCACAGCATCACTCTCAGAAGCAAATATCGGTCGTTTTGCCGTTACAGTTGTCTAGAGACATTTATATTTCCACAGAGACATTTGGTTTAAATCCTTTGACTTTTTTTTTTACAAGCATTAGTTTCTGGACATGGGTAACATTTTTTTGGCTCAACCTGACAGATTCTAAGAGGAATGCAGCTGTGTGTTTTCTGCCTTGCTCCTTATGCTGTGGGGTGAAATTATAGTCCAACGAAGCTGCTAGCAAGAATTCTATCTTTTAAGCATCTTTGAGTAAAATTACAATATTTAATGTCTTGTTTAATTGCAGATTAAGCCAGTTTTTTCTCAGGGTTTTCCCCTCCTTGCTCAGCATGTGCAAGTGAAGTTAAACTGCCGCTGTGTTTGAGGACGTCCAGTGAAAACGTAAAAGAGAAATTTAAATTGTTAAAAAGCTTATTTACAAACAGTTGTTTGATTATTGTCATTTTCTGTGCTACAGCTAAATGTATTCATAGCATAACACATTTTCAGGTAATCCATGAGTCAAGGTTTTGAATCCACATTCTGCAGATTGAGCATGTATCTGTAACATGTCTTTATGCTATTCTTATGATACGCTGTAAAAAAGTGTAAACAAAACTGCTTTATTTCCTTTAAGTCTGAATGTTTTAGGGGTTTTATTTGCTTTAATCTGGCTTTCCTTCTTTTTTTATAATATATTATCAGCCACCATGTCTGACACACCCACTTTTAAATTAACTGTGTGGCAATAAATGTGGCCAAACATTTGACTGGTTCTGTACGTCACACCTCGTAATCTTAAAGAAGCTGTTCAGATCTTTTGAAGTGGGGTTCTGTGGAAAAGCTATGAGCAGTTAGTGTCTTATCTGTAGTGGATAGCTCTATGAACGACCTCAGTTTGAAGAAACAGTTTAGTTCTGACTGGATTGAAAAGCTAACTAGTCTGAGTGGGCAAAAAAAATATTGTTATCCTGTACAGAAATGGCCCAGGCTGCACAAGAAGTGCTACAGCTAGCAGCGAAAAACACTGAATCCCATGTAAATAACTATAATGTCAAATTGAACGCATTGTAAAAATTTGTAAAGTAGCGTTTGAATCAACCACTATGATTTTTTTTTTTTTTTTTAGATTGAAGTTGTTTTAAGTCTGCAGCTATCTATTTTAACCATGCCCCCAGTGGTGCTAGCTGTTAGCTCGTCAATCCTGTCAGAATTAGCGTCCCCAGCCACACCCAAATGGTTTTTGTTAATATGTAGATGTTTTTTGTTTATCATTTTAGCCTTGTGTCTAAACAGAAATAGTGTTTTAGGAGCCCCAAAACAGTAACTTTAAAAAAAATTGTGTTCTTGTGTGGACGTAAAAAACGCAGCCTTTTGAAGATAATGATGTCATAGCCCCGCCTCTGACCTAACGGCACATCTATGGTGTCGTCGTTGTCTTTTGTTTACATTTTGCACCCAGCATGTAAACTTGACTCCATGCCTAGTTTTTGGTGTATTTTCATGGCTGCGTTAGAGCACCACATACAGGCCTAACGCAGTTACTACAGCCTTTTGTGCTTGTTGGCATTTCCGTACTGATAAAGACATTTCTAGAAATGGTGACGTGTTGAAAATATATATATTTAGAAACAACAAATTTAAAAAATTTGTCTGGACAAGGCCTTCAACTCTAATTTTTGAAACTGAGGTCGTTCAAAGAGCTATCTACAACAGGTAAGACGTTTACTGTTCATAAGTTTTACTCAGAACCCCACTTCAAAAGATCTGATTTATCCCTTTAAAAATCCTTTCTAAAGCAATAAGTATTTTACAGTGCATACAGTATTTGCATTGTTCAAGTATTGCAGTGACAGAGATGAGTTAATCACATGGTATTAGTATTTTAAGAAAGAAACTTCACATCTACGTTTGCTAATGACTGGTGGCAAAATTGTTTATACTAGAACAAATATGGGGCTGTGGGGGGTAAATTTTATTTCTTAAGTGCTTCTTGTCTGAAAGTCATGTCTGTGGTTTGTGCTTTGCTGTATGAAGTGTATGCTCTTAACACTTCCAAGGTCAGTCCAAACTTTTCTGTTGTTTCAGAGCTGCTTGTATTTTATTTTCAGTCACTACTGTTCAGATATTACTAGTTACATTTTAAAAAAATAAATATAAACTGGGGTGAAAGCACTAAAAAGTGTTTGAAACTGACCAGCAGATAAGAATTAGGTCTTGATGATAACATATTTCCTGTTGCAGGAAGCAGAGCTACTAAGATGAGAGTCAAAGTCGAGGACTGTGGTTTCATTTTAAGTCATTTTAATTGAAACAGATCAATATTTCCTCCATGCTTGGTATGTATCAGTTACATATTCATCACACTGTAAAAGCAAAAACTTATAATGCTATTTATATCAGTCAAAGATGCGTACTCATGGGTCTTGCAGATGTAAAAGAGCTGTAATTACATGTGAGATTTTTTAGCTTGTCATATCAATCAGTATTTTTTTTTTCATGAAGTGATTAACAATCAACCAAAAATCAGTAAAGAACAACAACAAATGTGACATTACTCCATCGATTTAATTTAATTTAAAAGAATTGGGGCAGAATGCAGAAGCAATGAGTTAAAAACTATATTCACCCTTGCTTTCACAGGAAAGACAAAGGTAAATCTCAAATGCACTGAATAACTGCAGGTGTGAATAACTTATTCGAGCAAAGATTTGGGTGTTTGCTTGTCTGGAAAATACTGTAAAGGAGAGTGGGTCAAAGTTCTTTTACAGCAATGTGAGAAACTGATAAGATTAGACAAAAGACAATTCTACATCTTCCATCTACACGTGGTTCTACAAGTTATCTAACTTTGTATATTTCCCTGAAATTACTTTTATTGTGAAATGATATACAAATAAAACTGAATTGAACTGTAATGAATACAGAGTTATCTGGTGTTTTTAGTAACAAGAGAATATGACCTAAGTAGAAAACTTTAAAAGGAAATTTGGGACGTTTTCTGACAAGCTGCCTTTGTCTAGAATTCATAAACTGTATAAGAACAGTAATGAAAATAAATATTATATTTGCTCCCTGTATTGGTATCACAATGGTCTCTCAAAGTACTAAGTTAAAATGTTGAGGTTAAAGCCAAAATATTACTATTTCCGGAATAAAATGGAAATATTGAGAAAAAAAGTCAATATAGTGTTTTAAAACTTAGACAAGAGGAAGCGAACCCCACTGTGCTCCTGATCTCTGCTGCATGTTTTATTTTTTTAAATTAATATTGTAGCCGAGGGTTATTTGGCTCACTTTTCTTGGTAAACTACATAGTAAAAACACGAGACATTTAAATGTCCAGTCCGAGATCCGATTTATTTATTACTCCCGCTGCAGATGAACTTTAATTTAGAACAGCGGAAAGTGTAGAATTTATTTTAATTCTTCACAATAAGAGTCTGAAGAACGTACTCTGAGTTTTAACTTCAAAATACTTCCTCTAAACATATAAAACTTAAAGATAGCTTATATTAGTTTTATTACTGTTTTTCGGTAGAACTCATACTCTAGCCTAGACTGCTTAAAATTATAATGGTTTTTAAAAGTTAACATAGTTTGAGACTCTTGGTGTGAAGGATTGAAAGGTTTTCCCGCAACTAGGAGTAGTTCAAATAAAATGCTTAGTGTCGTTATTTTGTATTTTACACAGTAATAAAACAAATACAGTAGTGTTTAGAAGCAAAAACACGATAAATACGATTCTAACTTTCTTCTTCAATATTTCGACGTTATTTCGGAAATAATATGACCACTTTTATTCTCACATTTTGACTTTAATCTAAAATAATAATAATAAAAAAGCCATAAACAAACAATAAATAATCTTCATCCTCGATGTTTTTTATACTTCTGGGTGGCCCTAATACTAAATCGTACCCATTATGACAAATACTGAGAAAAAAATAAACAAAACTTTAGATCACGTAATTTTACAAGGGGTAAACGCTACAATATCCCACAAACATTGAACGCACCTGTGCGTGCTAGATGTTAAATGCGCCTCGTCTCCCGCTCATACCACGTGAAAGCCTAGTCTTTTCTGATTGGCTGTTTTAAAAGGTATCGCGTGAGCTAATTGGTGCGTTTTGAACCGCTTCAGTATTGCGGTCGATTCAAACGAGTTCGTCAGCATTGCAGCAGCGACGGTCACAGAGAGCTCACTGAATGAGAAACGAAACAGAATAAGGTATTTATTTTTCTTTCCCAACCTAAATGACTGACTTGTCACGTCGATAGAAAGGCTGTTCACTATTCAGAGTGCCAGTTGTTATAAAAGCAGTAAGTTTTTTTTTTTTTTTTTTTACGGTTTAGCTTTAGCTAACCCAGAGTTGTCGTTAGGTCAGAAGTAAACGGCAGCCTAGCCTCTGGTTGACAAGTATTCGGTCTTTTTAATACTGTCGAGCGTGTAAGAAATAGTTATACATTACTACAACATAACCAAACGAAAATGAAGCATTTCTTTCGAGTTAACGCTCAAATTGATCGATTTGCTACTGTATTTGTACGGTATGTAGGCTTGTAACCTCGCTAGCTTCTTGGTGCTGCGTTGGAGTAAAATGGCTTCTGAACGTGGTGTGACAGTTAGCTTTATCCCTTTCTTTACCTTACATATTTCAGCAATGACTAAATCAGCTAATACTAATGAGGGGGGAAAGTTCATAGAGGCTGAAAAGACACTAAAGTGCTCATCTTCTCCCCTTTTTCCTTTCAGGCAGCGATGGACGATTACGTGAAAATCGAGAAAATTGGAGAAGGTTTGTGTTAATGTGATTTTATCTAAATGTTTCGAAAGAAACACTACAAATGGTATGATGTTGAGCTATTCCAGAATTTGAACTTTGTGTGTTTTTCCTCTTATTTTTTCTACTTTCTCAAGCTGTTCTGACATCAGTTTATTACCTTTTGTAATTTGAAACTTTTGGAACAGCACTGCTCTGTATGTGGATAAACCCTTTTCATGCTGGGAGTTTGTAACACTGGTGGCTCCATCCATCTGTTGAAGCATGCACTATTACTGTAAATTGTAAAGGTTTGTGTTGCACTCTTGAACTTGTCTTTGCAGGTACCTACGGGGTTGTGTATAAGGGCAGGAACAAGACCACGGGGGATGTTGTGGCCATGAAGAAGATCCGCCTGGAGAGTGAGGAGGAGGGAGTTCCCAGCACTGCTGTCAGGGAAATCTCTCTGCTTCAGGAGCTGAAACATCCCAACGTTGTACGGTATGCTGCCTTTGGTGGAAACAGAGTGAGAGCTGCAGGAGAAACAAATTATTTTAATAAAATTTTCAGCTCCCTCCTCTCTAGCTGAGAGTACAGGACCTGTTCACATCTGTTCGTGTTTTGATCCAAGTGTTTGTTTCAGAAACGTACCATTTATCATGCAAGCAAACAAGCTGGTTGTTTTTTGGCATTTGAAGCCTGTTTCTATGTCCTAACGTCCGACTAGTTAGTTGACAAAACAACAAAGAAGATTAAAACTGTTTTTCTCTGACAACAACATATAGGTGGCTTGTGCTTTCAGACCAATTCCACAAATGCTAAAATATGATGGTGTGGTAACGTGATGGTCCACAGTGAAGGTGGGGCCTGTCGGGTCATGTCAGGAAAGTAGGTGGTTAAGAAAATAAAACTACTGTGTGAAGCAGAGGGCAATGGCACACTTAGAAAAAGCCTTGTATTTATTTTAATTTTCTTTTCCTTTTTTTATTTTTATTTCAATCTGTCTGCACAGGCCTACAGTAAAAACTGCAGGGAATTTTAAAGAATCATACTTAACTCATAAAGCAGTAATACAAAACTTATTGTATCCTGTTTTGTTAGGTTTGCTGAATAAAGTTTCCTTATAGCTCACAAGCAAAAGACAAAAGGGGGTTTAAACATCTTCCCGTGTGTGTGTGTGTGTGTACCAGACTCTTGGATGTCCTGATGCAGGAGTCTCGTCTCTACCTCATCTTTGAGTTCCTGTCCATGGACCTGAAGAAGTACCTGGACTCCATCCCCTCAGGGCAGTACATGGACCCCATGCTGGTCAAGGTAATTCTATCAGGGGATCTAAACCCTGGATGGTGTTCACATCTGGCTTCTTCTTTGGATGACGGAGGTTTAACCTGCATTTGTGGATGGCACGGCAAACTGTTCAGTGATTGGTGGAGGTGTTCCTGAGTCCATGCAGTGATGTCCAGAACAGAATCACACCTGATTTTGATGCAGTTCTGCCTGAGGGCCTGAAAATCAGACATCCAATGTTGACCTTTAGCCTTGTTCTTTTGAGCTCAGATTTCTCCAGATTCCTGAAATCTTTAGATAAGATTATGAACTGCAGATGATGGGATATTCAAAATCTTCCCAGTTTTCCACTGAGGAACATTATTCTGAAGTTGTTCAACAACTTTTAGACAATTTTTCACAGACTGGTGAACTTCTGCCCATCTCTACTTCTGAGAGATTCAGCCTCTCTAAAATGCTCTTTTTATACTCAGTCCTCTTACTGACCTGATGACAATAACCATAAAATGCTCCTCCAGCTGTTTCATTATTCATACCACTTATTTAGCGTTTGGTTGCCCCTGTCCCAACGTGTTTTAAGATGTACTGTCGCCTTCAATTTGAAAAGTACCCCATTAAAAGTAAAGATACAATCGCAAAATAAGCAAATAATTACATTCTGTTTTTATTTACATTTTGCACAACGACCCAACTTTTTGAGTTGTATTTCAGCATTTTGTATGGGGTTACAGGTAACTGTACTATAAATGGGAACGTGGTTTTTAACAAATATTTTGTGGGGGAAAAGATTTGTTCTTTTTGGCTCTCTGTCGTACAGTTTGTTTTGAAACTCCACCACTGAAGAAACACTTTAATCCCACAGATGTTTTGATGTCAAAAGGCTCAACATGAAACTGTAAAATCTGGCAAAACTGATTTTTGAAAAAGTATGGCATTTCAAAATGCAAAAAGGATAGAAACTTTGTGGAAAAGTGCTTTACATGCATGACTAGAAAAGCAAATGCTGTCATTTATATGGTCATTAAAAAAAAAAGGCAAAACATTGTTCTTCAGGTTAATGTGCAATTTATCTTGAGTTAATTCTTTTTTCTTTTTTTTTTTTCCTATTTTAGAGCTACCTTTACCAGATCTTGGAGGGGATTTATTTCTGCCACTGTCGTCGGGTCCTCCACCGCGACTTAAAACCCCAGAACCTCCTGATCGACAACAAGGGTGCCATAAAACTGGCAGACTTTGGCTTGGCTCGGGCCTTCGGTGTTCCCGTCAGGGTCTACACCCATGAGGTGGGAAGCCTTTCACTCACAACTCATGAATCACAAACTGGGAAGTGGCGGCAGTGCAGAAATGCGACGACCAGCT
This sequence comes from Kryptolebias brasiliensis, assembly GCA_028566095.1. Taxonomy (NCBI): domain Eukaryota; kingdom Metazoa; phylum Chordata; class Actinopteri; order Cyprinodontiformes; family Rivulidae; genus Kryptolebias; species Kryptolebias brasiliensis. Next base: position 11,248,186 of record JAOXNZ010000105.1, read on the forward strand.
CCTTCAGAGCGGCGTTCTAATAAAACCTGGTGTGTTCTCAGGTTGTAACTCTTTGGTATCGAGCTCCAGAAGTCCTCCTGGGCTCCCCCAGATACTCAACCCCTGTGGATATCTGGAGCACTGGCACCATTTTTGCTGAGCTCGCTACCAAGAAGCCCCTTTTCCACGGAGACTCTGAGATAGACCAGCTCTTCAGGATTTTCAGGTAGACGCGACAGATTTCAAATTTGATTCAATTATTTGTCCGTTTTTGAACTCCGAATGTAAACTAAAGCTAAAGTAAATGTGTGAAAATAAATTATTACACAAGATCATGTTGCATTTAGAGGTCACCATCAGTATTTTAGGAAACTGGACAAAAGCTTTAAGCTGCTTTTTATGCTGATAAGCCACAACTAGTCTGTGGGAAACGAGCTATTAATTAAAATATTTTAGCAGTTTAAAAAAAAAAGTCTATAAAATGGTGTTTTTAAGACGCAGCACTTTCAACAGTTACCTGAGGTTAATTCAAAGATTATACAACACTGAACCCCCACTACAGAATGGGCAGATTATCACTTTACTAATTTATAATTTGGACTGTCACTTTTTATTTAAAATTCCTTTGAGTGTTCGTGTACACCAGACTTGGACAGCTGAGCAAAGGTTCTCCAGCCAAATCTGTAAAATCTTCTTCACAATTTGGGCCAACATTAGTCACCATTATACTACCAGGTAGGTGATCCTGCACAAACTGTAGTCCACGACCTGTGGCTCCAATCCAAAAACCTTCGTTGGATTTTAAATGCCGAGTCGCCGGTCCTGAAGGTTTTCTAAAACCTTTCCCAAATGCCGTGCCATTATAAAGAACAGCTGTCAAATATCTTATAGTTGCCTTAAACATTTTCTCTGATGTTCTCAGACCCGTTTCTCCTGGTGTTTGGGTCCTGGCATTCATGACTGTTTAAAAGCATCATGTGCTGAGAAATAAATAACCACTGTATTAAAATATAGTACAATCGAAAGTTTCCTTCTGAACAGAACTAAATTGACATAGAAATTGGACAATCTTGAATTTTGGTTAGTTAGTAATATTGGCAGGTAAACTTTACCTGAAGTTATTTTTCCGTGCTTCTTCCAGGACTCTGGGAACCCCAAACAATGATGTGTGGCCTGATGTAGAGAGTCTGCCTGACTACAAAAACTCTTTCCCTAAATGGAAATCTGGCAACCTGTCAACAATGGTGAAACACCTGGATAAGAACGGTCTGGATTTACTTGGGGTAAGAACAAAATCTGCTTCTGATTTATATATTTAAAAAAAAAAAATAATAATAATTCTGGTGAGCTAGAAAGGTTTTGGAGAAATCGGCAGCATGAGGCAAATGTCCTACATTTGGAAGAAAAAAAAGACAAAGTTCACTCAATGCAGAAACGTTTTGCTCAAATCTTTAAATTATCTGATCTTGTGCGATCTGTTAGCTCTCTGAGACTTGGCTACTGTGTCAAACTTTACCTTCAATATCTGTAATATTGACAGAGCAATTTTTGTGTTTGCCAAGGCCTGTTAGCTGTGGTGGCCATTTTGTATTGGGTTGACTTCAAAAGTTGTAAATATACATTCAATGATTCCTTTGTCAGCGTCAATACAAGCCATCCTGAGAGAAAATCCATTGATACAACACAAATTAAAACATCACCTGTCTTTGTCTGTTAACTGTTATTTTTAAACTAAATATTTTATCTGAGTTATGCTTAGTACCAGAATAATCCAACAGATCAGTATTTATTCCTTGTGGTTTATTACCTCTAGGAAACCTAATGTTGCTGTCTCTGTTTCCTCCTGTATTCTGTAGAAAATGTTGATTTATAATCCTCCAAAGAGAATCTCAGCACGTGAGGCCATGAAACATCCTTACTTTGATGACCTGGACAAATCCACCCTGCCGTCAGCCATCATCAATAACATCTAGGATAAATACTGACCTTGCATAACGATGCGTTTATACCCTTGTGAATCTGTAAATACTTCTGTGTGTGTGTGTGTATGTTTGTATGAAATTATTCCAAACCCTAAAATTTAAAGTCTTTTCAATAAAATTTCATTTTGTGTGATTTCTGCTGTTTTTATTCCTTTAAAACTGAAACTATTTGGTCCGATGGGAAGGATTATTTTTAACATGTAACAAAATGCATCCGGTTTACTGGCTATGGGAAGTTTCCCATCCAGTCGGGTGTATGTAATAAACTGTTCCATGTTTTTCACCTCACCTGTCAGTGGTCTTAATGTTCATAAGCAGATGTGTATCCATGCTTTTAAAAACAGTTAAAAAGCCAAAAGTAATTTGTTTATTGTAATTTATTTTTCCTTTAAATGCAAAGTAAAGCAGGACTATAAATTATGAAAGGCAATCAAACCATTTGAAGCATTTATAAATGATCAGATTCATTCATGTAAAGGAGAAAAATAAAACGTGTGAAAACAGTTTTAAAAGCCTGCTGACTTTGATGCATGGACGGGTCAACAAACATGTCTCAATCTCAAAGTTCATGATTGTTATGGAGGCTGTAGTTTTCATAATATGGAACATATTTAATGTACTTTCACATGGGGCTGTTGTACTAAAACGAGGCTACAGCGACATTCTCCCTGAAACTTGATTGTCCCAAATCTTACAAAACACTGAAATTTATCTATTAAAAAATTGACTTTTATAAATAAATTCCTAGCAGCATGTATACCTCGCAAAATAGTTTCAGATAATGGATAGTCTATTGCATCCCAAAATGAGTGAATTTCATTTAATTTATTTCATTACATACAAAAGTTGTCACTCCCTGTCCAAAATAAACATTTAATGAAGTTCTTCCTCCATTTAATCGCCTTCATCATCCAGCAGGAACTCCCTGATCTCCTCTCTCATCAGAGACCTGGAGAACACAAGTCAGTTCTGTTATTCTTGCTCTTTCATCACTTCTGTTGCCAAACCTGTTTTTTTTTTTTTTTAGTGAATTTACTAAAGTCTCTCACCTCCTTTGCCTTCTCTGAGCCTCTGACAGGATATATTGAGGAAGATGGAGAACTGATGACTGAAAAAGAGGCACACGTTAAAAAAAAATAATTCAGATTTCAACATGGGCTATAGTGTTAAATAGTGCAGCCAAATTAAAATAAAACTATTCAGTTTGATCCTCATGTCCAAAAGAAACGATGCGTGTTGATTTGAAGGATTATTTCTAAGTACTAAGTGAAGCCCCATATAAATTGTGAAAGATACTCTTACACGTTCCTATTGTTTTGGAAACGCCCTTCAGCTTGCTCCGTTGGAGGGGTTTTCACTCACCATGTCTCTGACGGTCAGCTGGCAGCTGTAACACATCAGGCTCCTCACATCAGGGGCCTCCACTGCCCTGGAAAACAAGAGGACGCAAAGAAAACTCAGCCGTGGCCGTTCAGATGCAGCTCAATGGAAAACACATGCTGGCATCCTATTTAGAGAGATTTGCATGTTGGTATGCCATCTGTGTAGATTTAAAACAGTTGTCCTCAAAGTCCAACAGCACGATTCAACAAATACCCCCAAAAAAAAAAGGTTTTGGGTGAATAAAAGTGGTTCAGATTAATCCTGACAATGAGTGTCGCTTTCATGCAAAGGACACGTCTTTTGGAATTTACCAGTTTTTTATTTTATTTTACATGCACTAAAAGGAGGACACTTTCAGTCCTTTTGGGAGTAATATGTTTAGAGTTTGTGTGTTGATATTACTTGATAGTATGTTTAATATCAGTGAATTTACTTTAATGTGATAAAAAAGCCCAACTTATAAGAGTTTAGAGGTCCCTCCCAAACAGTCCTGGAGTTTTTCTTTGGACTTTGGCTGCTTTTTCAAATTTATTTTAAGCTCAGTGCCTGGCCATTTTCAGAGAAATGTTTTTTTTTGTTTTTTTTTTAAAGTAATTTAACTCAGTCTTATGAATACTCCAGTTTCCTCCCACACATCTGTTTGTGTAAGAACCTCCGAAAACCTGGAGAACTGCTGATCAACTTTAAAAGATTACAGGAAAGTCTGGCTCCTTGGAGGCAACCTATAAAGAAATTAGGGGCTGTTTAAAACTTCTGCACAGTGCTGTATGACAGTGTTTTAATGTAACCTTTTATAAAAATATACAATGCTTTATAAAAGGTGTCTAAGAAAGCCAACTGATTGTGTGTCATTTTCACTTGGATTCAAATCCTCATCCTGAGGACATATAACAGAAGAGTGAAGTCCTTTTCAACAGGAAGAGCCACCAGAACCGGGGGTGGGTGCATCAACTGGGTTGGGGTTGAGCACGGGACAGAAACAAACACAGAATACCTGCTGCGTGGGGGGGGATAACCTCGTACATGTAACGCTTCCAGCCACATTAAGGCAAAGTGATTCACACAAACAAACCACTTACTTAACAGAAGAACAGCAGCTGCTTCCTGTTCCCCCACATTCCTCCCCTCCTGATGAGGAACAGCACTGCTCAGCAGGAAGAGTTACTTCTGGCTTTACTGGACCTTTAAAACAAAATGCAAATACATATTTCATTAAAACCCTAAAACTGTGAGAAACAACTTAGTGTTCGACTAAAATGCGCGTTTGGAAAAATCAGACTTGATTCAATTAAAATAAGGTTTTAAGCTAAGCTAATTCTCTACTCGTGACAAACTACAAAGACTACAGGAGGTTTACTGGATGCGCACTTTGAGCTGAAATCTAGGCACTGATAAAAGATTTTTACCTGGGTTTTGTATTTTAGTATGAGAGAGCTGCTCTGAGATCAGTGTGGCCTGGACGGCTGAAGCCTTTTCTGAAGAAAACAAGATTTCAGAGAGAAAGAAAAAAAAACAACAACCTTCATTCATGTGTGGAATAATAATGCTTTTATCTGTATAAGACCACATGAATCATCCGTGTGTGTGTTCTCTGTTGTACGAGGCTAAAGGTTAGCCGTTAGCTGCTAGTGTCTCTCACCAACGCCAGTATCCAGGCTGCACATGCAGAGCAGACATCTGCCACAATCAGCAGCAGCTGAGGAGCTCCTGCCTGCAGTCTGCAGCTTCTCGCTGGTTCTACAGGACACATGATGGAAGCAGGTTCAGTGAGAGTTATCAGTGAGTGTAGAAAACGCTTCGTTAGTACAGAAACTATGTTACGCAGACACACGCCGATATGAAGCATGCCTGTGGTTCCTGACCTGTAGATGGTGCTCACAGTGGATGGAAAGTCTGCCTGCAGTTTGGTGACGAAGCTCTCTGTTAGACGCTGGATGCTGGCCTTCTCTGGCATCTATGGGATGAACACACAGACACACACACACGGTAGCAAAATTAGTGTCATTTTTTTTACAGACTTAGAAATACCTATGTTTTCTAAATGGTTTATTTGTTTTTTTCTCGTTTGCAGTATTTTCTTCTCGTTTTAATCATCCAAAGGAAATCAGCAAATCGCTCACTGCTCTGGAGCTACATGTGCTCTCAAAGGGGCTAATCTGAGCATTTCCCTTTCCAGTTTCATAGAATATATGCATGGCAATACCAATACTGAACAAGTAGAATAAGAAAAGGGATGAAGCATGTAGGTTGGGCTACAGATGTTAAAACAATCCATGAGATCTGTCACAGCTTCTTATTAGGCATCGACATTAACTAAATATAAATGTGTTTAAAACAGATGTTATTACAGATGAAAATACAAACAAAATGTCATTTTGTTTTAGTGTTTTCATTTCATTCATATATCTATATTTTAAGAACAGAAGGGATAATACAGATCTTCTAAAGTGTTGTTTGGTAGAAAGTAAGATATTATTTGCTCATAGCTTTTCCACATAACGCCACTACAAAATATCAAAACCATCCCTTTAAACAGGTTTGTTTGCTGTAGAAAAAAGCAGCAAAAGAAGAAAACTGCACTACAAATGATGAGTCAAAGGTAGAGAAAGCAAACTATTCTATCAAAAATACAAAAGCAAAGTCTTTCCTTATCTTTATTAGATAAAACAAATAAATACAGGAAAGAGTTGTTATTGTGTTGTGTTGGTGCTGATCTCACCTTCGTCTCCAGGCTTGGTATGACAACAGATGGAACACGGAACATGTGATTGTAGAAAGCGATTTCTTTGGCTGAGTAGTCCCTCATCGGCCTCACTGACACAATGTCACCATATCTGGCGTCTGAGAAACCCTAAGACAGCAAACAAGATCTGTTTGTTTACGTTAGGTTTACTATTATTTCCACTATTTGTGTCATCTGTAAAAGGAAAGAAAGACTTTGAAATCGCAGGCTGCCCGTCCTCTTTCCTTGTGCCTTCATACGCACCGTGTCCTGAGCCAGCTGGGCTCCTCGGCCCAGTGATATACTGGTGAGCAGTTTAACAGCCAGCCTGGTGCAGTTGTCTCCCAGCATGAGTTTCCTGTAGCCTTCCGTCCGAGCTGCGTGCACCAGCAAATGCTGCCTTTGAGGAGACGAGACACAGCTGAGTTCGGCTGGTTTGAGATTAAACACCTTAGTCTGCGCAACACTGTCCTTACGATGCACACGAACACACCCGTCAGCCACAACATTAAAACCACCTGACTTAAATCATGTCGAGCCTACAACAAGGTCGACACACACTGATGACTTCTGCTCACTGACGTCAACTTTCAGGGCCTTCCTTTGATAAATCCTGACAGAGGAGACAGTTAATAACCCTAAATAAGAGTAAGAAACTTTGGCTTCTTTTTCCTTTTTAAGAGATAAAGCAAAAAATGATCCACAACAACAGTAAACGCCACCAGGCTTAACACTACTCACGCATTGTGGTGAAAGTATTATGGTTTGGTCACTCTGGTGCCTTAAAAAGTGGGCAACGTTCTCCATCATCTACAGAAGTGTTTGATAACAACTTGAACACGTGGAAAAAAGAAAACGATGAAGTGGAACCTTTAAAAGTTAGAATGATCCTCAGCACAGATTCAAACCACAGCTAAATTTTCAAGCTAGGTCCAAAATTTAAATTGTGCCACTTTATTGTGTTTTATTACTACTATAAAATGTGAAACATGACGCACATGAAAGAAAACCTACAAACATCAGGTATATTTGTACTGTAATTGACAGATGACTGAATTATGTTCTATCTTTTTTGCGTCTGTACTTTTTCAGTAAGGGATCAATGTCTTGCTGAAAATTAATCAACTCATTTCTGCCCAGATATAATAACATTTTAAATCAGTGTAATTAAGAATTATTACAGAACCACACTGCCAAAATCTAATCAAACCCAACAACAATGTCTCTAATTAGAGTCCCAGAATCCAGTGCTGGTAAAATAATAATGGAGGCAGTAATGTTACCTACTGGGAAAACAAGAAACATGTTTCATCTTTAACTGTTTCATCAGACATGACAAAAGAGACAGACTTGTGTTTTATATCATATGAACAACCAGATAAACCTCAGAACCCCTGAGCACCATCACAACAGACTGAAACTAGTCTTCTATGAAAGAAAGAAGACCGTCTGACCTTAAAGTGCCCAGCAGGTCTTCTCTGGCAGTCAGAGACTTGGCAGAACCAATCAGCTGCTGCAGTGAACGGGTCCGGGACTCCGAAACATCAGGCAGAGACATCTCTTCTTGCTCCTGAGTTGTCGTATCGTTTCTGCTGCCAGTTTGAAGGAAGTGATCCACAGCTGCTTTGTAGGAGCCAGTAGATGGTTCTGAAAGTGACGGCGCTGTCGCCACAACTGAACTAGGAAGGTCCAGAACCTTAAAGGGAGTTTGAGGATACAATCAATTATCAGCTTCATTTACAAAATATCCCATATGCTATTCTAGTTTTTATAGTTGCAGTGTTCACTTTAGATTTGGTCCTTATTGTTACGAGACCAATTATGTTAGAATTTTGTGACACCTTTTGTGACATTTATCCAGAAAGGAGACATCAAAAGTCATCAGAATAAAAGTCCATCCTTTTTAAAATTCAGGATTTTGTGTATAAGGACATAATAAAACCCATCTGGTTTTTATTAAAACCAGATGGGTTACCGGGTTCTAAAATGATCTAACCTCAAATGTACGAAAACACACAACAGATTCCACCATTGTTGTTATTTATTAAAACAAAAACAGAAGAGCTGAGTGAAAAACTAAGAACAGCTCATGATCCAACAGCTTGTAGAACAACATATACCAACAATAATTCTCAGTAGTGGTCTTCTCTATGACTTAATGAGTCTCAAACATGGTTGTGGAGGAATTTTGGCTCACTCTTCTTTACAAAGTTGCTTCAGTTCATTGAGGTTTACAAACATTTGACTGGACCACTTTTTCAGTCTTTTTGTTGTAGATTAGCTGCTGTGTTTGGGATCATGGTCCTATTGAGCCACTTTGGTCTGAGCTTCAGCTGTCAGACAGACGGCCTCAAATTTTCCTCTTAAATCCTTTGGTCTACAGAGGAGTTCATGGTTGGCTTAATGACTGGAAGGTGCCCAGGTCCTGTGGCTGCAAACAAGCCCAATTCATCACCCCTCCACCACCGTGCTTTACAGTTGGTATGAGGTGTTTGTGTTGATATGCTGTTAGGTTTTTGCTAAACATGACGTTGTAAATATTTGGTAAATGTCTCTAATTTGCTCTCATCTGTCCAAAGCGTAACATTCCAGAGGACTTGTGGTTCAGTTAGATGCAACTTTACAA
>JAOXNZ010000105.1:11375088-11390248 GCA_028566095.1 Kryptolebias brasiliensis
TCCATTTGCAACAAAGTCACCAGCCTGTGTGTACATGTACGGATGGATGTTTTCCAGTGTGTGTGTGTGTGTGTGTGTGTGTGTGGGTGTGTGTGTGCGTGTGTGTTCCACAGTGAAACCCATTCAATCAATAAAACAAGGCTTTCCGAATCACGGGGCAATAGGCAGACTGCTGACTCAACAGATGAGGAGGCGTAGGGGAGCACATTTCACATGTAGATTAAAATCCCAGCCTGGTAACCTTTAGTGTGGGTTGTGTGCGGGCGGCTGAACGGTGGTGTGGAGGGGTGTTAGCAGCATGTAAACAAGTCTTAAATGTCGGAGTGGCGTGCGTGACACAGAACAGACATGTTTCAGCACTGCTGATACATAAAACCAGTGCAGAGGTGCTCACATGCACAATGTGTAATCTACTGAATGTTTACTTAAGTAAAGGGAGAATTAGTGGATGTAAGCTAAAGGTTTTGGTAAAATTATGAATTAAGTGGTCAGCTTAAATTAAATAGAGTCTTATTAGTAATACTTTTATGCTCCTTTTTTTTTACTGCTATATTGTTTGCAAATGCAGTCACACATTTCTTTAGTCTTCTTCAGATTTTGCAAAGAAGAGGTAAAAGTCAGCCAGAATAAATATTTCAAATACAAAAATACACATTTTAGGTAATTAAAAAAGTATTATAAGATATACAAATCAACCTGACTTGTTTTGGCATTGCTTTACACCCTCTCAAAATGCCATGAAACATCCCATCTAATAACACTTGATTTATAAAGTTTATTACTGACAGATTGACGCTTCATATATCAAAAAACAAGGAAAGTGTTCACAGATGCAAACATTTCAGTTTCAGAATTTCACTTTTCATTCCTGAGTAAATTGTATATTAGTTTTTGGGATGAATCTTTATTTTGGCTCGTATTTCCCCCCTTTTTCCTGCCTCTTATTGCCTACTGAAAACTTGGAAATGAGTTAACTTAGCCAAAGAAGAAAAAAAAAAAAATACACCACACACAATGTCCCAGCTCTTGGACAAAAACTTACAAAAATGAACTTGCAAACAAAAACATACAAATGTGTGTTTCACTCTCAGAGGAGAAAACATGAGGGCAAAATGTTGATGGAAATGTTTCATTTCTTTTCCTCCCAGCAGACGCTAAACGAGCAGCCAAGATTTTTCGATTTGCATCTTTAGTTGCTTTGTTGATTTTATAACACATATTTGCATTTGGAAACAGCTCGAGTAATTTGACTGGGGACTCCCAGTCTGCCTTTGAGGTAAAGTTTACACTTCAAACATTACTGTGTGTTGGCACACTTCTGCTTCTGACTTTAGTCTGAATGGGAGATATAGAAAGTGTGTTGTGCACGAGGCCATGTCAGTGTTTTGTAACAGGTTGGAAGAAGTTATGCTTGTTAATATGATTTTTTTTTACACATATTTAGTTGGTAATAATTTAAAACAAACAAAATATATAAAAATTAAAAGTCTAGCTTTCCTTGAAGGATCACATACTGTATCTGCTGCCACCTTTCATGTCAGAGTTTTAAAATAAGACCATCTTATGTTGAGAAATGACAGTTGTAACCATTTTTGTCAAACCTTGAAAATAATATTATGCACAAGCTCATGCAATTTAAGAAGATGTCACACTCAGACTATGTTTGGTAAATGACTCTCAGCTACTACAACATCAAATTTTCCCTCAATATCTGTAAAGGTGACTGAGTTAAAGCTATTTTTGTGTTTGCTAATGTTGATCAGCTGTGGTGGCCATATTAAATTAAGGTCGAGTCCAAAAGTTAATGAGTTGTAAACCTACATCCAATGATTACTTTCTGTGAGTTTCATTGAAATGTGTCATGAAATATTTTGCTAACAGACAAATATAGTTGACTCCAACAGTTAATGCCAAAACTCTAAGCAAATATGCTGCATCACGTGCATCACTCCAAGTACAACGTCTTGGTCATAGGTTCTCATGACATGGAGGATAACTTGTTGATGGTCCCTAAGTGAATCACCGTGTTTGGGAGGAGGGAGACACGGAGGTGAGCTGCCCGAAACCTCACTGCCAGCACCGGGTCAAACGTCAGGAAGACACCGCTGAATCCACAGAGCGTTAATATTCAATATCCAACCTTGAGTCCCCCTAGTGGTCTGGTGCACTTTCCGTTTTGTGAAGTGAGTTTGCAGCTTTTTATTACTTGCTGGTGTTTTGGGGTGTTTTAGTGCTTTTGGACATTCAAGGCTGTAGTGTTGGGTGTTCTGTCATAAAGGAGCTCCCATGTAGGCGTTGAAAATGGTTTGAGAGGCCTGTGACAACAGACCTTTTTTGCAAGAAAAATTGGCACAAATTTTTCAAGCCTCTATCTCCATACAAATAATTCTGCACTAGTTTGTAGATGTAAAAAAGTAACTGCATGCAGATTTTAATTTCAGCCCAAAATAAATGTAGTTGTAGGAGTTTTTATTGTTGCATTCAAAATAAATGTAGTCCAACGCTCCCCAGTTGTAATCACAAGCAATAGATCCAGGCTTTGAGAACGAACTGTGTGCTTCCTCTCTCAGCCCTAAATTAGAGCCAGATGATAAAAAGACTAAATATCATTAGCTGTTCACCATCAAGCGTGCAGGCTCAGGCAGAGCTCAGCGTGACCTTGGAATAGTCAGAACAGCCCCTGTTCATGTATGTGTGCAGCAGGATTTGTAGCACTGGGGAACCCTGAGACCTCTGGAGACGCTCAGCTGGCAGGTGCTTGTGTGTGTGTGTGGTTGTGTACAGTTGATTTGCTTTGCACATTGCTAAGGAAACTCCTTGGCCTCAACAGTTTTGCTTTCCCTTGCATTTTCCACGGTGTGTTTCTGCGTTGCGTTTGTGTGTGAACTGCGTGTTGGTCCGGCAGCTGGAGTTCCACTCAGCTGGCCCCTCTTTATGCAGTCCTGCTTCAAATAATGAACTGTGTCTCTGCACAGTGGGAACCATTTTAACTCGGGAGCACACCGCTCACAGGAGCTCGCGCCACTTTAACATTTTAGCGCCCGGCGTACATGTTGAGCTTGTTCTCTAACAAGAACTAACCTTCCAAATTGCTCCAAGTGAATGAAAATTCACTTGATGTAAAACTTTTATCTGCCAATAAATAACAAAAAAAGTGCAGTAGAAAGATAGCTAGCTTCCCTACATCTGCTGCTCCTTTTTTTTTTTTCCTCAGGGGGGGATTTAGTAACCTCACTGTAAAGCCCAGCAACAGAATTACCTCAGCCTAAACCTGTCAACAGACCATTACAGCCCACGCTGACTATTACAGGCTGGGGAGAAAAAGGGCCAAGGCCATTGTAGCGCAAAGGTGTTGGCAGATATAGGCCTGAGGAATGTGGCAACAGGGATATTTGTTGGCTGTGTCCAAGAGAGTCTCGCATCTCAAAACACAGTCAGGTCTGCAGACTCTTATCAGCATGCTTAATAAAGCGTGGAGATGCTGGGATATCAATACAGGATCTGTTCGGACGGAGAAAATAATAATAAAAAAAACAAAACTGTGATAATCCAGGCTTGAACAGGGTGCGATTTAAAGAATTAGAAAAACAAAGTTTAGTTTATAACTGAGCTTTCAGTGGGGTGATAAATCCATCCAAAGATGTGTTTTTTGTCTTACTCCCTCCATTCCAAAGCAATGAGTAAGATTATAATAACAAGAGTTGTCGGTTGACACCTCCATACTTCTTATCGCTTTTACGTCTGGCTGAGTTTGACCTTTACATGACTCCTTTTCCCTATAATTTATTTTACTGTCTCGTTAGCTGTAAATTAGAGAAATAGGAGTATCAGCTACTCAGCAAATCATAAAGGTTTTTACCTCAGATGGATAAAAAACGGACTTCCCGAGTATTAAAATGACAAAAACTGATGTACTGTCTTTTCTAACTAAAGCCTTTGAAGTTACTATTTTTTTTTTACTTTTTTCAAAGAGGACAAAAATATGTTTAATTAAAGGCCTAGCAATTCTTGAGGGAATAGCCATTTTTGTGTTTTCCAGTGTCAGTTGGCTGTGGCGTCCATCCTAAATTGGGTTGGCTCCAAAAGTTAATCAGTTTTGGAAGTACATTAAATTAATATGTACTGCAAGTTTCATTAAAATCCTCAAAGTGGATCATGAGATATTTTGCTAACAGACTGGAAAAGTTGACTACAAATAGTTAAATATTTAAACGCAACCTTGCACATTCGGTTAGCGCTCAGACTATGTGTTGTGGATCAGAGTCTATCCAACCACACCAAGTTTTAGGTCAATACTGATATTGAATACTAATATTCAATATCTGTAAAATTGACTGAGTTACACCCATTTTTGTGTTTTTTCAGGTCAGTTGGCTGTGTCAGCCATCTTGAATAGGACTGATGCAGCTGGCAATAACTATCAAATAAAAACCAAAACTACAAAGCGATGTGCACTAGAAGTACAGAGTTATAGGATGACACCTAGTTCTCAAAAACACCCACCAATGTGCTGCCCCATCATGCTTATGGGTTTTCCATCATTTGTTCTCTTCAGAGTAAGTGGGGAAATTTGGAAACTCGCCCCCTCTGCCTCTCCTCCATCCTTAACCCCCACCCCCCAGGTATGAAGGCAGTCATACCTGGGGGCCCATGAATGGAGCCCTCAGGTAAAGCGCTGTTGAAACAAATCTAAAGCTGCCTAATGACACGCACCGTGAAACTCTTCACAGGTCATTTACGCTGCTGACAGGCTGTTGCCACAGAATTGCACACGTCCTCCGCCTCTCAGCGCGTTTGTGTGCGTTTCAGACAGAAAGAGGCAGAAATGACTCAGATACACAAACTGATAAGAGAGTTAAAGTTAGAGAATACAAAGTGGTGAATAGAGGGAAAAAAGCTGCTGTGTGATATTCATTAGGACTACAGACTGTGAAAACAGTGTGTAGTCCTTGTGCAGCATGGGAAAGCCATTAGAGAGTTTATCTCTGCTGGCTGTTTGGTGCTTCAAGTCATATTTCTAAAGATGTTTAAATAATGTTTGCTGTTCCTTGGGATCTTTTTTTTTTTTTTCTTTTTTTGGAGTATGATAGACGTCTCTGGAAACTTCCTATCGATCTGTTCTGTATTAATAATCCAGCACACTAGTATACCTTCAGGTCTCATTACTCACTTTTACAATATGAACCCCACACTGGGATACACGCAGAAAAGCAGCAGGAAAGAACTAGAAAAGAGATGAGCAAAACAATATACTCCTCTTGCTCAGGTTGGGTTTCCGAATATACTTGTTTCAAAGCAAAATGACTGGCATTTATATCTCTGACAGAGCGAGGAAAAGAGGGAATAACCCCCTCTAATAAAATCATATTATAAACAGAGAAATGAATAGTAATCATAGCAGCGTTTATCATCTTATTTTTCTTGACATGTGCTATTTATAACTGTGATTGTTTTTCAGCTTTTGTGATTTTATTAAACATTTTAAAATATGATACAAGCGGATTTAATTTCACTGGTAATGCTGCAGTTTTTTTTCAAAAATATTTTAAAGAACAAACGTTTGTAGTCTTTGACCTAAAAACAGCCGTTTTTAAACTAAAGGTTAAATTTATTTAGAATTTATATTTAGTCACTAAACTAATTATAAACTCTAATGCTGGAGAACACCACGAGTAGACATGATATATGTGTGTGTGTGGACCATTAGCAAAATAGCTCATGAATCACTGCAGAGATTTTATTGAAACTTTCAGAAAGTAATCATTGGATGCACATCTACAACGGATTAATTTTGGCAAACTCAAAAATGGCCATACCTCAGTAAGTTTTACAGATATTGAGCTGAAATTTGGTGTGGTTTTAGCTGGTCATCAATCCCAACACATACTTTGAGCACAACACATAGTGTGACATCTTTGCTTCAAACATTGGCATAAACTGTTGGAGTTAACCCTGTTTGTCTGTTAGCATAATATCTCATGAACCAGAAAATGGATTTTAAAGAAATTCTCAGAAAGTAATCATTGACTAGACATCTACAACTCATTAACAATTGGAGTCAACTCAATTTAAGATGGCCGCCACAGCTAATCAAGTTTAGCCTACACAAAAGTGACTACACTTCAGTGAATTTTACAGATACTGAGTTAAAATTTGGTGTGGCAGTAGCTGAGAGTCATTCACAACTTATACTTCAAGCACTAACAGATCATGCAAGTTATTGCAATATCACATGAGATTGCACTGTGATTTGCAATGTTATTTTCAAAGTTTAACCAAATTTTGTCATCTCCCAACACAAGATGATTTTAGTTTAAAGCTCTGGCATGAAAGGTGGTGGGAGATGTGCATTCCTTCAAAGAATGCTAGACCTTTAATTTAGTCCTTGTTTTTAAGACTGTTGCTCATAAATCACTAGAATGTTTTTTTTTGTTTGTTTTCACAGAGCTGCACTGATTTCCAAAGAACCCTCACCTTGTCTTCTCCACAATATTTTTTAAACCATTTAGTACATTTATTGCACTGAAAAGACTGCTTTCATCTTAATTTGAAGAAAATACTCCAAGTTGTTTTCTTTCTATATCAGATGACACAACACTAATCTGTCCACACACTCGCCTTTTACTTCTAAATTGTTACCAGACCTGTTCCAAACTTCATTTGACGTCGTCATAGATCCGTTTCAAGCTGCAAATGCTCCTCTTTTGAAAACATCCACATAAGAATAGACAGTTTAAACAGGTGCTATGGTAACATAATTGTAACTGCAGCAATTACTGCCTTATGCCTGACTAACAGCCATAAATCATCCTTCCTCCACAAAGAGAACGTTGTGGCGCTCCACTCCCCTCCGATAAGCAGAAATTGCTCCGAGTAAGTCGTGACGAGGAGGCGCTGAAACAGCCCTTTCTTCTGTTTGGTGGGCAACATTTTGCTTTCTGTGGGATCCTTCAGCAGGCACAATATTGTACCTGCCTCAACACCTGTTGGCTTTAGCCAAGGGTTTCATCAGATAGTTGAAATAAATACAAGTCATCATCATGACCATAATCATAGTCATAAAAACCAGGGGCCTTTGTGCTGTTGCCAAATTGCCCTGCCATCTGATTTACAGCCAGAAACAGTAAGGATGGTGCCTTTTATATAGCCTACATAAATACTCAAATATACACACCTGCAGACCACCCGTCTGTCTCTCTCTCTTTCTCACACACACACTCACCTGGGAACTCTCCCAGGTATGTAAGGGGTGGGAATGAGCATTAAGAAGGAACAGTGAGGAATTCTTCGGGGATTACAAAGACAAACATTGTCCTCGTCTCGCACACAAGCACAGCAGGTGAGTAGAATGATAAGGAGCCAGGGGACAAATAAGGCTTCATATTAAAATAATCCCTCATGTCAAATAACAATATTATTCTCCTCGCCGAGGTGCCTGCATGCTCACAAAGATCCCTGCTTCTCAAACAGAGGCTCATTGAAAACATATTTGTGAAATACGGCCGTCGTATCTACATGACCTGTCAACAGTCCTTGGAATCCACAGAAGTTACAATAATGGATGCCAGTAACTCCAGTGATGTGTTGGATCGAAATCCTGACCAGCTGTGTAAAACTACAGGAGTTTCACTGATGCAGCCTGGAAGTGGAGACAACAGCTGAAACTACAGTTAAACTAAAAGACTGATAAACTGCAGCTTAAAAGAAAATAAATCCAACTGCTGTATGTATCTAAGTGTCAGTGGTTCTACTTTTATCACTGCAGCCACTTAGCTAAGGTTTCTAAAAGGAATTTCTTAATTTTTGCCATATCTTGATGACAAATAGCCCTAAAATCGAACATTCACCTCGGAAAAAAACAGACACCTACAAACATTGAATAAAACTATAGTTCAAATTTGTTGGAGTGGGGTTTTGTAGAAAAGTTCTGAAAAATTAATATATTATTTATTGTCAGCAGAATTTTGAACAACCTCAGATTAGAGAAATCGAGACTGATTCTGACCGGACTGACGAGCTGAGTGCGGACAAGACCAAAATGAATTGCCGTCATCCTAAAGCTGGTAACTCACTGGGCTGCGACTGTCAGCAACTAGTCTGCGAACGACGTTTGTAAGTAAGCTCCCAAAATGTCTCAAAATGTTGCAGTGGTTCTCCGTTTCCTTGCATGAATTGCAGAGGTTCACAATCTTGTCACTTGAGTTTTAAACATGTTCAAAAAACTTGTGTGACAATATTTTTTTCACAAGTCGCAGAGTCATTGCAGGTGTCTCCATTCTGTCTCAAGAGCACCAGAACTGTGTTTTTGATCCAATCAGAAGAGCTGCCCGATGACAGAAAACATCACGGGTGACAGCCCTATAGTATTCTTTTTTGTTTATTTGTATGAACCACTAAGCAAAGTTTGAGATTGAAGTTGGTTTAAGACAACAATCTATTTTGGTCTAAGCCCTGCTCACACTAGCTTTTAGTGCAACAGTCTGATCAGAATTAAACAGTAGCTTTCTAAACTGAGGCTGTTCAAAGAGCTATCTATAACAGGTAAGATATTAATTGTTCATAACCCTATTTCAAAAGAGCCGCACTATTGCTTTAGGCATAACTTTAGCAGCCAAATGAATTCAAACTTTTATTTGTTACAATCAGGATCAATGTGGAGCTACTTATCAGGTCAGGAGTTTCATGACAAAGTCCAGGCGAGGCAAACTCTTTTTATTCCCTTACGTTATGTTCTTATTTTCTTGTAGTTTTTAATATTATGTCTTATTTAGGTTTTAATGAGGGCAAAATGTTTTGCTGTGGTCAGAACTGTGTGCAATAGAGCATGATAGAAGGCATTTATAAGTGCTCATGTAAAATGTCTTAAGCTGTTCTTCCCAAACTTTAATTTTTCACTGACAGCTTGTATTACTGTAGTTACTAAACAATCCCTTATAGTGTTAATCTATCATTCAGCTATACTGAAAAAACATCAAACTGTAAATAAAGCATATTGTATTAACATTGTTTATTTAAATTGTACAAATACATGTGGCTGGATGTTAACATGATGGGCCTCTGGTGTCCTTTGAATCTCCAATGTAAAAAATAAGAAGCCTCTGAACATTTTATGGTAAATCCATTGATGCAGCTCATGTGTTTTTTTCTGCATCACCGCAATAACTTATCTCCACGGATACTGTTTATACTGGCTACACCCCCCTGCCCTCCCAGCAGTCAGATTCCTCCTGACTAATTTTCAGGCTATCATCATTCCCAGCAGGGGACTGACTTATTTGCTGCTGGAAGGCTACAAAAGCATTTTTTTTAATGATTATTTTACTGCAAACACAAGTAGAGCTTTAACATTATTTAAATGTACCATTTTCTCTTCTTCAACTGACATTTAGAGAATAATCAGAGATGATTTATTTGGTGTTTTTTTACACAATACGCTGAAAACTTGATAACCAGTCTCACTGTCATCCCTTAACTTTACAAGCCTTTATTGTGCTTGTTTTTCCATTCAAAAAGAATTTTGTTGAACAAGTTCAGCCGTTTTTATTTTCAGGCTCTGACATCTTTAAACCATCCATTTTCACCTGGTTTTAAAAGTTTGTTGCGATTTAAAACAAAAAACAGATTCAATTTAAAGGCCTCGCATGCTTGTCATACTAGAGTTTTACACTGAGATAGTCTTATGTTGAGAAATGACAGAATTATAGCCGTTTTGGTCAAATGTTAAACTTTAAAATGACATTATGCATGATCTCACAAGATATGAGATGATCTGAAAATCACCTGCTTTCGGCATTGAATCATAAAACTAAGAAACCTGCTTCAGGTGGTAAGCACAAGTGCAAACTATTGCAATTTTGAAGCTTCATTTGTGATAGTCAACAGGTAAAGTCAAAATATGACCACTTATACGAGTACTTTGTACTGCAACGGGTTCCCTGGAAATGCTCGAGGCTCAAAACCGCCCACTTTTGCCACGGGTTACAAGAAATAACCTCCATGTTGTTTTGAGTTTTTATGGCAGACATGTTAGAAAAGAATGTAAACAGAAGCAAAGAGGACACCTGCATACTGACATACAAGTACAAGACGTACAAGACTAACTTTAAAAACCTGAACAAAACTTTTAATATGAGGTTGTTTATTTATGGCTAAATATAAATAACACAAGTTATTTTTTCATGCTTTATTTCTTATGTATGGCTTTATTGTTGAATTAACATGTTTTAGAAGGTAAATAAATCTGACAAAAAAACCAACAGACCAACATAATATGGTTCTAGTATAACGCTCAAATTCAACATGTGCAAAAGTGAAGTTAATGAAAAGTTATTGTTTACAACCAAAATGTGTCTCAAACACAAAAAATACACCTGCCTGATTTCTGCAGCTTTTAATGTTTGAACCAGATATGGTTTCAAAGTCTTTGTGTTATAATACTGTTTTAAATTGTTTTTCTTATAAAGAAGTCCTTGTTTGACTGACTTTATAAGATTGCCATCTCTTTAATTAGGCATCAAAATAATTCTCAGGCACTTCAAGTGTACAATACAAACTTCACATTACGAACTAAGAAGCAGCACTGGCATGAAACTATTTAATTAATCAGAAAATTAACACAAAACTAACCAAAGTGGAATGTTCAGAATAACCTTGCAAAACAAACAGTAAATGTGACCAGCTTTAGTCAATATTCTGATTATTTTTCCCAAAGGAAGCAAACTATTCTTCAGAGTAGTGTGAAACACATTTGTCCTAAAACTCTTCTTATCACTTTACATCAGCTGCATCTCCAAACATTTACATTTATTTAACTCAAAATTAGTCTTTCAGGTGCAAAACCAAAATGTTTAAGTATTAACACTTATCATTACCTCAAAAAAATCAAACCAGGACATCTTGATAAAGAGCTGATTAGAGCACTGATAGGAAACAGAGTTCTGTTAAGGCTTGCCATGGTGGAAAATGATGTGACGTTTCTGTCAGGACGGAGCTCCTCTATTGTTTTGGGGCTTTCTGCATTCTCAGCCGTCTCCTGGCCAAAGCTTCTTGTTTCTTCCTCTCGATCTCGGCTGCAGAGCACTTCCCTGTGGTCTGGCTGGTGACAAAGACTAGAAACAAAGCAGAAAAAGTGAGACAAATTAATGTAAACATTGAGTTTTGTTGATCACTGAAGTTAAAAGCAACTGAAACCAGCATTACGGCTAATTTTTTATTTGGTAATCTCCAATTTTACGGTAAAACAACTAAATGTTACATGCATTCCATCACACCGCATCACCAGCAAGATGTCTGAATTCTCATTTTTATTCAATATTAAGAATTATTTAAGGCTGGCAACATGGGTGGGAATTTCTAGGCACCTCACGATTCAATTCAATTACAATTCAAAGGGCTATGATGCAATTATAAAACGATTATCGATGCATTTCAGTTATCTTGAAACCTAAATGGCAATGGCTTATTTTAGATAAATAAACACTGAGGAA
This sequence comes from Kryptolebias brasiliensis, assembly GCA_028566095.1. Taxonomy (NCBI): domain Eukaryota; kingdom Metazoa; phylum Chordata; class Actinopteri; order Cyprinodontiformes; family Rivulidae; genus Kryptolebias; species Kryptolebias brasiliensis. The sequence goes on from JAOXNZ010000105.1 coordinate 11,386,575, forward strand.
TATATTTTAATGGCTAATAATGGGTGCGCAATAACATATCTCAAAAAACTCAATCACAAGTTGAAGACCAACAACTTGTATAGATGCTAACCTAACATAGAAAACGCCATAGAAAAAGCTAATGTGATTAGCATTGTGTTTATCACTGGAAATCAATGCACAAATTAAACGTTTTAAAAATATTACTAAAGACAGTCATGCTATGATAACTTCAACTGTTATCAACAGATATATGAGCTTCAGAGTTCAGCAAAGAAAAGATGAAAAAAAAAAGGTGAAAACAAACAGCTTTACTGCAACATGTTTCTACAACAGGAAGCTACGGTAACTCTACTGGGACAAACAGCACCAAGCAGCAACAACTCTCTTAAAGTGGCAGCACAGGTTAATGTTAGCTAAATCAATTTTTAACAGTTAAAATCAACATAAAATCTTTGATATCTGCAATGTGATGAATCTAAATATACATTTTAGCTCCCAACCCAAGTTGGGCACTTATTCACATCATGGAGTCAGGTGAGACTTAAGAAAGATGGAGATTCTCTGGGAAAATTGCAACAATCTTTCAGACTAAAAATAGTTCTCAAATGTATTAGAGGTACAAGTTTTAACTGCAAAAATCAGCTGAAAAAATTTAAACTTTTATATGGGACTCTTTGGGAAAACATTCTCATTTTAAGAGCCAAAAAACACTACATGCTACTATTTGAAGAACAGCCAATCTGCATTCATCCAAATTCAGTTTCCTTACCTTTGTTGCTTATGATTGCTGAGTCAGACATATTTCTCTTGAAAGCTGCTGGATGAGACTTAGAGTTCTGTGGCACTCTGGCTGCCACCGTCTGCAAATTTGTATCCACATTACTATTTCTATCCTGGAAAGTTCCAGAGAAATCCCTGCCCTGGTTAAATGTGCCTAGACTGACATGACTTCCTGGGAAGCTTTGAGACATTCCTGGTTTCCTGTTGGCACCTTTCATGAGTACGTTCCATCCTTGGTAGTTAGTTTCACAACTAGTTCCTGGTAATGAGTTAGAACGTACAAAAGCACCTGATGATCGTCTGCTGTAAGCGCTAACACCAGAATGAATGGATTCAGTGGTTTTCAGTTGCCTGTCTACAGTTATTTCTTGTTGTTCTCTGGAGTTGTTTGGATTAACTTCCTTTGGCTGTTCGTTGGAGATCCTCTCCACACTGTCACAAACCTGATAGAGCAGTTCATCATCCCCATCGTCCCACAAACTGTCTGAAATGTCTTTAATGGAAGGGGCTTCAACTCGAATATCAGGGACTTTGTTGGGTTGGGAAGTAGGGAGCAGCTTTGGGGTAGCAGAGTTCTTCACAGTCATTTTTGATTTGGGTTCTATTACAGTGAAGTTGGACTTTGACACTTCCTTGTTCACCTTGGACTGGAAGTTAGGGTTGGGCTCTAACCTGAAAGTACTTCGGTTTGTAGTCTTTGGTTTGGGGCACAATTCTTGAAGAGCACTGCAGCTCATCTTGCAGAGTCCCTCTGTAGGCTTATGTGCAGAGTCTGAATTTAAAACAGAGGGGAGCTTAGTGCTTGTCTGAGTGTGCGACTCCAGTGTCGTTTCAGGGTTGGCATCTAGATCATTTGGATTCTGAGTAATTGCTAGAATGAAGGAGTCATTGAGTAAGTCATCATTCTCCCAGTCATCATAAAACTTGCAGTTTTTTGTGCCATGACTGCAAGTTTCATTTGGTTCTGCTGTCCCAGACTTATCAGCTTGCTTGAGCTCTGTCTGCCGACGTTTAGCAAAACCTACAGACACGAGTTGGTCTGTCATTTCTTGCGAACACACAGAACCCTCACTTAACCTGCCACTGACTCCCTGAGTGGAGCAGTCGAACAGAGCGTGGAGCTCTGCCTCCGCCTGAGCCGATGAAGAGGGACACTTTAGTTTCTTCTCAATACTCGGTAATGACGTTGTCGTCTGTTTAGTTTCAGAGGTGTTCACAGTTTTACGAAGGTCATCGTTGACAGAATTCAGATGTTTTGAAGTCTCCTCGCCTTGTTGCATGTTTTCATCAAACTGCTTGGCCAGTTTCAATAGGTCCTCCACATTACTTTGTCTGTGAAATTGTAAAAAAAAAAAAAAACCAAAAGACAAAGAAAATAATAAAACAACCATGAAGCACTAACAAAGATTAAGTTTGACAAGTAAAAGTCACGTTTTCTAAAGCAGAGAAAACTGTTTGATAACAGACCGAGAGGACCTCTTCCTGACTTTTGGCTTTGGGTTCTCAGGTGTGTAGGGAATGGTGTCATCATTGAGCCACTGAAACAATGAGGATTCAGAACCTTTGGGTTTTATGTTCTACAAAAGATAATAAAAGCACTACGTTGAAGCTACTTCTCTAAAAAATGTCTACATATAACTGTTCATCTGAAGCAAACAGAAATTAAGAGCAAAGAAAAAGTCATTTCATCAGATGATGACTTGAACGTTTAGGAAGATGATGAAGAACCAGCTGACCTTTGGAGCAATACGGTTGACAATGTCAGATATTTCCACAACTTGGGTGTTCTTGTATCCCAATCCTGGAAAAAAAAAAGACAACTCATTACTGATATTAAGACACATGACTGTAGTTTCCATCCATATCAAACCTGTTATCCTGATTAGTCAACTGAAAGAAAAAACTGATTGCTTCACTGAATGACTGGGTGTCATTTACCAGTCTGAGTGGGAGACGTGGAATCCCAGAAAATGTCTTGTGAAACTTCTACATCTCCGGGAGACTCTCCTACATTCAATCCAGGGTATCTGCTGCTGCCTCTGAGCCTCGGACTCAGCAAATCTGCACAAACAGTAGACAAGTGTTACAGAATGATGCATAACTTTGTTTTTTCTTTAAAAATGTGACATGAAACATAATCAGAATTCCAGTCGTGGATGTAAGAAATGCAGTTTTAAAATGGTAATGTTACAGTGGGAATGATCATGGGCAGCAGCAACTACAATTAGGAATCTCCATCATCGTGGAAGAATTTCAGCTGACTCCTCCTTACAGAACTACACCAACTATGATGTTTGTGGCTTTCTGAGTCTTAGGAGTTACCCCAAGCTCACATGTAATCTCAAGTTATTAAAGGTTTAGTTGGGGTTTGTCACTATTGGGGAAAGAAGTCTTGAATTCCCTCCAGTTGTACAGAATGAGTCCGATGGTGGACTTCAGTTTCAAGCCTCCTTGTATAGCTCTACAGACAAAGAGCAGAATAATGGGCCTTTTTCTACTTTTTTTCTCCTGAAGCTTTGGATGTCCCCCTGATTTCTCGTGCAGACAAACATGTTGTGAAAATATAACTATTCTATGACACTCACAATCAACAGTCATCTTAATGACTGATATAAGAACCTGGTTTTAATTTCACCTTTGTACAAACTGCTCATCCTAAAGCAGGCCTTTTCAACAAGAGGCAATATTCTCTATTATTTGTTATAACCACATACATCCTTGCTTGTGAAATAGTAATTTTCCATTTAAAATGTGGCTAAAATATATATGTATATAAAGATTCCTTACAACAACTGAACCTACTTATTACAATGACCCTAGGTCCACTTGTGTATGAATACTGTTGCAAAACTTTTGCTTTTACTACAAGAAATATGGAAGACACTTAAAGTACATGAAATACCATAAATCCG
>JAOXNZ010000105.1:11431522-11441891 GCA_028566095.1 Kryptolebias brasiliensis
ATTTTACTGATAGTGTATAGTTTTAGCTGAAATGTTGCATTTAGACAAATAATTGTTAGAGCATCCTGACCTAGAAAAATATAAAACAGTTGGGCAAAAGTAGTAGTAAATAGTTTCACTACTTCAATTTTTTTAATAATTAGCTAAAGCTGTGGTATTCGTTTTTAGATTTTTATGCATTTCCTGCAAAAAAAATATACCTTTCCCATCCATTACTGGTAGCATACAGAAAAGTCATACTCATTTTGCTTTTTTCTAGCTCTTGTTATGAGGTGATTCTGGAAAAACAAACAAACAAAAACACTTAAAACTGAAAAATAAATTATGGGAGGAGAGTGGAAATAAGGGCATTTTTTAAACTTAACATTGTATTTTTGTGACTGAAGTTAACCAAGTACACTTTTTACTCAAACCAAACAAAAGAGTGACTCAAAACATGAGCAATAGTCTAAAGAATAGACATGCACAAAATGAGCAATACCAAAATTTAGACTGAGTAGCCAAACTAGTTTTTTTCGGAAAAGTTCTGCTCTCATACTTTGTCTCATATCTTCCCTTTTATCAGCTCTTTGGGTTTTAATGATTAGTTCCACAAGAACATACTGTAGATACAATAATGTACTGTTATTTAATCATCTAAGCCATTTAGTACATAGACTCACTGCATGAGTCTAAACTTTTGACTGGGCTTGAGAATATTTATTTGACCATTAAAAATTCATTGACTCTTCATGTAAACCTGTAAATGTTTCAGAAATTATTTCACTTTAGGTGTTTACTTTAACCTTAAGTTAAACTCGAGCTGATTTTTTTTGATTCTGTCTTACCAAAACATAATTTAGCTGAAGTTTTTTTCTTGTTTCTTTTCCATTCCTATGTATGTTATAGGAGCCAGTTTACATTCTGACATGGCAGTCCTCTGACGTCTCCCTCAGGACCCTTTTACAGCTGTGCAGTATAACACATCAGCCCTGAGCCCTTATCCCCTGTACCCCTGAATAATTCAACTGCGCACTACTGCGTCTCACACACTGTTTGGAAAATTCAGTAATGAGAAAAGCCATAAAACGCCTCAATGATCTTTGGTGCTTGAAAAAAAATGGTTCTAGTCTCAAACAGACACCAAAGAAGATAGCTTACTGGGTATTTTCCCCACAAATTTACTGTAAATGGAATGGAGTGTAAAACCCACAGAGAAAGAGGCAAAACTTCAAAAGAATGACCTGCATTTTTTTAACCAATTAGATATTTCTAATGTTACTTTTGAGGTGTGATGCTCAGCCGAGCGTCCTCGGGCAGGACAAAGGAAAGGAACAAGCTGGAGTCTCTTCCCTCTGGATCCGAAGAGCAATTTTCAAGGTGTAAACATGAAACTGCTCTGGGAGGAAACATTGGCAGGAGTTCAGAGGAAGATTTGTAAAATAAACCAGATTTGTTCAAGGGTCTGTGATCAGTTTATTTTCCCAGTGCCCCCATCTTTATGGTGGGCTTTACTGTAATTGTCCTCATGTTTCAGCTAATTTCACATTTTAAGAGAAAATAAAAGAGGGACAAAAGGAAAAAAAAAGGAAATTGGAAGCTTAAGTTGAGTAACTCCCTCATACTTTTATATTTTTGTTGATGTAATTTTCATTCGATTAGGGAAAACGTTTGGACTATTTCACTGCCAAACCTCATGGGTTTCAAGCACTTTTCTAACGCTCTTTGAAAGTGTTTTTTTTCGTCTTCTTCTTTTTCTTACTGAAGAATTTTAATGTGAATATCACTCTTAGTCTCAAACCAATGCTGTCATTCAAAACTGGGATTTTTTTCCCCTACAACTCGTAAATTCTACACTACATAAATCAGTATCTGCTTTATAAATTATGCTGGAAATGCAGTTTCTGAGTCTTGTGACAATGTTGCATGTCCCAATCTTTTTTTCCCTCCTCTCTCCTGCAGGTGGAGGTGTGAGCTGGCTGTCACCCTGCTTTGCACTTCCTGGTGCAAACTCACATCCTGTTCTAGCCAAAAACTGTTAAAATATAGTAGACATCAAAGCGAAACTCTGTAGTTGAAGCCGGAACAGGACCAGCTACCTTGTTGGCTGGTTCCAGTACAAGTTTTAAGTCGCGCCCCCTTTATATTACTGAACAGGATATTGCCCTTATTAAAAATGAAAAACACACATCAGATCATTTATTTTCAGGTGTTGACTCTTGCTGATTAGTGTAGTTTTCACCTTGCTACTGTATGTTAATTTTCTTTTCTTTTTTGTCTAGCAGTAACCAGTTATTTCATGCTTAAATGAAAGCTCATACAACACCATGACTCTGTGCGGCGGAGTAGGTGGGACTTAAAACCCCAAATCACCAGTGCACAAATACTGGTTCCAAAAATGCAATATGGTAGCTTCTTTTAACTGTTGGCTTCAATACCCAACAACGCAAGAAGGTGTGGACACTTGGTCTAGTATTATAATATGTCTATGGTTCCACCCATTTTACCTGTTGTTAATATTTCACCAACCTCCTGCTATATGAGATCAGCTCAGACTGCTACATGATGCCTTGCTGCTGAATTGTACTGACACATCTGTGGTTGCTAGTGGCCAACTGTAGGTGCACTTATTAAATCTGTTGATTTCTCAACTTTCTTTGTACTTACCTCACATTTGTTTTTTTCCTCTGCGTAGAATCATCTCTGGTTTAAAATGTTCTCATGCGCCTCACTGCCTTGGAACCCCTCAGAGCAGAGTCATTTTCCCACAAAGAAATACTCACCTCTGTCCTCACCTGCCTGCCCACTTTCCACCGCTCCTCTACGCCATGTAGATATTACAAATAAACCTTTTAGACCGTCCTACTTGTGCCAGTTCTGGGTGTCAGATGATACAGTCTGCTTACTACTTAAATATGATGTGCCATGAAAGAAACAAAATTAGCCCCAAATAATATAAAAAACTTTGTGCTTCATTTAAAAACAGACCTTCCAGTTACTCCAAAAAGTACAAAAGTGTCCAAGCACTCCTTGGCCTGTCTGCACTTTAAAACTAGTTGAAAAGACAAATGTACATTTTTCAACATCTTCCATTTAATAACTCCTTTTATAATCTCTTAACAAGTAATTTTATAATGAGGCATTTTTACATGTCTTATGTGAAATGTGAATGCAACTTTTGTAATTTGTTGAAAGGCACCATTTTCAATAAATCTTTCAAGACTATTTTTTTTAAATTACTATATTTTGGTGAATCAGTTTTACTTTAAGTATTTTGTGCCAAAAGGCTTGGATTTGCAATTTTATGACATCTTGTTATCCAGCTGTTTTAATATGAAGCTTTACTTTGAAAAAGTCACCTTTTAATTCTGGTTACACAAACTGCTTTATTTAACAAGGAATATATTATGCTTCTGTAGAACAAATCAAAGCAGCTCCTGTAGGCCTTTGGATAGAAATAAATGCACGTCATATAAATGCCAACACTCCTCGCGATCAGTTAAATCCACCGAGCAAACACACTTACCCTTAGCAATCACAGCTTATACTCCAAGGGTAGAGGGAGAGGAGGCGTGAGGAAGGACGCCTTTTAAAACCAAGAGGAGCTTCTCTGAACCATTACCCATCAACCCCTCCATTCTCTGAGGGCTAATCCCATGGGGCGAGTGGGTGTCCGCGGAGAATACGTTGTCTCCTGTGCGTTAATGGGGGATTACACATGTTAACATCTATCTCACAGTGCGCTTGGCCAAAGGGGCTCTGCTGCAGTGGTTTAGCATATGAATGAGGAATAAGAGGGATGATTGAATAGAAGCTGCAGTGAGTGAAAGCTGCCACTTGAGGTGAAGTGATGGGGTTAGAATGATTAGAAAGCGCACAGCTTTGAATCTTTTTGTAAAATGAAAGAGGAAAAATTGCTTTCATCTGAGGTTCTCTGATGTGATTCCTGGATGTCAGTTGGCGAGGTAGATTTTAAGCTTGGCCTGGAATCAGCTGATCATCTCTGATCTTGCATTTGAAATAATTACAACATAGAGTAAGTTTCTTTGTCGTTTCTGATTTTTAAAATTATTACATTGCCAAATGAACCCCCCCACCACACACAGTTTTTAGTTATTAGAAATTAAACATTAAATAATGTCACAAAATTTTCACAATTTATTTGTGTTTAATCTGCTGTTCCTTGAGACGATTAAACTGTAGCAGCTGATAAATTGGAGAAGTCAACTCCAAATTCAACCTTAATAAAGTGTTTGTTTACACTGCACAGAAAATGTATCACTTCACATTGCCAGGTTGTCTTTTACAGACTGTCGCTGATAAATAACAGCATGTCAGCTGTTCAGCAAATGGCCAGAAACAACATATGTTTATGTTCAACCAACCGCAAGCTGTTGTGTGGAATAGAGACTGTTGTCCTGCTGTTTTGGAAACAGCACTTTATACTTATTTAGTTTGTCTCCCATCCCATTCTGTTATAATCAACATTGGTTTCTTTTAATCATAATCCCACCCAGAACAAAACTTGTCTTTTATAAAAGACAAATGTCAGCTTGTGTTTCCAGCCTCAATTAGATTTTTGTCTCCAACAGAAACTAACTACGTGAACTGAATATTAAATGTACTGTATACTATGCCAACATGTTCGTTTTACTAGAGTTTAGGAGTGGGACTTGAGCAAAGTAAACACAGTTCTATTTGTGGCTTATTATCATGCCTTAGCAGTGGAAAAAGGAAACAAAATAACTTAAATATCCGCGAATGCTAACAACTGTACACACCATCCTAAGAAGGATATTCTTGCTTCTGATGGTGCTCATTAGCTTATTGTTAGTGCTTTGTGGTCAATCAACATGTTTTAAAACAAAACAAACAGTCAACTGATTTGAATGATGGATTCAAATAACTGCACCAAGACAAGAATAAAATGTTTATCAGATCAAATCAGTCTAAGACCAGTAATGTACAATGCCTTTGGATGGTTCTTATGGTTCTGTGCTCTGCATCAATGCACTTGAAACATTTGTGGGGGTTCATATTTCCCTGTATGAGATGTAGGACCTTGCTCGAGCTTCAGTGGAATTTTGAACATGTTCAAAAAATTCATAAAGTTGTTTTTCTCAAGAAGAATATCTACCCAATACTGATCTACAACTGGAAAATATTTGTAAAAATCCTTTTTGCATTTAGATAACAGCTGTAAGGGAAGAAAATGAAGTTCTATTTGAAAACTATCCATTTTAGTGTGGACGAAGCTGTAAATGGCGGCACCTGTGAAAGTGTGGCTAACACACATACCCATTAGGTTTTTCAGTGGCGAAAAACTGCTGTAAAAAATCTCCTGCAGCTCAACACAGTCGCTAAAGAAGTGTCACACATTTTAAATTTGATTTCAATCAGTGTGCTTTGTGCAATATATGTATGATAAGTCAATGGTATTAATGGTTTTACAGTCCTTTTGGAGGACAAAATTCAAACCAGGATTTCGGGTTACTAATCTAGATGACTGAGCAACATGTGAACAAGGCTCCTGTGTTTCTGTTTTTAAAACTAATTTTGTTTTTATTTGATATTTTTTGTTCTGAAACATGACGATGAAATTGACATGCAGCGCAGACATCAGCAGAGCTTTGCGAGTGTGAGGTGATTTATTTTTTTCTTTTACCTGAAGGTCAAATCTTTTGTGTGGAGAGAAACTTTATGCCACATGAAAAAGGAAACTAGACTGCAGATCCATCTCTCCTTTGCTCCCCTCCCTTTCCCCCCCTTCTTTATATTGTCATTCTTGGCATTTATTTTTTCACATCTCCCTCTCCTGTTTCATTTTTATTGTCATACTTTCATCCTCATCTTTGGCCATATACAGCTCCTTTCTTCATACTCTTTGTACTTGATTCCTCCTGTCTTTGTGCCTTTCACGTGCTCTTTCTTTCCTTCTGTGAAATCAGAGGAACTGTTGGCAGTGCCGGTGATTTATGACTCACTCTGAGCGGACCCTTATCAGGTGCAAGCAAGGCTCTGTGTGCTGCTGAATGACAATGGAGAACCAGTCGCATTATGCTCCGCAGCCTCGCCCCTTGCATTCTGGACACTGCAGATTACATCTAGCTTCTTGATTTATGGACGCCATTTTGGCTCCTCAGAGGGACATGAAGGGGAGTTTGGAGGTGTGTGCGTGTGTGTGTGTAAGTGTGTGTGTGTGGTGGGGGAAGAAGGGGTGCAAGCAGTGGTTTCCAAGGCCAGTGTCTGCATTTGGCCAAATGAAATTTTGAAGAGAACCTGGCAAAGAGGTGTGTTTTATGTGCATATGTGTGGGTCTAAAAGCTGAATATATTCATGTGCACATGAATACTGTATGCGTGAATAGGTCGGTGTCATTTGTCATTTTGTCAGGAGGTTTTCTGTTCACATGTTGTCAATATCTGTTGTTAGAAGCACAACAATCCTAAAACTAAAAACTTAAGGATTAAACAAATAAAGACATTTTTACACTTATCAAATGCAGTTAAATATTTAAAGGTCTAGGATTATTGGAAGGAACGCAAACTGTCTGCCACCTTTCATTCTGCAGAATTATAGCTGCTTTAGTCAAGCCTTGTAAATGATATGTGGAATCTCATGTGATATTGTTTTGAGGATGACTCTCAGCTACTGCCACATCAGAGTTTAGCCCAATATTTAAAACTGGCTGAGTTATAGCCATGCTAGTGTTTTTTAAGGTTCATCAGCTGTGACAGCCATCTTGAACTGGATTAGCTCCAAAACTTAATGAATTGTAGATGTACATCAAATGATTACTTTCTGAGAGTTTTACTAAAATCTGTCCAGTGGCTCATGAAATATTCTGCTAAAAGACAGACAAGTTTCAATGTAAAAGATTAAAAGACAGATTATGTACAAGCAGTTAGTGGTTAGAGTTTGTGTTGGGAATGAGTCTCAGCTACCAGCACATCAATTGTTTGTGTCTCAGTATCTGTAAAACTGACTGAGTTATAGTCATTTTTGTTTTTGCTAAGGTTGCTTACCTGTGGCAGCCATTTTAAATGGAACTGACTCAAAAAGTGAATCAGTTTTGGATCCAATGATTTTTTTCTGAGCGTTTCATTAAAATCTGCCTAGTGGTTTGTAAGATGCTTTGGTAACACTACATACAAACAAATACACACACACACATGCATACACACACAAACAAAAACATTATTGTCTTTATCGTCGATGGTGGGGGATAATAAATAAATTTTATAGGGTTTTCTTTTCACTTTTTCATTCCACATTGTTGCGATGTAGTTGAATAATTGCCAAAGACATCTCTAGAGATAAGAAATCTTATTTGGGAGAATTATTTAAATGTTTAAAGAAAAAAAAACTGTGAGCTGATGTAATTAACAGGGAATTATCACAGCTGCAGTTCCTTTTAGGAAAAAAGTAATTATGTAATCTAACACATTAAATGAGAGAAATGAACATCTTGTCTCGCACTTAAACACAGCAGGTGGTTTGCATTCATTTTGGCTTTTTATTGCTAATATATTAAGAAAAGCCAATGAAATGTCACCTTAGTCTTCTCAGTTTGCTGCAGAGGATCCGCATCTTTCACAAAGATGTCATTCAGTAAAAAAAAAAAAAAAAAAAAAAAAAAAGATGTCATTCAGTATGCAGAGAGAAGATGCATATTCAGGAATAAAAAAAAAGAAAGTTCACAAAATAAGTGACTATTAAAATAAATAAAAAAGTATAAAGCAAAAGTTTTAAACCTCCCCTATTTAAACTTCACTAGTGGACAAAAGAGAAAAACTGTCAGTCTTAAAAAAATGTACAGCAGATGAACAGTGTCTGAAAGTATGTCTTTAACAAATATCTTTCATGCTTTGTTTTTTAGTTAATCAAAAGTTTACAACTGATACTTTGTTTTGTGTCCTTTTTGGATTATTTTGTATTTGTCAAAATTATCTTTACTACTTTTTACAAATTCTTCAGAATTTTATACAGATTCAACAAATAAGGGGAGTAAATTGTGTCTTTGTGACATACTGCTAGTAACTAAGTTTAAAATAGTTTTTTTTTGCCTGTTATGAGTCAACCCAACACTCATCCATTTAATTTAGAAGCCTCTTGATGATTGATTGAGTTATAAGTCAGAGTTAGATTGTTTAGAAAACGAAAATATTATCTACAAATGGTTATGTACTGAACTGAAAATGAATGAAAAAGCTTTACATGTCTAAACAAAAACGTTAAGCCATCTTTAGAAAGCCTGAAGAGGTTTTGCTAAAGACCAGTTTAAAAGTAAAACAAAAGTTTATATATTGATTTGGTGGGGGTTACTGGTGAAGTTGTTTTTCATCACTGCTAACCATAAGACCAAAGTTTATTACCTGCTTCCTTATCATATGTGACCAAGAACTATTCATGCTGGTAAAATGCCTCTTCTTGCAGAGCATCTCACACCTGTGACAGGTTTTTTTCTTTAATTTGATTTAGTGAGGCCTTTGTGCGTCTCAGAGAAGGAGAAATAGAAATGTGTTCAGGTTAGAACTATTTACTAATTATCTCTTTCAAATAAGATACCAAAATTCTGTAATTTAATCTGCCAAGAAATGCTCAGAAATGTATTTCATTTATGTGTAATAATGATGGGTATAAAATGTCATAAGTTGTTTTTGCTTTTCCAACTGGTATAATTTATCTACAAATTTGTAAAGGAAAATCTAGATCACGTTCGACTGCAAGTGATGCTAATACCTAAAGTTAATAAAGCTTTAATGCATGCACCGGGCTGTGACCTTTCAAGCCCTGCCGCTCAGTTGCTTGGGGTTGCTTCCATTCTGCAACAGCTGTGAATAAATGTAAATATACATGTAAATGTCATTCTCTTATAGTGAAGTTCCCCTTTCCTGTTTTCCCTGACCAGGCCTGTAAAATGGCCGCCAGTGCCGTCTCCAGTGGCAGGCGGCTCATGATAAATGTCTCCCTGAATACATTTCTACAGCACTGAAATCCAAAGACTTTTGGAGGAGGAGGTCTTGGAAAGGGCGCAGCTCTGTGCAGCCAGAAAGGGAGGAAGGTTCTGAAATCCCCAATAGTTTTGCCGCATGTTCCAAAAGCAATAAGAGCGATGGCTCAAAGTGGGTTTCGTGAAAGCTGGTTGTTATGGTTCTCGCAGTTGCCAAGTGGCGAAGGGCTAAGAGGAGATAATGTGTCCTTGTAGCTCATCAGAATGTGGGAAGGCAATGTGGGCGGCATGCTCAGTGGACAGATGGCCAAAAATTACATGTAACACTGTATAGACCCACCCCGCTGTGTTTAGGAGCAGGAACGATTTTAAACAGTAGCACCAATCGTCAGTGAGGTCATAATTTTGTTGACAACTGATAGTCTGTTCATTAAAGATCATTAAATCGTACTTCTATGCAGATTCATGAAAAACCAACAATAACCATCAGCAATGAGATGTCAAATATATAAAAATGGTTAAAATACTCATCCTTTTAGGTTTTTCATTCAATACAGCTCTGTGTGTTTGTGTGTGGTATGTGCACAAGAGTATAGTGGCAACGTGGGTGGCTTCACATCCAAATCCAGCCAGTTATGTGGATATATTTTGTGAGAGAAACACAGTTATAAGGAACCTAAGTGACAGTTTGCATTACATCCGCTTTAAACTATTTTTACCTAAACCCACAAAACCTTGCCTACATTCTCAAACAGTTCTTAAATATGAACAAAAATATTCTTAGAAAATGATTAACTCCAGCTCCTCTGAGTAAAAGATGGTCAAAAAGCATAAACTGAGAGAAAAAAAACTCATTTCCTGATGACAGTAGATAGATGACAGCATTGCAGCGTTACAGGCACACAGTATTAAGAAAACACACACTCGGTTTCACATGCAGGCAGAACTTGGAAGGAGTCCTGGACACTGTCATGGGTCCACACGTCAAATGAGCCAGGGAGCCAAATAACAACAACAACAGGATTTAGAGCATATGGGGCTCTGTACCAGCTGAGAGGGGCCACAAAGGTCCTCAGTGTGTGTGTGTGGGGGGGGGAGGGGGTGTATCTATGTGAGTGTGAATACTGACGTCTATTTAATAGAGAGGATAATGTATGTTCAGGTGAAAAGTAGTACTTTTGGCCATAATTTAAACATTCTCTTCTTGACTGTGTTGACACTTTTAGCTGTGTTCTCTCCTTCTCTTCACCTTATATGCAACTTTTATTAGACTGCTTGTTTTTATTAACGGCCTTTGGTCTATTTTATAGCTTTTTAAATTAAATTTTTAATTTTTTTTCTTTGAACTGTCACTGTTTTTTATCATAATATTTTGACAAATTCTTTTTACGTTGTTTCATGAATTACTTTTCATTTCTGCTTGGCTTTTCAGTCTTT
>JAOXNZ010000105.1:11454338-11469326 GCA_028566095.1 Kryptolebias brasiliensis
TGCAAGCTTGCCTGCTGTGGTCCCTATAAAAGGGAGCAGCCAAAAATGGAGGGGGACAAAAGATCAAATTTGGAACATATTTAATTGGAATATATTCTCTTGAATTTCATTGTATGTAATAGGGTTTACATCTGTGCAACATTTTGGATTTACTGTAACGGTAATAGTACTGAACTGAACTTCAGTGAAATTACTTGGATTTATTTCAACCTGGAGAGACTCACACAGAGAAAAGCTCGGACCCCGGCAGAAGACGAGGGTGCTGTGAATAGCAATAACCTTGGATGAGAAGCTTAGGATGAGGATTAGAGGTGTCTTCCCCAGGTTGGACACTGGTGGTGGAGGTCAAAAAGCTGGGAAAATAAGGGTGGAGAAGGGACGGAGGTGGGTTGAAGTTCGGCTGGTGAACAGATGAAGCCATGGATGGAGGTCCTTTTAAATGTGGCTTGCTCGATGATTGGTTAAGACGAGGCGCGGTCTGATGCTGATAGGCTGCGATAGAAGCACATGACGCAGTGATTGGATGATGCAGGTGAGTCTGAAGAGGGTCTTCCAGTTTGAATTTACGCCTAGGCTTCATTTGGACCGAGTGTAATTATATATTATTGGGAGCTGTTTACTATTTTTATTTCTGCATAGCACCTTGAGATGACTTGGCACTATATTCAAACTGAAATAAACTGAAACTAACTGAGCCTTTCAAATAGTTGCAAAACGCAGAGAAATGAACTGACACTTAAGATTATAGGGATTTGACTGAATAAATTAAATATTGTTGACCTTAATGGCTATCGTGTTACTTTCGTTTTGGTGTGAATAAGAGTCAACAAAAGAAAGAAGCTCTTAAAGCCAAATATTTCAGAATAAAATCACAATCACTATCAATAATATATTGTGATTAACAAAATATGTACCGTCTATGTTGTATCAATAAAACAATAAAAACAAATTGCAGTACAAAAACAGATTTTGTATGGTTATATTTGAATCAAAAAAGTAGTCATACGATTTTCAAATGTAAATGTGAACTAAAATGTCCTGCTCATGACCTGTATAGTCCAAGTGACAGACATTTCACTGCACAGACAGTTTACACCATCAGCCATGTAATCATCCAGGTGGCTGCACTGTATCAATCAGCTCTACCTTTCAGCTCAGCTTAATACTCTTTTCGGAAAGATGGTTAACATCAACACTGACATTGAATTTTTTTGCTTCAACCAGAAACATTTATGCACAGGCAAAATTAACTTTTTCAGGTCAATCATGTGTTTTCATTCTGACCCATTGACTATCCTAGCTGAAAGATTTACGAAGTACATCAGTGAGATGTCCAGTTTGCCAATATTTATATAGTTTATGCTGTTTAGGCATCTCTTTTATGGAGCAGAGAACTCCTACTCTCTCCATTTTTTCTTTTTTGCATTCCTACAATATTACTCAAACTCTAATGGCTTTATTTGGAAAACTGTTGTTAAAAAGAAAAAGTATAATCAAGAAATGTGCTTTGAAACAACAACTTCCTAACTTTGTAAACCAAATTTGCAAAGACATGCTTACTGTGTAGGCTGCCCTTTAACCACAATCACTGGCTCACTTTCTTTTTTCCCAGATCACTCCATTTTTCCTTAGCTGCTGCAGGGAGCTCGCAGCAGAGACAGAGGAAACCACATCTCATCAGCTGCTTACATCTGCCCCGGGACATGCGTTTTGCTATGGCGACCATGATTTCAGGTTAAAGTTTAGTCTATTTTTGTCAGGAAGTGGTTGCGTTGACTCTTGAACCCTACACCACTGGGTACTGGTGAGGTTACCAATCTAGGACAACACTCTAAAGACGGATTTTGAAGCAATTTCTGTGGAAATAACATTAAACTATTAGGGTTGGGTACAAACACAGGTTCCAAAGACTCATTCAGTGTGGAAAAAGTTTGTGTCACTCATATGAACCTTGTTTTTGTCCCATTAAAGAAATAAAATCTTCCATCACTGTATGAGAATTATCCCAAAACTGACTTTTTAAGCCACTAAATCTTTACCAGGACTAAGAAACTGGGCATAATTTGCAAATTAAATCTGTTTTCATTTTGATAAAATCTTCTTTCTGCTTCAAACATAGTTCATGAACTTTTTTTTTTGCTTTTAGACTAGATTCTTCAGTACTGCTCGATCAGTCCACGTAGATGTCAATGCAAACCCTAGTCTGGTTTTAATTGAGATGTATCTGTATCGAGCAGCCAAATCTACAAGTCACTCATTGAATATGAAAAATGGAATGTGGGAATGAGAGGAGAGGGCGGAAGAGAGATCAATGATATGGATCTGCATGTGCAGACTAAACTTCTGCCCTGTGTGTGCATGTAAGTGTGTGTTGTGGGCACTGCGACGTTATTGGACATCTGAATGAGTAATGACGTCGTCCCAGACAGGGCAATTACCACCAGTGCTCGTTTATTAAAGAGTGGATTGAGAAATGGAAGAAGAAGGATGGTGTCTGGTGCTGAGGGAATAGCGGATGAATAGGTGGAGGAAATGACACAGGCAACAAATACAGGAAATTTTGTATTTATTTGATATAATTCATTGAAAATGTACTTTATCAATTGTGGATTTAAACTCCTTGTGCAAAAAGCTGTAATGCTTTATTTGGGTTCCATGTTTTGGGTTAGTTTCTGTGTAGCTGCTGTTGAGAAGCAGTTCATTGTCCCCCCAATAAACTCTATTGATTTTAACTTAAGATTATTTTAACTTGTTAGTTAACAACTGTCCATCATGCTCTGCCCTATTATAGATACAGCTGATCAGAACAGATGTTTTAGCAGAACCAGTTAGAAACAAACAGCCCCATCACCAAGAATACTTTATAGTCCACCAGTAAAAGGCAGGGAATAATTTTTTTGCCTGTTTTTGTGTCTGTCTGTTAGCAAAATATCTTGTAAATCAGTAGACAAATCATAATGAAACTCTCAGAAAGTAATCATTGGATGTACATCTACAACTGTTTACCTTTTGAAGTCAATCCAATTCAAGATGACCACAGCAGCTTAATGATCTTGGGCAACACAAAAAAACTATAACATTGAGCCAACATTTGTATTAGTTCAGAGTCATCCACAACATATTCTATGAAAGCTAGCAGCTCATGCAAAATCTTCTGATATTGCGTTGCATCATGGCACATACCATTCTTTTCAAGGTATGACCAAAATGGCTATAATTTTGGGATCTCTCAAAATAAAATGATCTTAGTTTAAAACTTTGGCACAAAAGGCAGCCTGCAATATGTGTTCCTTCAAATAATGCTAAGCCTTTCATTAAAATAATTAAACAGTTTGTCAGCTCACAGAATTATGTGTCCTTAACAACCAAACCAAATGTAAATGATAACAAAATTCCCTAATATTAAATGAGGACTTAAAGCATTAAAAAATATGTGAAACTGAAAGCAGATGTTTCTTAAGCGAGGATGTGTAATCAGATTGATTAAACCTTGAC
This sequence comes from Kryptolebias brasiliensis, assembly GCA_028566095.1. Taxonomy (NCBI): domain Eukaryota; kingdom Metazoa; phylum Chordata; class Actinopteri; order Cyprinodontiformes; family Rivulidae; genus Kryptolebias; species Kryptolebias brasiliensis. The sequence goes on from JAOXNZ010000105.1 coordinate 11,457,834, forward strand.
AATAACACTAAAATCTCATCTGACATCGCAAGATCTTGCGGGATCTTTTAGCACTCTAATTATATTTTGTGAATGACTCTCAGCTTCTACCACATTCAATTTTAGCTCAGTATTTATAATTTTGAATCAGTTCTAGTTTTTCTTCTATTGCAGGTGGAGTAGACTCATGTGGCTCACTCCACCCCCTAAAACCAGATGTGGAAAATTACTTTATTATTGCTTAAAGAATTGTGTCAAATTCCACTTTGCCTTTTAGGGAAATTACTTTTTTTAAAATCTTTTTTATCAAATCTTTATCTCCACTTTAGTTCTGTATTTCAGGATAACAAACTACAGAATGGTATTCTCCCACTCCCACGCAGTCGTTTCCTGCCCCTCGTCAATTCATTTAACATTTTCCTTCCCAATTTTCACCTCTTTTCTTTTCTCACCCTGTCTGTCTGCCTGCCTGTCTGAAATGCTAAGAAAACATTGTGGCTATGTTGGCTATGCTGAGAATCAGTCAGCAACTGCTTGGTGATCAATGGGAAAGAAAATAAATCCCAGCCAGAGGAATTTGGGTTTTGAACTTTCCCCACTGTGTTCATAACTCAGAAACCACGCCAGAGAGGATAACCATTCGAAAAATGATATTTCAGAAGATTGTGCATGTGCGCGTACAAGTTTCTTTCTATCAGCACACACAGAAATACATAAATAAAATTGTCTATTTATAGAATTTCTGTACAAATTTGTATATGCTTTTGTCCACTTGAAGATCCAGCCTCAAAGTAACCCCCCGCCAGTCCTTAACCAAATCACATGAATAGCAGTACACAAGTTCAACCCAGCTGTTATGCATACACACGTTCATAGATTGGCAAGACATGCTTGACTCATGAGTCAAACCCAGACGCTCGCCAGTGTCACTGTGTTGGTCTAGTGGTGCCACAGCACTCGAACCATCCTCGCTCTGTCCCTTCCGTGTCACGAACACAAACAGAGGACATATTGTTCGGCAAGCTTGGGAAAGACCAGAGTTCAAGGACATTAATGGCTGCAATGTGTAATTTCCCTCCTCCTCCCTCTTGCTCCATATCCTACTCATTCACTGTTTGAGAAATCTGGGGTTTTGGAAATAGATTTTTTTTTTTTTGTGCTTGTGTGTCTGGGAAAGTACCATTGATGAAATGTGTCTGTTTCTGAAAATCAGCGTTTTATTTGTGAATTGTCAAAAAGTAAAGTTTGTGTGATTTGACCCAATGAAACTCAAAAGCTGTTATGTGAACTTTTAACACATGAAAAAACACATTTATTAGTATATTTAAGGGGAATGAAAAAACACCATAATTAGCCTGTATAATTTAAAATGATTCACAGACACACAGTGGATCCTGCAACAAACCCAAGTTATTATCAGCTAAAAGGTAAGATAGACATCATATTGTTTTGGACTTTGTTAGAAACTTTATTTTCTAATTGGCACATCTTAAAACTGGCTAGAGCATGATTTTTTAAACAAGCTATCTCTGCATGTTCATGTTCACATGGGTGCAAGCAAATTACGTTTCACAAAAAGTAAATTATTAAAAAGTAGAAATAGCATTTTACCCCCTTAAATTTCAACCTACAGAGGACTAACTTAGATTTGAATCTAAATATAAGCACCCATTGTTGCAAATCAACAATCAAGGCTTTCATATTTTATGAAACAAATGTTTTGACCCCTGTCCCTCCTTTAGTGTGGATATTGTGCTACTGTGTGCCAGCATCACATCACATGTGCCACTGAGGAGCCTGAGATCATTAGCCTGAATTTGTCTCTTTGTGCTAATTATCAAGTCCAGCTTCACCTTCACTGTTGTCTAATTAGTTTCAACAAGACACCCAGGCACCAATTAAATAGATCTAATGAGAGCTTTAATACTATTAACTAGAAAAATCTTAAGGACATTTTGAAGGGTGCCCAAAATTCCAACATAACTTTGTAATAAGATGCCTAGATCTATGTTATGCATAAGGAGTACAAAGAAAACACAGATCAAAAGAAATGTCAAAGCTGCTGCCAGTGGCTCATTATGGTTGCCATGGTAACCACACACCTGTGTCTGTCACTCTCTGACTGCCAAGTTAATGAGAGGCAGACAGAAACGCACACTGAAAATAAGGCTCGTAGAAACAGTTGTGGGAAAACTACAAGTTGGATCTGAAAAATTCTTGAACTGTGAGCGACAAAAGACACTGATGGTCACACATAAATTTTTATGTTTCTACAGTATTTTATGTAAGAGATATAACAAGTTAAAAAGACACTTCCAGTTTTGAAGAGGATACTTTGAGCTAAAATACAACTGAACTTGGATAGGCACTCTCTGTATTTTAGGGGGATTTTAGAGAAAACCATACATCCTATGGTAGTGAAAGACACACTGTGTGAAAGAAGACAAAAATACCTATGAATATTGGTTACTTTATGTATGTGTCAAAAATAATTTAGAAAAAATGAATAGTTCGTTTGCAAAAGATTAAAACATTTTAGACAATTCAAAAGTTAGACTGTGTGATATCAACTGTCAGTTAAACATTTCATGGAAAAATCTGTAAAAATCAGAAAACTTCAACTGTGATTGTGTGAAAACAGCAAAAGTTATCAAAATACCAGTTCAAACATGGAACAGCCAACTTTCTGTGACCTATTTAAGCTTTGAAGAGGTTTCTACTGTGAAGCATGTCTGAGCTGTAGAGCTTTAAAAAGGGGCTGAGTTTTCTCATCTGTCTTCTCAAAATCCCATTGATCTCTGGTAATTTTTTTCTCACAGCTTGTTGTGAAATTTGTATATGTTGTGCAACATACCACTACCAGAAGTCATAGCACACTAATCCCGATCCAGCCGCATGTTTCGGTGTATATTTTGCATGTTTTATTTCAAAGCAGCGTGAAAGGACAACAAATTTGAAAAGAATAGCAATAAGGCTACTTTAATGTGCAGACATTAGTAGTCTTAATAATAATTTTAAAGATTCATATAGATCAAAAAAGTAACTTTTTAGTAATGTAATCAATGCACACATCTGTTACAAATGATCTAACACAAGAGGATTTTTGTTTAGTGCTTTTTGTAAAATGACTGGTGTCTTTGTTAAATTGGAAAAAAACGAGACAATAAATCATTCAGTAAAACCTTTTGTAGCATAACCTTTAACTCAGGGTATCTACACACAAATTTGAAATAGCTCAAACATGAATGCACAGACAAAGTGTCTCTCGTTTTTTGGCAGAACATTTTATATTAACCTACATGTGCAGAAATACATGTCAAGAGGCCTGAACTGCCAGATGTAAAGACACTGGCTGGAGGCCATTGTTTCAATAGAGGTGCCACAAATATGAATAAGAAATCAGCATCCTCCTTTTACCTCACTCTTCAGGCCTTCACCACCCTCGTCTTCTCTTATTTTTATGTAAAACACATTGTGAAAGGTCAAAGAAGAGATGCAGAGTAGAAAAAAACAAGAGCATGAGAGCGTTGGGGATGAACGTGCATGTGTGCGTGCATGTATATGTATATATGTTTGTGCATGTGTCTGTGATCATGAGTGTAAATGCTTGCTGTGTGTGTGTGTGTGTTTTCAGCGGGGGTGAAGGCTTGTCTCCTATGCACGCTGTGCTCATTGAGAAGTGGTGTCTTGCGCCTGGGGGGGCAGCCAGCGAGAGGGCAGGCGGACGGCGAGGCGCCAAAGAAAGAGGTCACATCCATATTCATCGCATTGGACATGCACATGTAAACCACTTTTAATATGCCGTGACAGGGGAACGTTGTGCTGAGGCGGAAGCAGACGGAACGAGAACGCGCGAGAAAAGGCAGAGATGGTGAGATGTTTGTGAGAAATGTCCACATGTGCGTCTTCATCAGGGTGTGAGCAGCCTGAATCTCAATGACCTGCAAAATCCAGTGACAAGACATGTTCAGTTGTATATCATTATTAAACATCGTTGACGACAGGGACAAGTGATGCATTTCAAAGAAAAATTGACTTGATTATTGAATACACCCACGCAAATTTACTGCAATTCAGTGCATCGGAGTCAAAGCCAAATAACATTAAAGGCCTTATTGCTGTATTGGTCAAACTTTGTAAATGATGTAATGCACAATCTCATGTATTTTGTGGGACCTTGTGAGATGTGTTAGCGCTCAAAGAAGGTGTTGAGGGTGACTCTCATTTACTGCCACACCAGATTTTAGTTCAACACCTGTAAAACTGACTGAGTCATAGCCATTTTTGTGTTGGCTAAAATCGATTAGCTGTTGCAACTGTCTTAAACTGGATTGACACCAAATGTTTGAGTTTTAGATTTACATCCAATAATCCAATTTTGCTAACAGACAGACACAGTTGACACCAATAGTTAATGGCAAACTTTTAAAAACATTTTTCACATGGGCACCTAACACTTAGAGTATGTGTTCTGTATTATTATCAGCTACTCTACCATACTTTAGCACAATATCTGTAAAATTGGCTAAGCTATAGCCATTTTTGTGTTTACTAGATTGCTTAGCTGTAGCATCTATCTTGAATGGGGGTGACTCCAAAAGGTAATCAGTTGTAGATATACATTCAATGATTACTTTCTGATTGATTCATTAAAATCTGTCCAGTGGTTCAAGAGATATTCTGCTAACACTACAGACAAACAAACACACACTTGCACACAGGCACGGGTAAAAACACTATTTCCTCTCACCTTTGGCGGCAGGCAATAAACAGTCAATCCAAAACTACTTGTAATAATGCATTTTATAGAAACTGTATGTGACATATGCAACATCAAACATTGAATTCAATACATGTAAACTGATACTTTTGTTGTATCAGAAGATGATTAAAAAGTAAAATAAATCTGTTATAATGTTTTGTTCCCCTGTTTGCAACCTTTAACCCAATAAACTCCCACAGGTTTGTTAGAAACACTGCATTCATACACACACAGAGACAATTTACACAAACCAAAATCAAATGCTTGTTATTATAGAGCACTTTGAGGTCAGCGGGAGACATATCATCTTCACTTCATAGCAGGGGGCCCAGGTTGCTAGTTATGACAATGTGGCATTATATGGCAGCTTTTGAAGTCTGCCAGTGACGGACTCAGTGACTGCCTGTCACAGGCCTCCGCTTTGAAGTTAATAGTGATGAAAAAGAACAAAAAGGTGAAAAAAAATTATAATCCTATCGAGTTATGGATCATGTTAAAGTAGCATCTTGGAGATTTCGGGAAAGCACTATTAATACGGCGCAGATGTACAGTACTAAACATGTACTGTTTGAGGTGTTTAGAGTGAGGCTAAAGTGGCACTTTAGATAGGTACTTATATGTTGTGAAGTACTGCATTCATTCCTTATCTGTATGAGCCCACATTGGATCATCCTTGGGGAAGGAAGGGGTCACATTGGAGGTCAGAGTCAAGAGATGGGATTTTTTTAGTAACCCTACTCCTAACTTTTTATACAACATTGGAATCCCCTGGGCATCTCCACCTTTTATGGGCTTTAATTCCAACAAAAGTTCAGTGGCAACAGGAGCTTCCCTAAGTGGACAAATTATACTATCGGTTTCCATGCTGTCGTTGAGGACTAAAAAAAAAACGTCTGGCCTCCTTTAACTAGAGAAAAAAAATCTCCATCTGGAAATGTGTTTAGAGACAGTTAAGTTAAAGTTGACCCAAATTTCCGAGCACTTTTATTCTCTTGTGAGGATCAAAATTAGCTTTGATCTACAGTGGACAGAACTTCGCCGCTGCTTTTATTTTGGGGGCCAATTAAGGAGACAGGCTCATGCTGTCCAGGAGAGCACAGTGCAGTGAATCTTTCTGAGCTTTAACCTCCAGCTTGCTTCAAACAGTGGGGAATCCTCCTCAATCACTATAAGGAGGTCATCTATGTCTCAGTCATATTTTAACCAGCACCAACACACCACGGGGAACTGTGTAACAGGACATCAGTGGCTGTAACCTAAGCACCAAAATTGCTTTTTGACGATGTACCCAGTGTTGTTTTAAGCGCTATGGTCTGTCCGGACTAGCCCCCACCTTTACAAAATATGATTTAATCATTTTTCTCACTTACTTTCCTCAGCATGGGAGCAAAGAAAAAGAGGCAAGCGAAACTGAGAGGAGCTAGGGGGAGGCAGAGGAGGGCATTCCAGAGCGGTGAAGAAGGAGACACATTACAGCAGTTATTTCCGCAGCAAAGAGGAGAAAACCTCTTACAAGGCAGTTCCTAAAAGGATCTGGTCACCGAGGCTGAAGCCAGGCTGCTCCTCTTGAGAGGTCCTGAGGGCAAAAATCTGAGCAGGCTTTTAATCAAGAGGCCATGGACGTTATACAAACAAGAGCCTGCGCTGATGTCATCTTGAAAAATTTCCCTTAAAACCCAGACCTCTGCTCCATTATTTAGACTCTGCTCTTTCTTCACCGAACAGTGTCTTTTTGTATAAATTGAAGATAACATCTTGCAGACAGTGTTACAAAATGGAAACCCAACCATTTGTGTCGTGTAAGGAAATAACAAAGAATTCTACAGCTGAACTCCTCTCCTAAAATAAACTAAAGCTGCCAAAACATACATACAGAAGGAAATCTCCTGTTGCTAGTTTTCATTAAACACAGATTTTATAATGCAGGCCCCTGAATGAAAGTCATCTACCATCTCTTTGCTCATCTCATGTCATCACTCTCTCTACTCTGGAAGATTTTGTTCCCACACGCTGCCCGAATCAGCGGTTGACACCCACTTGAAAGCTCTGAAGCACTGTGTACATATAACCACAAGTGGTGTTACTGTTACAAGGGATCATCTTACCTGCTCACATCAGTTACAAGTCTGACAGAAGCCTGGTGAACTTAATGCATGGATGCTGTGCTACACACTGCACATCATCTTCGTTACGCATCCCAATAAAAAGTTCCTATGGGCTGACATGAAAGGAAAATCTGTATTTGTTAATGATTTTAAATATTTTTGTGCACTTTTAAGCTTTGCCAAACTTTGAGATTTGTTCAAAATAATCTTTCAGTTTAAATGAACAGAGAAAGTTATTAAAAACGCCACACTCATGCTATAGAAAGGTATTTTAGCAAACATGTGGTAGATTTTGTATGACCTTACAAAGATGTACCCACAGTGGTTTTTTTAACCACGCTCTGTGGAACAAGTGTTGTCTTTTTGAAGGATAGAGTTCAGTCTGGACCGTGAAGGTATTGGATTGTTACTGGTTGCTCACAGGTGCTGACAAGCAGGTGCTAATCAGGCAGCTGCTTGTCAGCACATGAGGTACCAGTAGCTCAAAACAGGAGTCAATAGCAGAATAAATTGTTTGACACTAGCAGAAAAGATTAGGCAAGTTTTTCATGGGTCAACCCACATACTCGACTCTGCTGCTCCATTCGCAAATACATTTTCCTAATAAATGTGGCACCATTTAAGGGGAAGTAAAGAGGCTTTCTAATGGTATAAGGTTTACTAATGAGAAGCATTGTTACTACAAAAAATATTAGACCAAACACAAATTTCCTTATTGTTTGTGGTAATTTTATGTATAAAATGCTGCTAACGGATGAGGAACAAATGAATGAGGAGCTGGAAGGAGAGATTTGAAGAGATTTTACTAGTTAAAAAGAAATCAGACTGGTTTGGAAAATGTGTCTCTTGAATTTATTTTTTAATTTTTTCAGTAGTCAGATGTATTTATTGCATCCTGCGTCTGCAGACAATTCAGTGAGTAGAGCTGCAGGAGGGATTACATCCTTGAAAGTGATCTTATTTCAGAATATTTACTTTAAAAAGCTGCATGAGCACATTTATTTTGACATAACTGGGTACAAAAAGTAAGTCCACGCTTTGATAATCGTATACATAATTACAGAAAAAAAGCACTTTAAGCTTTCCTATTCGAGGTACAAAGAAAATGAAAAAAAAAAAATTTTGACTTTTTTCAGTGTGTTTTCTGAGGAGAAAATGAAAATAATGATGCTGGAGTGAAACAAAACACAGATAAAATCACTTAGATAACATCATTTAAACTTGACATTTAGGTAAGTCTTTTACTTTATGGAGATTTTATCAATGATCATTATTTTGCAACTTCATACATTACCCTTCAGTAAATTATGTGAAGCATCCTTTGAGCTTTATATTAATATGATTATTGAACAGCATATAAAGGTCAATGTATAATAAACTGAGCTGTCTTTACATGAGGTTTGCCTGATTTTACCAGGATTGGAAGCATTTATTTTTCATTGATCTCAGACAACAGGTCACGGGCTTTGTTCTGTGTAAGTTAAACTTTTCCCACTAAGTTATTCATGTCTTGGTTCTTTCGGGAACTAAGACTTTTCTTGGTAATTTCATTTAGATCAGTAGTCTACCACTTTCCCTCTTGCAACACTGAGGCGACATACGTATATCCTTGGTGGTTTTTGTAGGCTTTCTAAAAATAAAAACACACAAAAAACCTGCTGACGGCAGTGTCTTTTTAGTGTGACCTTGTTCCTTTTCATGGCACAGCTCCTTCGTTCACCTCTCTAGTGCGTAACCAACACGTGATCATAATGACGAACATCATTTATGCAAATGTAATTAGGCCGAGAAACACGATAGTGAGGCACAGGTTGGAAATTTATCACCGAACACTCGGGCTCTAAACATTCAATTAAAATACTGAATTTCACTGGATTTAATCTTAACGTAATAAATTAAGCAGGGGAAGATGAGTTTGCCGCGTAGCAGGCTGACATTTGAATGCCAGTATCACACATTTGGTTGGTCATGGATTCCACTTCTTAACTCAAATCCTCTAGAAGAGGTGAACAGAGAACCACGAAAGGAGCTGTTGTCTGGTTCTTATGTTTGTGTCTGGGTTAGTGTTTTATCAACACTCAGACTGGGTTGGACTAACCCGCACAAACAAGGCTGCACAGAAGTGGATTAAAAAAATGTGTGATTAGAAATAGATATACTGTATCTAGCACTAGTATCATAAAGTATTATATGGGTATTGATGTCAGAGAGAACATTAAACACATCATAAAAAGGGGAAAAACAGGAAAAAGTGGAGGGCGCAGCACAAACTTTATCACTGGAAGAAACATTTCAGGGTAGCATCCATCACAAGAAAGGGAGATGTTGAATTTAAAAAGATTAGATCACATAAGGAAACATTTTTTCAGAGACACAAATAAAATAATTTGTAATGTTACGTGAACTAATTGTTGCACTAATTGACCAAGATAACTACCATTAACAATACAAGTCAATAACTATGGATTTCTCTGCATTCTGTGTGTGTGAGACTGGATTATTGACATCTACACTGACCAAGGTGAAAATAAAAAAGTTTATTTCTACAGTTTTTACCACTTCTCATGCACAAGTCAGCCATATTGGATTTTGAGGTCTAAGTTAGTAAGAAACCTCCAACTTTCTGAGAACAATCCGGACTTTGGGTTGTTCCAGTTGATGTTGCGGACACAGAACTCAGAAGTCCCAACGTCCAAATACAAAGTTTACACACCATTCATGTCAATGAAATGGCTGACATTTTGCCTTGAAAATATATATTTTTTTGTGCTTGTTTTTTGTTACTGGGGCTGTGCATCAAGTTAAATCCTAACCAAAATGAAAGATAAAATATATATAGTTATAGTTCACAATTGTAGATTAGACATCAAACTGGAAGTCTCTTTGTTTTCTGTTGGTTGCTCAGGTATTTTGAATATTGTTGTCAAAATTGTGGTCTGTAGAACAAAAAAGAAAACCAGAAGAGACTAGAAAAAACTGGAACTGTAAAAACGAAAAAAATGGGCTTTTTTGCATCGATCCACTTCTGACTTGTTAGAATAACCAGCCAGTCTTGTGACAAAACCTACAATTAGCACAAGACTCACACAGTAGACCAAAAAAATGTGCGTTAAGATATGTTACTAGTATGTCCAACAGTTTATCATTCAACACTAACGTTCCAGTTTCAGCCTGTGTTTATTCAGACTAACAAGCTGTGTCAAAATCTATCACCAAAACAACCTGCCTCATCTGTGATATAAGTACGTGATTTTTGTAACAAAGTAAACTTCCTGTTTTTTGCCTGGTTTATGTTTACACACTGAGAACATTGCAGCCTGCCTGTCTCAGCTTCATAGTAATAAGCTGCTGATGTTCCAGTTCTGTTAATATCACATTAGAATTTCGTCTCAAGGGATGAGTTTATTCCAATCACGAGAACTTTTCATGCTCTTTGAATGAGACTTGGGAATGAGGCTCTTAATGGCTGCATTAATGCTGTTTTTCACTCTCTGTCTCTCTTTGTACATTTTGTGCATAACATTATACATGACCTGAGTTGTGCTTCATTTGAATAACACCCCTCTGGATCTTGGTAGCATTTTGTCACATTTTGTTTGGCATTTGAAAGCAAAGAGTGCAAATGAGGTCTGTTTGGGAATCAGTGTTTTAAATCCTTTTTTTTAAATCAAAATATATAATCCCAGTTTAAATGCTTTTAATCTTACGCTTTCCTGAAATTATGCCAACCATACCACCTTTGTGAACACACTGCCAAGTCAAATGCTCAACTTTAAGCCTGTCTTGGGTTTTCCATCATTTTTCCGTCAGAGAGATTGTGAGGGTTGATATGAAGTCAGTTCTGAGCTTAAAACTGGCCTTCAAGTTCATTCCAGATGTTTTATTCAAATCAGGCAATGAAGTCTAGCTGCCAAAACAGGGAATTTCTTTGTCCATGGAAGAAGTGTAACCTGTTGAAATCCTATACTGCTCACAATAAACAACTGTTAAACAAATTAGAGGCAAACTGTTGACAGCAGCTGCAGGAATAGCTCAACAAAATCCATGAAAGAATATAAATATGTCTACAAAGTGTACAGATATTTGTGAACACTGTCATTAAAACTTTTTATTTATTTATTTTAGTGTGTATATGGACATTTTTTATATATATGGATACTTTTAGTGTATATTTTCCCAGGAATCAGCCCACCTTGGGACTGCTGTCAGGATCACACAGCAACCGATCTTGACGGCTCTCCACATGGAGGTGGTTTCCTGTCTGTTTTTTAGGCTTGGTCCAGTCGAGCTCTAGGAACCAAGGCTCTACCACCAGTCCACATAACCCCCAGGATCGATGGGTACTTAAACCCCTACACCAAGTCAAGGTGACAATTCTGCAAAGGGGACTTGCTGGAGGGATTATGTATCCTCTCTGGCCTGGAAATGCCTTGGGTTCCCCCAGTAGGAACTGGAGAGTGTTGATGGGGAGAGGAATGGGTTTCTGGGTTTCCCTTCTGGACCTGTTGCCTCTGCGACTCGACCATGGATAAGTGGCAAAAAAATGGTGAATGAATGTGTAAGAACATACAAATAATACTTTATTTTCCACTGATGTTAAGATTTGTCTTGCACGATAAGCTCCTATACTTCATACACAATCACTTA
>JAOXNZ010000105.1:11637893-11653241 GCA_028566095.1 Kryptolebias brasiliensis
GTTTGTCTCTATGTGGCCCTGCGATGGACTTGCGACCTGTCCAGGGTGCCCCCCCGCCTCTCGCACAGTGACTGCTGGAGATAGGCACCGGCTGCCTGCAACCCGGAACGGAGAAGCGGCTAAAGAAAATGGATGGATGGATGGATGGATGCTACTGTCCAGTAGTCTGTTGCTGTCTGGTGGCCTATTGCTGACCAGCAGCCCGCTATTTGCTGCTCTTGACAGCACATTGCTGTTTGGTGGTCTGTCACTGAACTGCTCCCATTTTACATTATAAAATACGTCTATATCGTAGAAATGTTGGCACGTTACATAACAATGGCTGCCATATTATGACTGCTGTACGGCAGCCATACTGTGGCACAGCTGACACATAACCATGGACAGTAGGTCAACAACAAAGATCGACAGCAAAGCGTGGCAGCCACTTCGATACTGAACCACAAAAAATGCCTTGAATGCCAGTCAAATGTGGCAAAGACACAACAGGTGATGATGGTTTCTAGACTTCAGAACTACCAAAGTGTAGAGATTTTATTAGGTTTACTGTTTGCGACAGCTTTTTAGACCTAACAAGAATCTCTCCAAATAATTTTCTTTTGCTAAAAGAAACACTTAATTTAAAAAAAACACACATTTGAAATTAACCATGCACTAAGTTGTGAGGTTTCAGAGCAACAACTCTGGTAAAAAAAATAATTTCCTGTCAATGTATTTTTACATCGTACCTGGTCAGCAAACACATCTGGATCAGATACCATCTCTACTACATAAACCACAATTTTAATGCAGACCCATCTTTATTGATGGCAGAAGTTTTACAGATCAACAGAAAACTGAAGGTTTAAACTCTCAGCATCTAGCCAGAAATTTGCAGCTGCAGCTCTGTGTTGGATGCAGCTCCTCGACTTCACTCAGACTCCACATCAACACGTTTGCTCTCCTGGCAGTGGCAGAGTCTGACGGGACAGCCTCATGGCTGGTGGGCCAAGAGATCACAGAGACAAACATATGCTCATTGGCAGCCTGGAACCCTTGAGGACAGACACTGGCAACCTTTTAACCTCCTCACACTCGCTCACACACACAAACCCACAAATAATGTGGGCAAAAACAGCAAATATATGCAAAAGGACTGAGAGATCAATATGCATACATAAAAAAAGACACCGACTCGGTGGTTCTTTATTTATTGTTACACAAAGGTCAAACACAGGTGCACACTCAATACACACTCTGCAAAAACTCTGTCTCTATCTCACACACACACACTGAAATAGAGAAATCCCCACCCAGCAAGCAATGTTTTGTGTTATTCATGAGGGAGAAAACATTCAAATAATCATGAGCTTCTGCTGGCTGTGCCCTATACAATATCTGTGGCTTATACTCCAACAGAGAGAAAGAGAAGTACGAAAAAATTCCAACACATTTCATTGTTTGGCCAGACAAAGTTTGTTTTACTGGGTGCACATTTATTTTACAAGCGAGCATTTTGATTTTATCTGTAGCACTATGATTATTTTTCAGCTCAAAGATTTAAAGTTCTCACTGCATTTAACAATTTCAAGTTTTTGTTTGTTTCTGGTAATATGTAGATTTCATCGAGCACTGAGAGGTCAAAAAGCAGAAAAAGGCCTTTTAGATGCAAACAGCGATCTTGAAATAATTAAAATGCTTCTGAGCTGGAAAATGTGAGTTATAAACTTATTTAAACCCATTTTTTCCCATTGTGACCTAATTTTGGGGCTGAGGTTTGACTGGACTGTCAAAAGTGCTTAAAGACAAAGCTAAGACAAATGCAGCTGAAATAAAAACAACTGAAAAATATTTATAAGTTTAGGCTTCAGAGCTGGAACGTGCAAGTGCATGATATTTATTACTTGCTACAAAAAGGCAGATGAAAATGATTCTGCCTCTGTCTGTGTGTGTGTCTGTTATTATATCTGAGGAACTACAGGACAGATTTTAATGAAACTTTCAGAGATTAATCATTGAGTGTACAACTACAAGTAAGTAACTTTTTGAGACAACTTGAGTCAAGATGGACACTACAGCTAACTGACCTTAATCAGCATAAAAATGGCTATAACTCAGACAATTTTACAGATAATGGGCTAAAAATTGACAAGTAGTAGCTTTGAAGGTAGTAGCTGAGCGTGATCCCCAACACATACTTTGAGCACTAACAGATTGCATGAGATCTTGCAATATTGTGTTATTGTGCATAAAGTTATTTACAACTGAAGGTAGCGACCAAAACGTCTATAAGTTTGCCATTACACAAGATGATCTTAGATAAAACTCTGGCACGAAAGTGATATGCATTCCTTCAGGAAATGTTTGCCCTTCAGTTTCTAAAGTTTCTATAAGGAGAAGAAATGAGAGACACTGATGACTGATGTAGCACATGATGGACCCATGTTGGCATCACTCTGAGTCAGGCAATATTCTGGGCAACATTATGTAGCATGCAACAAACATTTTCACACAAGACAGTAACAATAAACCAGTAATTACAATAGTTGTCATTACTATCACATAGTTTTTAACAAATAATATTTACATTTGTGAGTTTCACAGGCACAGCATGCCTGTGATTTGCAATGTATTCCAGGAAAATCTCTGAACTGTCCCTGAAAACTATCCATTTGCAGGACCAGATATCTCCATGTTGCCCTCCCCCTATATCACCAAAAGACTGATGTCAGAGCAGGTCTAAAACTCAATTTAGGCTCCATTTACTCAAAAGTAGTGTGATTGTGATTTTTTTTCATAGACCAAAATTCCTGTTTAAATGTTAAATGTTTTTGTTCCCTATTGTAAAATAAATGTAAATGTAAATGTAAAAATGAACAAACAAGAAGAGAAAAATTAAACTTAAAAATTAGGCTACTTGTTAAATAATTATGCATACTCAGAGTTACCCAATAAATACTACAATTTGTTGCGTAAATATGTAAAAATTAAAAGGAACTTAGACTAAACTATAACATTTTTAATTTTTGTGGTAGTAAATAGATACCAGCAATTTTTTACTAATAAACTAAGACACTGACAAGATTCCCACCACTTGATTTTACTCCTAAAATAAACTGCAGGATACCAGCCCAGTAAAGCAGTGTGTAGTAAAGCAGTGTGTCTCCAGACGTCAAAGTGTCACTCAGCCTCCTTCACCACCAAGCCGACTAAAACAAACTGGCTCAGCGGACCTGGGTTTTGTTCTCTCCGTGTTAGCTGTCCATCACTTTGATTGGCAGACAAGTGTCAGAGTGAGGGAATGTCGCAGGAAGCCGGTTACAGAGCAAAAGCCATGGCAGCAATCTCAATATTTCATCTCGACCCCTGAAGAAGGTCTCGGCACTCTCATGGTTTAAATTCTAATCGTGTTAGGCCACAGGGGCATGTCATTTAGAAAAGGCAGACCTCCGACTCGCCATCCCTTTGCTTTCCGCTCTGGCCCAAACAAATTATTAGAAGATTCCATTATTTCTCCATTATGCATATGTGTTTGCGTATGGCTGGCTGTTAAAGAAAGGGGAGAAAGTGAATGGGTAAATAGGATTGGTTTAGCTCATCATGGGCCAATACGTCTGGTCCTGGACACAGCTGGGGTCCTCAGGGGTCTTGAAATTGGTCATCATTAAGGTCATAACGCCACTGTTTGGCTTCTGCTAATGCCTCAGTGCAGCTAATCAGTGTGCAAAAAAGGCTGCTTTTTCTGTCTCTCATTGTCTCTATGTGAGACCCTCAGATCTTTAAGGAATTACCCTCCAACCTCTGGACTCTGTTAAAGTCATTTTCAAAGTCTGATTAAATTTGGCAGTCAAAGGTGACGTGCTGCCTACAACTGCATAATAAAGGATTTTATAGTATATTCTTTAAATGCTTTTAGGGAAGTTTGTGGATTGTTTCCAAGAGCAAGACTAGGTATTCCCAATTCAAAATAATAAAGAAGATAAAAAGCAAGTACTGAAGACTATCTTAACATCACAAGAAATATATTTTTCTGTCCATCTATGCGTGGCGATGTGAATTTTTGTCAAGATTTGGGTATCTTTGGGTTTGCTTTTGTATTGGATTTAATGTTTCATGTTTCTTTTGTTCCCTGTGTTTAGTTTATTTCTCCAGTGTTTAGTATGTTCTTTTGTTGTTCTGTTCCTTGTGCTATCACTCACTCTCCCTCAGTAGTTCTGTCAACCTGCCTCACCATCCACACCTGTCCCTTGTTAGTAATCAGTCACCTGTTTCCACTTACTCGTTACCCTCAGTCTTTAAAACCTGGTCATCTTCCTCACTTACTTGCTGGTTCATTTTCACTTCCACGTGCTGTCTGGTTTTTCTCGTGTCTTGCAACCTTGGATTTTGTAGGTTTTTTGTTATTTATTTCTTTTGCTGCCACGTCAGTCTTTTGTTTTCCTTTTTGTTACTAAATTGGTTCCTCTTTGAGCTCCTCCGTGTCTGTTTGCATTTGGGTTTGAACCATCCACCATTCACCAAACCGTGACAATTTTAAAAGTGCACACAAAAGCAATAAGAGCTTGCTGATGAGTAGAATAATTGAAATTGCAGATATTGTAGCAGGTTGGGACTTGAGCGTGTATGAATATAAATTCAAATTTAATTTGACTTATTCCATTAGTGTTTTTATAAAACTGCCCTTGTATGACTAATAGTGTTGGAAATCCACAGACTCTAACGCTTAACAATCTTTAAGATTCTGATTAAAAAAAGGAAAAAAATCATTTTAAACCTATTAGAAATTATCTTTTAACACACTAGCTTCAGTGTTTGAATACAAGATATTTTTTGTGTAGTTTTTATTCTTGTTTGTTTTTTTCAATGTCTCTTATCTTACTAACCGGGAATATGACTCATATACACAGGATAGATGTGACTGTTTTGGGTTTTAACTCTAATAAATGAATGGCCTGGTATTCCATGAAGGAATGCATGTCGTCCCCCGTTTTTCATGCTATTGCCTTAGACTAAGATCATATTATATTGAGAAATTGTGTAATAACAAATTTAAATTGTTGCTGTTTTGGTGAATCCTTGAAAATATGCAACTTAATGCACAATTCTATGCAATATTGCAAGATATCGTGCTCAGAGTATGTGCTGTGAATGACCCTCAGATACTACAAACCCAAATCTTAGCTCAATTTCAAGTCTCAATGTGTAAAATTGACTGAATTTTAGCCATTTTTGTGTTGGCTGAGGTTGATTATCTGTGAATGAGACTGACTTCAAAAGTTAATCAGTTATAGATGAACATCCAATGATTACTTTCTGAAAGTTTCATTAAAATACATCCATTGGTTCATGAGAAATTTTGTTAACAGATGAAAATGATTGATTCAAACAATTAATGCTAAAATTTTAAACAAAGGTGATGAACAATGAGTGCCACGTGGAGCCTGTGCTGTCAATGACTCTGCTACAACCACACAGAATTTAAGCATAATGTTTGTAAAACTGACTGAATTATAACTATTTTCCAGTTTTCTGAAGTGAGTGAGCTCTGGCAGCCATCTTGAATTGGGTTGATTCCAAAAGTTAATCAGTTGTAGATGTACATCCAATGAATATTTTCTGAAAGTATCAATACATTAAGTCCAGCGGTTCATGAGTGGTTTTGCTAATAGAGCTGATGCCAATAGTTTACAGCAAAGTTTAAAATAAAGATAATCTGTTAAGGCTCAAAATGGGCACTAAGAATCAATCTCAGCTAGTACCTCACCAAATTTTATGCCAATATATGTAAAACTGAGTTATAGCCATTATAGTCAGGCCAATTTGTCCAGTGGGTCATGAGATATTTTGATAACTGACACACACACATATACACACACAAGAGCATAAATATTAACATCTGCTGGCTACCACTTTCAGTGGTGGGCAATAAAGAGACGATCCTGGTCCCATGCGAATATTCTTATTTGGACTTAGTTTTAGTTTAGTTTCTATTTATGATCTTGATTGAAAAAAGTATCTGAGGCAAATGAGATAACACACAAACACACACAGCAATAAAGCCGCCATCATCAGCTTAGCATAAAACATACTGTACATAAGGTTTTTCCATTCATTATAAATGAGAGCAGAGGGAATATTACACATCATGAAAGATATAAAGTGAATTGTATTGCATGAGGCGATAATCCATATTTCTGCCTCGGACAATGTGTCAGGGTTATTTTTGGCCATGTCAGCTGGCTGTTTTTAATGGCCTGCATATTTACAATGTCACGGTTTTATACTTTACAACCTCAAACGGATTTCCTGCGGTCTCAAGGCAATAATCATGGTCAGTTCATAACTCAACAGGGATTATTGATGCACTTTCACATCAGCATAACATATCCCATTTGGTGCGGTATGATTTTAGTCAATGCACCTTACAGCATCAGGGACTGTTATAGTCCAGATGAGTGTGGTTGCAGAAGATATAACATTTAAAGTGAAAGCCCAACCTTTACCACTGTCAGGGTAGATGGGATTACATTTCAATGTAAATTTATAAACTAAAAATATTTTAACTGTCAAGTAAATATTTAATTCAATGAAGGCTTTTAAAACAATCAGAAAAAACACATTGTGTGTTTTAATTTAGGAAATGTTAAATATTATTTATAGCCCTTATAGCCACTGCTATTATACTGCTTCTCTAAATGAAGAATTTCAAGAACTGAAGCTGGAACATCACTCGCATCACTCTTCTAAGACAAGCCTGAGGTGCATTTAGCCTGAAGCTGCAGAGCTTCATTTGTTCCATGCAGCAACAGCATCACCATTCAGTTCCTTCACTTTCCAGTCTGCTCTGTCCACACTTGTTACGATGTGAAGACTCCTGTCAGTAAATCAAGTCAGAGGGGATCATTTAGCCCTAATGGCTCGACTACAACCGGACCCCCTGTCTATCCAACAACAGGCCGCTCAGCGCTGCAGCGCAGTGCAGCAAAATGTCACCCCTGAAAATTAGCCATCAAGCGGGGGCAATTTTCCCCCGAGCTAAATTGCTAAATAAGTAGCAGGGCTGTAATAGGTAGCAATCTGGGGCTAATCTGATGAGATCATTTGGAAAATGCTGGACTGGGGTTTGAGAGGACAGGAGGGGAGCTTTGTATGCAAAAGTGTCTGTCTTCAAGAATGACTTGTGTTTGTATGTGAGTGTGCAGCTTCATTTTTGTCTATTGGTAGTACAGATATGTACAAAACCTATAACAACTGTAAAAAGATGTATATATGTTTTTACACTTTAATGAGTGGGAATGTTTCTGCATGTTTGGTGCAAGTAACTGACCATCTGATCTTCTGTTGTGACAGAAGACTTGTGTGTACACAGCTGGAGGGTCATGTGACCACCGACGTTTAGCAGGATGTGTTGGTGTGTCAAGGAAGGGGGTGTGCTGACAGGGGTTCAGGGTGAATATTATAGTCGGTGGGCACCAGATGCCAGCTGGCAGAGGCACAAAGGGAATGAACAGGGAGTGGGGTTGAACAATTTCTGTTATTGATGGCTGAGCCAACAGAGAAGGTCTTTACCATTAAGAAGCGCACAAAGCTGGATTCATGCCGATGTAAAGTCATAGAAACACAGGAAAATATTTGTACTGCTTCAGAAATATATGTACTCAAGAATGAATAATTGCGCAGGCAATTTCACTAACAACTATTGTTGTTTCATTTGAGAACAAAAAGAAAAAAGACAGAAACAACCGTCTAAAGTAACACTTGGGACAACGACTTTTTCTTTGTTTCCTTTGTTACTTAAGTTTCTTGTTAATGCCCAACCTCATTTTCTCTTAACCCATTTTTTTAAAAGACTATCATAATTGTTATTAAGTTTGATCAGAATGGGGTCAGTGGTGAGAGCCACTCACCACTGTGTTTAATTAACATTTTAAAGAGAGTATCTCATTAGGAACATGTCCAGGGTGTACCTCGCCTCTAGCACAGTGACTGCTGGAGATAGGCACCGGCTGCCCCCTCTGACCCGGAAAGGAAAAGTGGGTAAAAGAAAATGAACGAGTAGTTAACTCATTAGGAGGAGAATCTGAGAATCTACACCAGCAACTCATTAGGAGAGACAAAGGTTCCTGGTAGCCTTCTGGTATCTTATAGCTCAGTTAGTAGGAATGTGGAGTTGAAGCAACAAAACCAGTGTAGTTTTATTTTGTTTGATTTTATTATCATCTGTCTGGATTGGATTGTGCTATATTGTGTTTAAGCTCCTTAATAACAAAACTGTTTACAAGAGATATCTGAAGAACTTGATTTAGTGGTAGAGCTTTCTTCCACAAGTAAAAACTATTTTAAAAAACTGGACTAAATCTGTCTTTTTATATATTTAAACATTGTACATTAATCATAAACATGGGAGCAGTTGTCAAGGTGGGGGCCAATGGGGGTACAATGTGGATAGAAGTTGACAACAAAATATTATGAAAAGCCTAGAATAAAGTCTTCTTAGCAAGCCATGCACACAAAAACAAAAAATTGGCCTTGCAAAATGTAGCCGCTTGGTGGTCACAAACACTCAGAATTTAGTGAGAATGCAATTGATAATTGTCTAGTTTATCAAAATTTTGAGTTTCCAACTCACAACCCAATGAGATACTGGCTTAAACTAAAACAGCAGGTTGACGTTCGGGTTCAGAGCAAAATGTCTACAAGAACTGGAAGCATAAATATGTAAGTGCTGCAACACTCATAAAATTAACAGACTAGCAACATGAGAATGTATTTAACTACATGAAAACTTGTGTTTTATGCCTGAAACTGTATGTGATGAGTATTAAAACCCAGAGTAACATATGTGCACAATTCTGGGAGACTTGCTGTACAACATATTTGTGCTTTAGAAAGATCTGGTAAGCCGAGGCAAGGGTAATGTTTTTATGTCTTTGAGTCCCTGTAATGAGTCTGGTCTGGCTTTAGCATTTGGAACTAACTGGAAACAGAATATAGTGAATTGCAATAGTCTTGGTGAGATGAGACAAAAGCCTGAAAAACATTTTCTGGGCAAGTAATTTCTAGCTAAAAAGAAACAAAAAACAAAACAAAAAAACATTAAAAGCATTAAGCATTAAAACAGAAGTCAAAATCAAATTTTTATCCCAGATTGCAGAAGCATCCTGATTTTATTCAAAAGAAGAACCAATAGACCTGAAAGAAACTGGAGAACCAAACAGAATGCACTTGGACTTATCAAATTACAAATAAAGAAAAACATTTTTTTGAGCTGTAAAGGATGCAATGATACAAAAACAAGTTGTGTAATATGTAAGAGTGCTGTAAACAGGATCAGAAACAAGGGACAACCCTAATGGAGTGGAATCAGCTCTTATTTTGGTTATACAAGGACAGGATAGCCCTTAAAAGTGACCTGGGTATCCAATACTCCCTCAGCACCCCCACAGAATGCCTCAGGGAACATTATACCTTAACCACATCAGTAAAACATAGACTAGACAGTCCTTAGTAACTCCACAAAGGTAAAGATCTGGTCCAGTGTTCCAGGACAAAAGCCACACTGCTCCTCCTGAAACCAGTGTTCAACAATATGGTGTTGCTCTGGTTTGTCTGAAGAAAGAGCTGAGCTGAAAGGCAAAGCTCTTGATTTACGGTTCTATCAAAGTTCTAACCCTCAACTATGAAACATAATTGAAAAACAAGATCCCTGATACAAGCAGCTGAAATGGGCTTCCTCCATCGGGTGGCTGGACTCAGCCTTAGAGATAAGGTGAGGAGCTTCATCATCCATCCGAAGCTTGAAGTAGAGCCTCTGTTCCTCTGCATTAAAAGGAGTCAGCTGAGGTGGTTTGGGCCTTTGATCAGGTTACCTCTTGGGCACCTCCCTCTAGAGGTTTTCCAGGAACATTCTACTGGGAAGAAACCCATGGGTAAACTCAGAATTCACTGGAGGGAAATATACATCCTTTCTGGACTAATACCTTGGGATCCTCCAAGAGGAGCTGGAGTGTGTTGCTTGAAAGAGGGATGTCTGGGTTTAAAAGTTTACTACAATTTTCAAAAGGAACATAATAAGATGTATTTTTAAGTGTTGTGCCTTTATGATTATTGGAAATCTTGTATTTCTGCTTCATATAAGTAGTCAGATCTTCATTTTGTTTGACAAATTTTGTTGCTGCAATCTAACCATATGGAACAGAAGTAGGCGATATTTAAAATTTCTTATTTTTTTAAGAAACTCCATGAGTGTACCTAGTTAAAACAGAAGCTTGAAGCCTCCACAATGGCCTGATAGGAAAAATGGAAACTATTTTATATCATTTTAAATGATATATTGATGGTCTAACATTGTAAAACAGAGAATGTGAGAAACCTGATGTGATATAAACAGATGGCAAGGCAAAAGCAGTCTTTTGTGCTTTCAATACGGTGAAATACATTGGATTCACATTTTACCCCCCACCTATTACAGGAAAATGACTGTCAGTCTCACTTTTTGTTAACTGTAACTCTCTTTCTCTTGTGTATGAAGAGGAAAAAGAGATTGTGCATTTGGATGACTGCTTCTATTGGTAAAGCACCTTCTTTGATCTGCCAGACCTATGCTAGACCTCAGAGACCTCATCTCCCTTGATAACAAGACAAAGAGGATAAACGTGTTGATAGTGGCAGACGGTGCAGGAATTCTGGACAAATGTGTCAAATTAGTTCTCACGTCTGGGCTTCATTTCTCTCCACCTTGCTATGATCTCCTTCTCTTACTCTGCTGCTCCTTACACTCCAGTCATTCTATCCTTCACTTGTTCCTTGTATATTGTCCAATTCCTCCTGTGAGCCCATCTTTTGTGTCTTTTAGTCAAATATATCCATACTGTAAAAAAGCTGAAAAGCTATAAATCATCCAAAACTAAAAAAATGATAGAAACTACTACACCACTCACTGATTATTGAAAACAAAAAGACCAATTACTGCAATGCAGCCAGACTAGATCTTAACATATTATTTATATTTACTTGTTGTTTTTTTTGTAATGGTATTCATATTGAGAGTTCTGTACTTGATTGTCCGTCACAAAACGTATTGTGTATGAACAGTATTAACATTTTTTGTAACTTTGATTTGATCAAGACCATTTTTTTTAAATTTTAAACGGTGACAAGAGTTAGGCACTCATTCTGATGACAATACATAATGTCCTTATTGTCATTCCAGAGTCCTTTCCTCAAGTTTGAAAATTTTGGAGTTTTGTTCAAAAGTGATGGCCAGAAGGACTAGGAGAAGGACCATTGGATCAAGGCAGCAATTAAGCTCTGGTCTGTTGTGGTAAAGTAGAAGCTGAGCCAATAAGATGCCTCTCTAAATTTACTGATCCATCGGGAGGTATGGCTCATGAACTAAAGAATGAGATCCTGAAGCGACTGAAATAAGCTTCCCCTGTGGAGTGGCCAGGTTTAACTTTAGAGATGGGGTGAGAGGCTTCATCATCCAGGGGGAACACGAAGATGAGCCAAAGCTCCTCCACGTCAAAATGGTTCAGGTGTCTGATTAGAATGCTTGCCTCTGAAAGAATGTCCCACTAGGAAGATACCCCTAGGAAGACTCAGAACTTCCATCCATCCATCCATCCATCCATTTTCTTTACCCGCTTTTTTCATTCCGGGTCACGGGGAGCCGGTGCCTATCTCCAGCAGTCACTGTACGAGAGGCGGGGGACACCCTGGACAGATCGCAAGTTCATCGCAGGACTCTGAACTTGTTGGAAGGATTTTATTTCCTGACTGGCCTGGGAACATCTTAAAATGCCACAGGATAAAAGTATCACTGAGGAGAGTTATGTATGGGTTTCCCTTTTTAACCTGTTGCCTCCGTGACCTGACCATGGACAAGGGGAAGAAAATGGATGAATGGAGAGATGGTTGAATAATGTTTTCTTAATTCAAAAAAGACCCACTAGTATTTCCTCTCAAATGCATAATCAAATGTCTTTAAAACCGAAAGCAAAATTAATGGGGTCAAAAAAAAATGGAACCAACCAGATCAAACCAGAAAACTGGTAGGTTTTTGAGAACATGTACGACTAAAAAGGTGAAGAAATTGCATTTGTTTAACATCTGAAGACCAACATTTTAATTTTAATCTGCACAAAATTAATCAAGATTTTCTTCTTTTGCAGTTTAGGAAGAGGCTCAAGATTTTTGTCACATTAAAATTGAGTAGTAATAAATCGATGGCATAGTCCTCTAGTTAAAATCTAAAGCGGTTCACTTTATGAACTTGGGTTAATCTGAGTCACTTACTAAAGAGATCTGGTTCACTTGAGTCATGCCAACTCCCATATTGTCTGAGTCTGTAGTGTTTCCTGGGATTCTGCTGTTTATTTCAGTGAGTTTGCTAGCTCAGGGACTTGGTGACAGTCTGCCAGAGGACATGTAGGATCCAAGTTAATTTAGACCGTGAGTCCTAATTCAGTGTGAGGATTTGGATCTTTAACCTGGGTGAATCAGTAACCCAACAGCTCTAATTATTGGTGGAGTCATCTGAAACTTTGACAACAATTTTAAAATAATGATCTGCCTTCAGACCAGATCCTCTAAACTTTGGAAAAAAAAAAACTTGTGATAAAATAGTTCATGCTGTACTTTTGATATTTTAGTAAACCATGTTCCTAATGGTTTTTCAATGTGTTTTTATAAGAAATTATCTTATTTCTGAAACATATTTTAATTTAAGACATGGACTTACTTTCCTTGATTTCAAGCTTGTTTTGTAAGACTGATTATAAGATTACCTGGCATTATTCAGTTTGCAGCTACGTTTAATTAAAAACAGTGGTATTAATAGACATCAAAATCAGGTAAAAATGCAGTCTCAAAAAATGCATTTTCAAATTAGCTGGGAAAAAGCAACCTTTTCAAAAGATGACAATTTGAGAAGTCAGCAGTTTGGTATTTGTGGTCCACTGCATGAAATATAAGCATCAGAAAGCCTGTGGAGGGGGGGTGCATGTCTCTGGGTCAGTTCATGTTTGTTGATAAAGGCAAAAAAAAAAAATAGATGGTTGAGATATGCAGAAGCATATAGCACATGCAAGCAGAAGACATATTCTGGTGTGCATGACCCAAGGACATTATGTGTGTTGTCCCAAGTTCCAGAGTTTGCTTTAGATGTTTTCTCCTCTATCTCAGACCCCCACCTCCACCAAACAACCTGGTATAGAGAATAGGCTTACAGCCTCTAGATGATAAAGTATAAAACCTTTCAGTAATGTGCTCTGTGCTTCCAGCAAAACCTCTGAGCAAGGTTATAGTGCTTGCATGTACTGTATGCTTTATTTATGCATGAGCCACCCTTCTATCCAGGGGAATTCTGATTCTTTTCCCGCGATAAAAGTTGCATGGCCTTACCCACTCCAAAGGGAGTAAATGATTTAACACCACAGCTTATGGTATGGTAAGGAAGCAACTAATGTTAACTCAGCTTTTTTGCTGATAGAAAATCAAGTAGGGCCATTGCTGCATTTATTCCAACACTTTTAGGCATGTGGAAAGACTACACAATGTATATAAATGTATTTATAAAGGTTGTAAAAAGATGAAAACAGTTTTGAGGAACAAATCAAGTAAAATAAGTCTGACTGAAATTTCATACCCTTGAATAACCACATTTATAAAACTTTTGTCACTGAATTATATTTTTTCTTGTGTAAAACTCTGCATGTTATCACCATCTTTAAAGACATATGCATAATATATTTTCCAAAATATATTTTATGTTTTATTATAACTTATTTACCACCCTCAGTATGTGCTTTAGTGTTTCCTGCCCCGCCTTAATCAGAACTCTGGCAAAGGAGGCCACATGCGCTACTTAAGCCCCCTCCCTCACAACATCAAAAAGCTTTAAAAACTCAAATCAACATTAAAATAGTTTTATGTGTAAGTAAGATTCAGTGAACTCCATTATTTTCCCCACTATTTGCTTGAATAATTCAGGGTAGATGTCTGAATTATGGATAAAGTGTACAGTTTGAAGAAGGGGTTCATGCGCAGCCCCGGGCTATAGCCGAGCTTTAATGATGTCTGGAGTGGTGGACGGGCAGAGGGGAGAAGTCGTTAGCTTCGCAGTCATTTTCTCAAAGATTAAAAACATGCTCTTAAAGCAGTAGGATGGACCAGTGAACCAAAAACAGCCAAAAAATCTGGAAAATTTCCTGACTCATGCTCTCATCTGGTTGGAATCATTTTAACGGTGAAGATTTGGAGGAGCGTGCAACGTGAACATAAAGATTTATAGTCACTCATCCAGCCTCCCAAAAGCTTTTGAATCACACAGCATGAGCTGCAAATCCAGCAAGAGCCAGATATTTGTGTTTTCTTCAGTTCAACACAACCCTGATTAAATGTCTGGAGTCTTAAACTGGCACAGCGAGGATTTATACTATTAGCTGGTAGCAATGACATCCAAAAACACACTTCCCCGCTCACACACATAAACACCCTTCAGAAGCCAGCAGGGAGTCTTCCTGTTCCCACTCACTCCAACAGGGAAGCCAAGCCCAGACTACTTTCCTAATTACCCACCTTCCTCTAATTATCCAATCATAAAGCCATTAGCAGTCTCACACCATATTAACATGGTACCGCCTACATGCCAATTTGTGCCGTGCCAAGATGCGAGTAGAAGGGATTTTTCAGTTTGTTACCTTACTAAGTGCAGTATCATGCAGGGTAAGATGGAGGTTTTCTTGGCTTCTAACAAACAAACAAACATTAGATTTGCCAACAGAATTTAACAGCTGTTGATTTTTTTTCCATTTCACAATAAAAGCTCAGCAGTCAATTTGCAAGTTTTAATAAAAACCAAAAAACTGACAGGCCTGTATAAATGTATAATTTAATTTGATTTCACTAGCTCCCTGTTACTCTTTTTATATTGTGTGTTGTTGCAGATCTCATCTAGATCATGGAAAGTTATTCAAACTATCAAACTTAAAGGTTGTACCAATTTATTGACAATATTGGTATTAGCTTATCAAATACCAAAAGACATCATAAAAAGAGAAAACTTCTTTTAGTGCTTGTAAAGTTAGTTTATCTTGCAGTTATGAGCTACATATGGTAAAAGCACTTTGATTAAAGGTTGTAGACATCGGTTCTCTTTGACTCCAAAAATCTTGCACTAATATTAGTGACATTAAAGTCTCAGACAGCTATAAGTGTCACTCATTCAGCAATGTCTCATAAACTAGAGTGATTTTAGAGCATGCAGATTTAAATCATCTTCATTTGTAATTCACTGATTTTTGAACTGAAATAAATAATATTATATGGAGAAGTGTGTTGGTGCCAATCTTTAAGAACAAGGGTGAT
>JAOXNZ010000105.1:11673710-11683806 GCA_028566095.1 Kryptolebias brasiliensis
GGAACCTTTTGTGCTGTGCCATACCGATGCTCCTTCAGCATAATTCCAAACTGTATCATGAAGTAATATCTTCTACTTAAATCAAACATTTAACTTTTCAAAAATAAGTAACATCCAAGAAGCTTTACAGAAAGCAAAACAGGACACAAACAATTAAACTAAGTAAACAATCTACTAAGTAAATAAAATAAAACATTTTTTCACTCTGGTTTTTACCTTCACTCCTCGTCTCTTTTATCAGCCCCTCAGAGAAATCTCAGCACGATTTTTGACTCTGGCGACATAAAGACACAGTTGTTTGGTTTGATTCAGTCAATCCAAAGGGAATATGATGGACTGAGGTACATGGATGATACGTCGGTCTTCTTTCAGTGCTCTAAGTGGATGTTGCTGAAAAGTCGAGCCTTTATGTCTGACCCTAAGAGGTCAGACTGATGTGAGCTGGTGTGTGTGTCTGTGTGTGTGTCATATCCATACCTTCACCTCACCCAACAGTTTTCACCAACTGAAGTACCTTGCAGAGACGTGTCTGTTTCCCTTGTTGTTTGCCCGGACAGATAACCCTGGAAAATCCAGTAATTTAAGTATTAACTGCTTTGTTTATGTGATTAAAGCCATTTGGAACAATCTGATGAATGTAAGATGATATTTGTAGGAGGTAATCACAGAAGAATGTTCAGATCCCAAATTATTAGCTTTACAAACTAGATTCTACTTATTAGTGTTTGCAGAAAAAAAGATCTGGGCATTTTGAAAAGATAATATTGCTTAAAGTAGTAGCAAAGCCTGTATTTAAAGGTTCTGGATTTGTGCGTGACTCACACTAGACCCCAGTGACTGGGGCTGGTGTTATGTTTGTGTTTAAGTTAGGTTTAGGAACACCAAAAAAGGTTAGCCAGCTTTACAAAAAACATAGTTTCAGTGATTTTCAATAGATCGTTTTATGATGTTAAACAAATGCTAGAAAAGAAAACTTTTGCCAGTTCTAGCTCCATTTTTGTGGTTACGTATTTAAGTTTCACAAAGCAAACAAAATGCAGACATTACACAAGGAAAACAAAATTTCCTTTCACTGTAAGTCATGAATTCATAACCATTCTGTGTAGTAATTTTACCAGTGAATTTAGGTTGTGTCAAAAATAAAGGCAGTAATTAATATCACCCATGTAAAGTCAATATTTATTTATATAGCATATTTTATGCATAAAGCAACTTAATATGCTTTTGATTCATGTATATGATGACATGATTCATTCATAATAATAATCATTTCAAATTAATGTTTTAATAAAAGGCATTTTGATTTAGAAGACACATATTTCTCAAATGGAAATAAGTAGTTTTGGACCAGCTTTTTGGAATAACATTGTCTGGAGACAATTGGTCAAACATACTGTAAAACCTGAGTTTCTCAGACATGAAAACACCTGAGATCAAACCACTGATTTGTTGTCTGATTTGTGGAACCACAAGGGCAATTATCAAGCAGTGTGTCTTGTTTAACTATAGGTTTATTATCTCTCAGTCAGTGGTTGACATCTGACAATCAGTCAAATTTAACAATTTATACTATATAACTGTGTTTAAAAAAATAGTAGCGGTAGGTGTCATCTGCATAAATGTGGAAAGAGATGTGGCTAACTTAATGCACAAAATGTCCTAAAAGCAGTAAATAAATCAGGAATAGGATTGGCCCCAAAACAAAACCCTGAGGAACCCAACTAGTTAACATTTCTTGTCTATAGTGAGGTACAAGGCTGTTTAACCCTTTGTATAAATGCAATACACATTTAAAATTGATGTTACTTTCAGTGGGTAACAAAGGTAACAGGTGTAGTATGTTTCTTAATTCTTATGAAAATGTGTCCAGACACAATCAAAAGTGGTCTGTGTAGAGCAGGATTTGGCAGGCCCATAAAAAGACCTTTAGAAACTCTGACTTTTACAATATTTTTTGGTGATAAAAAGGCAACATAGTAACAACTTATGACTTTTTCAATTTAGATAGCTGTTTATTGTTGCACCCATCTTTTGTAACAAATTTTTGTACTCCAGAGACAAAGAACCGAGAAGAAAACAAACCTTTTGCTTTGCTAAAATATTATGATCTTGATTTTTGTAGTTATCAGGGTGACAGAATTTGCCTAATGTCACAACCCCTATTAGACTGCAGCTGTTGTTTATGCATTTAACTCTTGGGGGTTGACTGCAAAATCATCCAGTATTATAATCCTTGTGGTGATGTTTGGTTGTGACTCAAATAAAGCTGGCACCTGCTGCAGACTGCTCTACTGGCTGTTAGTAACACATATTACATACACTAAATTATTCTCAAATTTCAAATACAATCAGTAAGAAATCTTACATAGTTTTAGATTATGATGATGACAATGTGACACCTTTTTAGAACTCCAGAGTACAGTAAAAACCAGTGGCAAAACTCATTTGTCTGATTTAAACTTTGTCTCATCCATGCTACAAGTCATAATTAAGAAATTTAATAATTTTTACTCATATAAGAAAACTCCTTCTGTGTCCTCAAGAAACCCAGAGGATTTTCTTTGTCCAATCACAGACACCAGAGAGTCCAAGAGCCAGAGGAAAGAAATCAAGAAAATAACTCTCCTCCTTTGTCTCACTTTCTGGGTCAAGGTCTAATTGATTTCCTGATTAGTCGTCCATCAAACTAAATCACAACCTGCTTTCACACCTGCGATGGGAGTGTGATTTCATACTTGAAAAATTCATTAATGTTGAGCAGTTTATTTATCTTTTTAACAAGTCTACTCCAGTCAATCATTGGTCTATAATTTAATGAAAAGTGCCAAACAATGAAGAGGGGGGAAAAAAAAAAAAGAAAATCGCATTTTCTGTTTAGGTTAATTTTCACCTTTTTTCCTCTGTAAGGAGTTTGACATGCATGATTATTCATCTCTTGATAACAGCTCAATTAAAACAATAATTTTGTTTTTCATTTGTTATAATCAGGGGAAATAGTCCACAACATAAGAACTTACACAGTGTAAAACATGCTGTATACAAGATATGCATAGTCTGTGAGTAACATTCATGCATTTCATTTGTGGTATGAGGCTCGATCCTCATGTGATACACAGGCTTCAGCACTGCAATTATCTCTTCAAGAGCACAATGTGGGCATAATTTCCCCAGACTGCATAATTATCTTTGAGTGAGATGACAAACTCATCACAAAAGTTTGAGAAATAAGTGCTTTAATCAAGTAGATTCTGCCACTGAATCTACACGAATCTATTTTTAATCCAGGTGTCTCGATTACATATGCAGCCTGTGGGAGCAGAGCAGCTGCAGGGGAGCCAGCGTGGCATCCATGCATACGGTCCAATTTTTAAGTTTACCATAAGCAGAGGGATCTGGGACAGCTGGGAGTTAAAGAGAATCTTAACCCACCAATCAAAAGGTATATAGTGCTATCAATCCATCTAGATTGTTTGTTTTTGTCTATTTATTTTTTACAAGTTTTGTTGCAGTCTGCCCTAGAGGTGGCACCATGTTGCACTTGGCTTGTGGTGATTAGAGTACAACAAAAGTTACTGGAAAACATTAAATGTTGAGAAATTACAAAACATTCCGCCAGTCAATGGATCAAAGTGAAACTTTCAAAAGACCAAACAATCTTCTTTTCTTTATATTCAAACCTTCCTTTTCGTTTCACAGGAATTGAAAACAGTCACTTCTTTGTGTTTCTAATGAAGTTTGACTGCTGAAAAAAAAAATGCTTTCTCATCAGAGCAGGGCGGATGAAGGCTTAATGACTTCTGCAGGGTAAACACATTGAGTTCAGTTTCAACAACACCAAATGCTTTTGCCTTGATTCAAGAACAGGTTTGGTTAATCAAGTCAGGATTTGAGTGACATTTAAGATGTTTTCTTGGTCTAATGTTTTTTTTTTAAACTATTTTATTGCATGTTGCAGCATGAGCTGGAAATCCCTCTGCAATGTTGGACACCTAATCTCATACTAACCGATGCCCTTTAATTGCACCTCTTGACAAAATAATCTGTTGTCAAGCTCATCTTTGGTGGAAACATGATTCAGAGGGTTGTCATGTTCTGACACTTTGCTGGACCAACATCAAATGTGGAGGTATTTGTAAAGTCCCCTCTTCAACTGCCAGTGAAAACATCCAAGTTTCTTTTTGACATGCCAAAGCAAAATAGCTCACAATAACACAACACACAGAGAGGTCCAACAAAATAATCAATACATTCATATAAAAATAAATATGAAAGAAAATTTAGCCAAATATATTTCTGATTACCTGACTGTGTTTCAACATGTTTTGTTGAAGTTAGTGAACAA
This sequence comes from Kryptolebias brasiliensis, assembly GCA_028566095.1. Taxonomy (NCBI): domain Eukaryota; kingdom Metazoa; phylum Chordata; class Actinopteri; order Cyprinodontiformes; family Rivulidae; genus Kryptolebias; species Kryptolebias brasiliensis. The sequence goes on from JAOXNZ010000105.1 coordinate 11,678,053, forward strand.
TCAACACGATCAGGAAGAACATTGTGGCACTGCCGTGATATCAGTGACAAAAGGTGTCTGGCTTTTTGTTTTCCTGTCTGCAGCTCTGAAGGCCATGTCAGGACCGTCTATAAAAATAAATTTGGTCTCTGCTCAGGTCAATGCTTTGCCTTCAATTTGGGCATCATTAAAGGAGTATTTTGGCGTGCTCTTGGTAACTTGATACCACTGACTGATGTTGATCGCTCCCCACATGGGGGCCCCACTCTTCCTCCCCCAGCAGGCCAAGGCAAGCCCGCCTGCAATTATAATACTTAAAATAATTCCACAAAAGTGGAGCCATCATTAAATAATTCAACCTTCTAGTCCTGTCTCAAACTCAAACAGGTATTGCTTTTTGAGTATGAATATGTGAGTTTTTTATTAAATGTTCTTTAAACCTTTCATTTCCTGAGACAATGTGCGAACTCCAGAAAGTGCCTCAGCACTAATTGAAATCCCTGCCTACAGCTCTGATCATGCTCTACAACAAAGCCCAAGAGTGGTCAGATTTGCACGTCCATGTAAACAAATGGTGCTTAATTTTACATGAGTATTTGCTTGGCGCCCAACACCCTAAGAGCACAGGCATATCATTAATAAGCCAGACTTGCTCATCAGACTGTAAATGGTTGGCTTCATGTATAAAATATCAGAGGAATAGAGTGGCCCGGCTTCTGTTAGAAAAAAAAGGCTGAACAAATGGCTATATTCTAAGCCGAAATTTATGGAGCATGTCAACACCTGGAGCTGATGAGGTTTACGATGAAACTCTGACCACCGCTTTTTAGGTGATGGAGGGCCAGTTTGGACCAGTTTGATTGCTGGGCAGTTCTATTGTTAAAACTGACTTAGTAGAATTTAGTCATTATTGCAGAAAAAAATGCTTGTAGAGCTTTTCCAAATACAGTCTCTGCTGCAAAAACAGACTAAGCAGTTATAATAAGATCTGATTATATAACTAACAATGTTACAAAGTACAAAGAAGTTTTCCAAACTACACTTTGATGTGTGTGCTAACAATTTCTAATTAGTAAATGTTTTCCAAAACCATCTCCAGAATATGTAGTTTGTTATAAAAAAGTGATAAGAGAGACCTAAACTAAGGTTAAATATCTTTAAAAGGAAACCAGGGGAGTCTTAATCCTTTTGTGATTGAGGGGCATGAACAAGGAGAGTCTATTCAAGAGTACACTTGAAACAAAAGGTTATGAGCTGCAGTTTTTTTTAAACTTACAATTGTGTTTTCTTAGTAAAAGAATTTGTAACTACTGTAATGTCTAGTTTGATGTATTTCAATGTACTTTGTTATCACTGCTGATTATACTTAACAGATATATTACATAACAAAATGATGTAAAGAAGATTTTATTGTCAAAACAACCATTATAATGTCTAGTTTGGTTCATTTTGATGTACTACACATTTGGTATAATTGTTAATCTTCCTTAACAAGTATTTTAAAAAGCATATTCTGAAGTCTGTTGCAAGTGTTAGAATTCCGGCCTGCCATGGGCTTTCCACCTTCCTTTTTAGCTTTTTCCTCCATCTAGGTGGAGCTGTGGGCTGGCTGTACCTCTGCTCTTCGTTTCCTGGTTCCAATTCACATCCTGTTTCATTATGAAGACGGCTGGGCTTTTTACCTCCTCTTATGCTCATTTTCTCAGAAGCCTCGGATTGGCACCGTGAAAGTAAAGAAAAAGAAACGCTCACCTGGCTGCCCACTCTTTATCTCTGCCTCCTCCTTACCCCCTTGGACGCCTTTGTAGTAAAGGCCTCTGCTTTCAGTTTACATATTACCATACCTACTTTTGTTTACTCATTACCTTCCTGGGTATATTAAGAGTTCCAATGTTTTCAGTTGTTCTCTGTCACAGCCCTGTCTTTAGTGGATTGTGTGTTTCTCATTATGTCTAACCACAGTCTGCCTTGTGGTTTTTCTGTTTTCTTGGATATTCTGCCTCAGAAACACTAAACCTTTGCATAAAAAACTAGTCATTTTCACTATTTATCTGCCTCTGGAAAGAAGAATAAAATATGTTCATATAGGACAAACCTTCATCAAAATGTTGTTGATCCCCTCAGACAACAATTGTTTTTCTACACAGTAAGAGATGTTTAATGACAATAGATTGAATCATTATGTTTAAAAAAGTTGGTAAACTTGGGAACAAGGGAAAGAAATGACCTTAAAATACCTTGAAATATATAGTTGCATACAATAGTTGATTCAACATGGAGCAGAAAGTCTCTGGAAAGGACTGTGGGCATAAGAGCTGAATAAAGCATGAATTCCACTGTGTCGATGCATGGGCTGCATGGTTTCATGCGGTAAGACTTGGAGGGATTTGCTCAGGTTGTCCAGGCTTGTCCAGCTGTTATTAACTATTTACCAAGCTCAAAAGTTGCAGATTAGATAGCAACAGCAAATCTACACAACTACACATCTGTTTGCTTACTATCTGAACCTTCCACAGAGCAGGACCTCAGCAGCCCAATGGTTGTTGTGAACAAGGACAAAGCCACTCGAGAATGCAAGCTCTGCATAGATGATGTCCTAATTAAGATATGCAGTGAAATGGTTGTAGGGCGGTTTTATTTTATGGTTCAGTCCATGTTTTGTATGTGCTTGCACACATTTAGCCACACTACATACACATTAATCCTGTGGTTTTCATCATAAATAAATTGAATATCCTCTTCTTGTTTGGAAGAACCCTTTTCTGTACAGAGTGTGACTTCCTACCATCCCATTTATAGAGCTAGAACATCAATATTTAGATCACGTCATTTTACCATTGACTGGAGATGTTTGTTTGTTTATCCATAAATGTTCAAGTAGATTTAGCCTACAAGCAATCAGAAAAGGCAATGATTTCTTAAATTCTTCTTTTAGTCATACCAATGAGGCATACAAGTAAACATCAGTTGCTGATTTTGAATTTGAAACCCATTTAGCAATTTTGAGCTTAGAAATAAGTTCTATTAGATGTCTGGTAAAGAAAAAGGAATATTTTAAAAATGTCCTAATTACATTTGGGAACCCTAATACTCAAAGAAATAGTTAAAATGTATAACTAAGTGTTTGCAAAGTGGTGATTTCCAAAAGGCCTAGCTATAAATATGACACATCCTGTTAAACTGCATTCTTTTTGTCCAATCACAAGCCTAATTTTGTACTTAATGGCAAAATAAGTTCATGTTGTTTTAAAAACCTGAAAGTAAAGTGGTGAAACATTGTCTTTGAGGAAGAAACACAGTCTGAGAAAAATCTGATTTCTTTCAGCATCATGCATTGTGGTATTTCCAAAAGCTATTTGAGCAGTATTTAATCTTGGTCCCTTTTTTTTGTATTTGAAGAGGGGGTGGGGATCAAGAAGGTGAGTTCATGGTGGAGAGCGGGCAGGCAGGTGAGTTACAAGTGAGTTGTTTCTTTTTTTCCACAAGTTTGTTCAGCCACAAGGAGAACACGTCCATGGATGCAGTTCAATACAGAAGGTAACATGAAAAAAAAGGAGTTGCACATTTGTCCGGCTGTCTTCACACCAAAAGAGAAACTGCACAGGTCAAAAACAGTTCAAGTCAGTATAACAAAAATCCCTACAAATTATAATAACAAACAAGAGTATAAGAATTTGGCCTGATGAGGTAATTTGACACAAGAGAGACGGCTGAAACAGGATATGAGTTGGAACCAGGAAGTGCCAGCCCACAGCTCCACCTAGAGGAGAAGGAGGAAAAAAGAGGTGAAAAGGAGGTGGAGAGCCTGAAAAGGCAGGAATCCTAACTAAAAAATCATGACATGGAGAACTTCAGTTTGTTCATTCCTTTTTTTTTTCAAACTCTAAAGCTGTAGCAAACAAACAAATTAAAATTAATTAGCCAAATCACGCTTTGAATTCAGAATATAGTATTTGATCTTTAACTTTACGTCATGTAGAATTCAGTTCAGTTTTGTATTCATTTAACAGTAATAGACATTTTCTCCACTTTCAGTGATAATTTATGTGCAATTTTAGTTTTTTTTCAAGAAATAAAACAACAGGACACACAGATAAAAGGTTGAAGGTGAACAGAAAATAAAAATATGCAGATTTATTTAGCCATGCAGACTAACAGCTATGGAAACACTTTGTAGCTCTTAATTTTATAAACCTAAACACAATCTAGAGCAGTTCTATATATCAACAATAATTGAAGCTATGGGCTTTATGTTGAGTTCTTAAAGTTGACTTTAGTGAAATATTTTGTCTGACTTAGAATGCCAAAATCTCTCCAACAAAAAGCCAAGCACGTTGACGTCAAGAGGTGCTCTGAAGTCAACATGTTTTTTCCCCAAGTCTAAAAACTAAATGCATCAGCCAAGTGAAGAAAAAAACACAAACACTCAACATTTCCATGTAGTTTGCCCTAAATCTGGAGGATAATAGCATACATATTTTAACAGACATCCATTAATTTGGTTGTTATAATGCCTTATGCATAACTTGCCTCACTTAACCTGCATTCTTGTTTCACTGCATTTCTTTGATAGTTCAAAAACCCCTGAAAGAAAAACGCACTTATATATGAAGGAGCAGGTTGTTGCAGTTCAAGTTGGACCAACAAAAACGTACTCATTGCTCTGTGCATTAAATAAAATTATTTTTGCTCTCTGTAGGAATAAAATTTGTCATGTACCACACCATATAAAAAGAAAAACTACTAAGCATCTCCTAATAAACAGCACTGCAAGAAACTTCCCCAACCAAGGTTTCTGACAACTTGTGTGAGGCCGAATTAATGTATGTGTGTGTTACAGTAGTCAGTGCAGCACAGAGCCAGAGGGCTCAGTGTTTGATCCCTGGCTGTAAAATGGATTATCTGGTGGCAGGAGGGTGAAAGGATAGCAGTGTGCTCACTTTGAAAAAAAGAGAAGTGTGTGGTGTGTGTGTGAGTACATGCAAGTGATCTCAGCAGCGGACAGCCCAGGGGACTGGGCGGCCCCTGAGGAAACGTGTCTTAAGAAGCTCTCTATGGCTCCAGCTAATGCTCACTTTGTCACCCAAACAGGGCGGGAAAGATAATCAATAGCCTTTGATAGCTACTATTAGGGTTTTAACAAGCTTTTCCTCACGCTGGGCTGCTCCAGAGAGGAGAAATGAGGAGAGCCAAACAAGCCTTCATCGTCCTGTCCTTTGCAACCTTACTTTTGCTGCACACAGCATGCTGTAGTTCATCTTTGGTTTTACACACTTTATATTTTAGGCAACACCAAAAGCCTCTTTAATGATCTACAGATGTTTGTTTTAGCTTCAATGCACAAGTTTGCAATTTTTTTAACTATAACTACAGTATATTACAGTACTAGTCTTTAATTGAGGCACCCATTCAGGATGACTTCCACTGTAACTGACCTTAGCAAAAACAAAAATGGCAATAACTAAGTCAATTTTACAGATATTGAGCTTAAATTTGGTGTAGTGGTCACTGAGAGTAATCCCCAACACATACTCCAAGAAGGTGGAACAGCGGTGTAGTGGTTACAGCTATCGCCTCCCAGCAAGAAGGTTGCAGGATCACATCCTGAGTTTGCATGTTCTCCCTGTGCACACGTGGGTTTACTCCGGGTACTCCGGTTTCCTTCCAAAGACCAAAAACATGCATGTTAGGTTAATTGGTAACTCTTACAATTGTCCCTAGGTGTGAGTGAGAGTGTGAATGGTTGTTTGTCTCATTTGTCTCTATGTGGCCCTG
>JAOXNZ010000105.1:11688199-11702161 GCA_028566095.1 Kryptolebias brasiliensis
CTGCAAAAACAAGACAGGTAAATTTGATAGTAATAAGATTTAAAAGTAAAACTTATAGTATATTATACTTATACCTAAGTATAATTAAATGCAAATAAATTGAAATAAATGATTATCTTATTTTTAAAATGAAAGAAGATAATTAAATATATCAATTAAACTTAGCTGATTTTTATATTCACTTTTATTATAAAGAAGAAAAAGAAGAAGAAGGGATACTTAATTAAGCCTGCATAGTTCAATGTTATAATTTAATCAAAGGGTGTATAAAATGATTTCCCTCCTTTCTTTTCATGAATGAAAAGATGCTTTTCATGGTGTTTTCTTTTGTTCATAAATGTAAAATCTCCAATTATTCTCAAAAGTCTTTATAGACTTTTAGTCATTTTATGTAATGAACAGTAAATGTAGTATTTATATAACACTTATTGAGTTATGTGATTTTTATTTCAAGCTTCTAGTGCAGGGGTCACCATCCCAAATGGCCAGAAAAGGCCTCCCAGTGAACTGGAAATGGCCTGTGAGCCACCAGTTGATGATCACAGTGTTAGCAAGTTTTGCAGCTCTGGACAAATTTTATTCAGTGAGCAAATGGGCGGAAATGGCTCTTTTGATTGTAAAGGTTAAAGGTTACAGACCCCTGAGTTATTAGTCATTTGTAGATTTGTGTAGCTCTAGTACAACTCTTTTGGAAATGAGAGTTATTGTTAATGAGCAGTAATGAATAACATGAGAAGAATTTTTATACATAGACCCTCTGAAGTTCATTTAGGTCTTTTGATCCCTGTCAGATAAAACCCTAAAACAAAGAAAAGAAGAAGAAAGAACATTTGGGACTTCAGCAAGTCAATTGTCTTTATTTGCACTAAAATAATGACTTTGGATAGGAAAGACTCCTCAGCAAAGGTGGCTCGTGAAATGAAATAAATGTTGCAAACTAGTCAGCCGGGGTCAGGGTGATAGATGCAGTTTATCTTTTTTATATTACGATGCTGACCATGTTGTTTTCAACATGCTATTAACAAGCGTGTTTGTCACAGTTTTTTTACAGCTCTCTGAAAGCATAAGAAAAAAAGGTAGAGTTGATTTAAAAATGGATGATATTGTTTATGATCATTTTATTTTAATGTTTGACCTGACTTCTTCCAGAAGGTTACCATACCCACCAGAGGATGAAAAAGTGAAAATTATGACAAAAGCCATCCACTTCCTAATTTTAATTTTTTCCCTGTTATTTTCCTAACTTCTAAAGATTAAGTTTTTACTGTTTGTGTATTTAGTATATTTTTATGATTCTGCTTTTGCAGCAGTTGTGTTTTTGTTTGTCATTCAACATGACTGCATAGATATACTTGCTTTGCTTTACCCTATAACACAAGATTTCTCACAAACACATTTCAGCACATTAGAATGCAACATAAAGAACCCCAAAAGACATATTAACATCAGAAAGCTACATAGGTTTTTTAAATAAACTATTTAAAATACTTTATGTAACTATTTTGCAATTAAAATAAGAAAATTAATAATGATTACTTTAGGTTTTGTTTAATAAATTTGTTACCTTTGTGGAAAAAATTTAAGCATAAGCTACTGTAAATCCTAAATGAAAATAGTTCCTTTTTTAAACTCAGTACAAATTGACCTTTTGAGCGTACATTAAATTCATCTGACAGAAATGTTATTCCATCTAAGGTTGTACCATCCTGTAGTTCTGTGCTGGCAGCGCAAAAGGGGTTTTGCAGCCAGGATGCCAAGAAGCAGGAAAATATTAAACAAAGGAAAAGAGAGCAGACGTTGAAAAATACCTGCTGGCCCATTACTGAGGCTCCATATGCCCAGCTCTGCTCTGACTGCTGGCTGACCAGCCTGTATGCCCACTTTCTCTCTCAGGTCTAAACACACAAACAGACATACTAATACACAAACATACACACCCATGCAGCACACGCTTCACTGGGGACAAGCCAGCAAGAGTAATCCTGGCCTACTTTTCTGCCCAGAGCATATACTGAAGCACTGACTACACACACCAGTACTACCACAGAGGCAAGAGAGGAGATTCAGGAGGGTGGATGAAGAATGAGCAGAGATTTAAGGTGAGTTCAAACAAGGATAGAGGGATGATAGATGATAGAGTGGAAACTGGAAAAAGTGATGGGACTGAAAAGCATAGCTGTTAAAGGAGGATCACTGAAAGCAGATAAGACCTATAAAGGCCGGGCATTCGTTGAAGAAATGCATTATCGCCCACCGCCTTTCATGGCAGAGATTTAAACGAAAATCATTTTATGCTAAAAAAAGGATGGATTTTTAGCTGTTTTGGTCAAACTCTGTAAATGACGTGAGATCTTGCAAGATGTGATAGCACTCACACAATGTGTTGTGACTGACTCAGCCTCTACCACACCAAATGTATGGAGCTATGACTGAGTTATAGCCATTTTTGTATTGTCTAAGGTCATTTAGCTGTGCGGGCGATCTTGAATTGGGGTGACTTCTAAAATGAATCATCTGTAGATGTAGATCCAGTGATTATCTGAAAGTTTCAATGAAGTCCATACAGTAGTTTGTGAGATATTTTGCTACCAAGCAGACAGGATTGACAACAAAAGTTAATGTCAAAGTTTTAAGCATAAAAAAGGTATGCAATGTGTAGAGCTCTAAGTATGTGCTGGCGATAATACTCAGTCACTACCACACCAAATTTCAGCTCAATATCTGTAAAACTGACTGAGTTATAGCCATATTTGTGTTTGCTAAGGTTACTGAGCTGTGGCAGCCATCTTGAATTGAGTCAACTTCAAAACTTAACTAGTTGTAGGTGTGCATCTAGTGATTACTTTCTGAGAGTTTAATTAAAATCCTTTCACTGATTCATGAGATATTTTGTTAAAGATATACAAACAAATGAACACACACACACAAAAAAATATCATCGCCTCTCGCCTTTGGCAACGAGCAGTAATCATGGGAAGGGGAGAAATGTGACAAGGAAAAACGCTGTGTTAAAGAAAGAAAGAAAAACAAGGGGAGAAAGCTCTGAACCCGACCAGTGGAAACAGACAATGAGAGTCTATTGATCCTAAAAGAAACCAGCGCAACAGCCGAGTGTCCTGCCAAACAAGAACAGGGAGTACTGACCACTTTTTCCAAATAAGAGTATTAGTGAGACGTCCTCTTGCAGGGACTTTGTGCTGGATTTGCTGCGGAGCCTAAAACCACACCAGGGAATATTTTTACTCTGCTCCCATTGACAGGATGAAAAATTATTCCTGGAACGTGTAAACAAACAATTACATCACACCCTCTGCTCACAGCACATATATAACATCTGAACAGGCATTAGGACAGAAAGTTATAGATTGCATCTTTATTCATACATGTGCAAGTATACTGCGCTTTTGTAAATAATGTGATAATTTATATATTCAGACATTTGTGATTCATGTGCAGTGCAAACCCTGGGGGCTACATGTGCAGGGGATTTCTGTTTCCTTTGAGCCAAGGTATAATTATTGTGTGTATATCCAGAGTCTGCACAAAGTCTTTGTATGAAAACATTTTCCCATACATCTGTGGTCGTCTGTTTTCTGGATGCAAATGAGTTTCCTTTGCGAGCCCAAAAAATCCTTTCCATCACCCAAAAAAAAAGCATATTTTTTATAGTAAATGTAGATGGTGTGAAGAAGCTGGCAGCACAGTTCTTCATATCAGTATAACAATTTATTAATAATGATTTCAGTTTTCCAATTCTGGAAAAGGTTTATGGATACTGCAAGTAAAATAAAGATGAATAGATTTCAAAGATGAAATGCCCATTCGGTAACTGTCACTTAATTTCAAACAGTGATCCTCCCTGATTTTGCCCTAAATTATAGACTACTTTGAGATGACAATCACATAGTCCAGCCGCCATGTTGGAAGACAAAATCCAGTTGTCTTAGGACAGAAAGAACGCAAAGAGCAACTGGTGTTCATTCATCCATAACAGTAAACTTTTGAGCTGTTTTTGGCTGCTCAAAAAGGACTTGCAGAGATAAAAAATAAAATATTCATACTTCAGAATCCCTGCAATCATGACTAACCAAGAACAAACTCAGAAGTTGTCCCAGTAGCAAAGGCACCAGTGGCTGACAATTCTTGGTCAACTACAAATCTCAATCAGAACAGAATTTGCTTGGATCATTTTGTTGGTGGTCCTTGTGCTCTTTGTTTATGAAATACCAGTTTCAGCTACCTACATGGGTTCTTCTGATAACAGAAAATATTTATTCACTGCGTCACCTGATGCTGATTTTCAACACCACCGGATGAATGCCAAGTACTGTTTTTCTCAGCAGGGAATTTATCTTGATGTAAAGTATTGTGAGAAACATTTAAAAAAGCCACTTTATCAGTAGTTTACTTGTTGACATAACACTTACCCTGGCTGTCATTTTGTGGTAACCATTTTTTTTTTTTTAAAAAGAGTTAAAAACTAAAACAACTGGACTTCTATTCTGTAGTTGAAGACATTTCGCTTCTCATCCGAGGAGCTTTCTCAATTCAAAAAGCAGAGTGTTTGAGCTTTTCAAGCTGAAATGTTCTGTAAGCTGGATTCACATGTAAGTCCTTGTTAGCCTGATGTCAGGCTAACAAGGATCCTAACAAGCCTCTGTTGTTAGGAGAGTGAGGGCAATCTGCATGTGAATCCAGTTTACAGAACATTGCCGCTAAGTAAATGGATAAACTCTGCTGATAAAAGCCATCATCAATCCATGCCATTCCTCTGTTAATATGCTGTGTTTTTCTTCCAGCATGGCAGAGACACATCCTGTGCACATCTACTGATGACTAATAACCAGAAAGGCTTTGATGACTCGGTCAGGCTGTTGATCATCTCACCACTATTCTTCACCCTTCATAGTTTCTCCTCCTTGAGTAATAACTTACAATGTCACTGTTGTGGCAATCCTTGACGTAATTCAACTTTTTTAAGTGAGACTGAAATGTGTCCTTCTAAATCAGTGACTGTAATTTCCAGTTTAACGACAGGAGAACTATGTATCATCCTGATTTACATAAGAGAAACAATAAAATGTTCTCTGTCTGCTGGTGAGTCTGGTTGAAGGGATCCTTGTGCCTTCAGCAGATCTTCTGAAGAGCAGAACAACAACTGGACAGACGAGGACGGTGGAGTTAGAGTCCTTTGTGGGACAAGAGGGAGCTGAAAAGCATTTGGGAACACCTCAACAAAAATCTGGTTAGGCTTAAGTTAGAGAAACAGGACATGATATGATGATTGTTCGTAATTTAGGCTGAATAAATTATCTACCTACTATATCTAACTGCCACTTTAGTCTTATTTACCTGTACTTGCAGATGGCATTCAATGTAAATAATGATTCTCCAGATCTCCTGCAGACTCTTGCAAATCGTCCCCAGGTATCTCCGATACACATTTATCTGAACCCTATTTCAAATTTGTGATAATATAAAACATTCTAATGCATACAATCAGCAAGTCACACAAACTTGTCATTAATTATCTGCATCATTTTTGTTAACATCCTGTATAGGTGCAGGTTAATTAGTACTCACACTGAATTATTCATACTGGGCTCTTAAACTAGAAAGAAGTGTTTTTGAATTATGTTACCAAGGAGTAAAACAAATAATTCCAAGATCTTTCTGCATAAAGGATAACGACAAAAAAATGCTGTTTAGTAGAAAGGGGGAAGGGTATTTAAAGGGTCAGGTCAAATACTACCTCCAAACACACACACACCCACACACACACACTGTTGTCCCATTGCTCTCATCGCTCTCACTGATGAAAGGTGTGTCTCTGCTCACGGGTCGTTGGTCGCGGGCATCTCCACGGACGGCTCATTGGAGAGTGCAAGGACCCCTTTATCTTTCACAATGACAGGTCTCGGACAGCGGGCTTTCCTGACAGTCGATCCATAATTCTGCAAAGGGGGAGTAAAGCTAATGGCCTTGACTTCGGGCCTTGGTAATGATCACATCTAGATTTCCAGTGTCATAAACTACCCTCAAACCCAACCAACAAAGACAGGTTGTCACTTTGTGTGGATTAGACACAACAAGGAAGGGTGAGACCCCACAAACTGGTCCCATGTGAAATTCTGCAGAAAACTGGGACAGGAAAGGTAAAAAAAATAATATTATATTTTACAGTATAATATAAACACAGTAAAGTATGGTTTTAATTCTCTTAACAAAATACAGAATCAGTTCTTACATGAAGAGAATTCCTCCCTGGCATCTTTTTTTTCAGAGACAAAATTTGAAACTAATTCTCACAAGACAAAGTCTCCTTCTGTCTTTTACTAAAAAACCTTTGTTTTCCAGTAGAAGTACGACAGCAGTTATATCTAAGATACAGATATAATGACCATTGGGAGAACTGTCCATAATCACCATGATAAGTATGATTAAAATGATTTTACTAAGATTTTATTTTTTATTAAATGGGGTTACTTGTTGTTTGCCTTTTTCTTAACTAAATTCAGCACTAGATTTGACCTTCTTGAACAGAGTCTACATCAGTCTCTACTCATTCACTTACATTCAAATGTGAGTTTTCCCCTTAATTGTCCCAGAAGAAACAGCATTGGAGTCTGTAAAAAAAATAAACAAATAAATTAAATTTGAATGAATCACAAGACAGTCACAGCTTTGTGAAATAATTATCATTGAACATGACTGCTGGCCTCTCAGCTTCCACTTGTTTTTTAACTGAACTCACCAGCTATCCTTTTGGTCTTTGTCGTGGAGGAATTTATGTGGATTTCCGAAGGAATTTTATCATTTCTTTGACCATTGTTGCTTATGTTATTTATTTATTTATTAAGGGTGCCAATGTATAAGCATTGAAGGACCCTTAAACTTTTCTGTTCTGTTTCAATGACAATTTTTATCTGTTTTCATGCCCCACAGCTCAAAGCATCCCACCTAATTTTTAAACAGCGTTTATATTGATCTTGGTTGTCTTTACACTTCTGCAGTTAATACATTAAATAGCTGCAATGGCACCCTTCAAAATTTCTTCTGAAATTTTAATTCTTATCAGGAAATCTGTTTCTTTATGATATGCCTTCCCTGGTGATTTTATTGTTTGGGTATGCAATCACCTTAGTGTAAATGATTAGAACCATTTTTTAGTCATAGGATAAAATGTGTGTCACATTATTGCTCATGTTGTGTTTGGGATCGAGATTGTAATTTTTTTTAATGAATTTTATTGAAGTGGGAACCCCATATAATCATTTTTAAGACTCAATTTGAGTTCTGCCAGATGTTCCTCTATCAAATACACCCACTTCCAGGATTCACCTGATTTGTCTTCAGTTATAACTTCAGTATTCAAATACAGCAACTTTTTATTGTTATATTGAAAGATATTACCTTTTACAAAGCACAATTAATTTTCACCAATTTTCACTTCCTCTAATCTTCTCCACTCAACTAAAACATGTCATACAATTGAAGTTATTTTTGATTTTTTTTTCTTTAGCACACTTCAGATTAAATGTAAAAGATCAAGCTCCAATAAAGTGTTTGCGATTGCATTTAATTTAAGCATGAACAATGAGCTCTCAATGCTAGACAGCGCCAGACTTGATCTCTCACAATTTAACTACAGAAATGAGTTCAGAGGAAATAATGTCACTCTGACCTCATGAAACATTGAGTAGTTAAGTACTTTTGTCTCGTCAAAGCCCAATGAGACTCACCTTATGAGATCAACCCACACATGTTCAATCTCCAGAAATAATCATCAAATGCTAATCACAGAAATAGACAGGCAAAGGATATAATTATTTAACTTTTTTTTTCTTTTTCTACCATTGTAAAGCCTTTAGGGATGTGACACAGTAACCTTTCATGTGCCGAACGCCACAGTTGGAAATGAAAAAAAAAAAGAAGACCATTATAAAAAGATGAATGAATTAGGGTGGGGAGGGATTTTTAGGGGGAGGCGTGAAGCTGGACTCTCGCTTATGAATATGCATATTCATATGTGTTCCCTGGTCGGGATAAAAGACAATGGGGACTCCAAAGTTTGCAGGCCCCTCTGGGTGTATTCAACCCCATCCCGTACAAAGACACAAATTTTCCGCTGAGGCCTGGTCGACAGTGGCATGGAGGGAAGCTCCAGCACCCCTCAGTGTTCCTGAATCAGACAGACAGGAAGTTGTCCTGCAGATACCCCTGTCCCTATGGCGGTTCCCATAAATTCCCACAATTCCAGTGTCTCGTTGGTTGGTTACGTATTCAGCGGAGCACCGCCGGGCTCCCCTTGAACCCAGTCGTAAAGGAGCAGGAGGGAGGCCACGATCGAGACAGACAGGGATGGAAAAAATGATTTTCCTTTCACCGTCACAACATGGCCCAGATAACACTAGATTGCCCTTTTTAGTCACGATAAAATTGCCTTTGTGTCTGAAGTTACAAGAGTGAAAAAGAAACAAAAAGCCAAATGAAAATGGGGGGTGCTTCAAAGGTTAATCCTTTACAAGTGAGATCAGAGCATCCCTTTTTTAAGGAATAGAAGAAAATCTATCTCTTCTCTCTTTCCCTCCTTCCACTTTTATGTCTGGCCATAAAGAGTGGGTTTTATGTACACTCGAATGGCTGAGGCTCACAAAACATGCATATGAATGAGGCAGAAGCACATGGGACCAATATATCTTTACAAACAGATCTGCACATATATAGAGGGAGGAATGGAGTAAGAAAGAAAAGGAAGACATATAACAACTAATATAAAGAAGAACAAGATGCAGGTATGGAACAGAAGGGGGGATGTGATCGAAGGAGGAGGAGACAGTCTGGAGCAAAATAACGGAAGAAAAGCAGTCTGGAGCTTTAATCACAAAATCAGAGCTGGAGGAGCGAGGCAGGCATGCAGCCTCTATAACAGATCCCATCTGAGAATGCTATTACAGGCCTGGCTCTGGTTTTGGCTACTGGGCTCACAATCCAAACACTAAGGCATTCTACTTCATGACCTGCCCTTACTACCTGCTACAAAAAAAGCTCCTGCTAATATCAGAGCATCCGCTGACTCCCAGGCTGCATAGCTGCAACTAAAACAGCTGCTTCAAAACATTAAGAGAAATCTTGTCTTTTGCTCACTTCAGCTGAAACCATTTGAGAAATTTGTAGTGGAATAAAACATTTTAAAAGAAAAAAATGGTTATATATTTACACCAAAATCCCTACTGAAACTGGGGTTTCATAACTAAAACACTGTTTTGAAATGTTTTTAGTGAACAGAAACACCAAGCTGCTAATGCATTAAACAAAAAAATAATAATAAATCAAAAGAGTATGAGGAGTTCTTTATTTAGCCTCTTTGTTTAAAACAGTTTAACTGAAATGTTTACATATGAAATAGTAATTCACAAAACAAAACAAAAGAGACTGAAATCTATATATTTATTTGTGGAAATATTATTTAAAACAGCCACAAAAAAATGAAAAGAGTTGTTGTGAAGGCCAGTTAAAGTGATGCTCCTTAATTTTGCGTAGATGTCCCTAAAACCAGAGGTTAGGAGGATTAAAGTGATACTTTATACACTGTGAAGCATTTGAGAACTGAGTCACTCACTATTTCCACCTCTCTTTGGAATACTGAATTTAAAAAAAAAATGCTTTCACTCAGACAAAATATCTGAGATTAATTTCCTTTAAGAAACAGTAAAACACATACAGCAAAACCTGAGACAAGACCTGGAAAACACATCTAGCCCTCTAGTTGATCCATCTACTGTATGCCTCATTTCTGGCTAATATCACAATAAAAATCACCTATTTTATGCCAGTTAAACTTTGTTGCCTTTACAATTTTGTAGATTCAGTCAAAGAAATAAGGAATATTACATGTAACTGCAACAAGGTGCTGATAATAAATGACAATTTTACCATTAAAAATGTTCTTTGTTAAGTTCTTTGCTACATGCATGGACATTACCTGTTCGCCCATTTGTTTTGGTCGATTTTATGCTGGAATGTTATATAAGTCAGTGTTATTTGTCAAACCAAAGGAGAAATTTCTCAGAAATGTGACAGAGCATAGTTCAAATGTAGGTAACTGTCAAATAAGTTCCTCTGGATTTCCCGTTTTTGCTTAAGAAAAATTCAACTAACTGCTTTTGGAGTAAATTTTAATAAGAGTGTCCCTATCTCATATTCATAGCATGTGCCTTAGTATATGCCAATACACCATCATACCTGCAGGAGTTTGGGTTGGACTGATGGAAAGAGGGAGAGGGAAGGTGGTATGGAAAGGGCAAAAGGAAGCAGAGATGCTGGAGGGAAGCAGAAGTCTGAAGTTAAATATTAATCTGTGGTGATTCATCTGCAGTGGAAGCCTCCAGGCTCCTTCTGCACACCGCCAGCTGTTGGCCCCTGTCTCTTGGCCCTGGACCTAGATGTGAAAGGCTGGGCTGCTGCCCAGAGTGCCCAGGCATGAGAATCCTTGGCTGGGAGAACAGGAGGGAAGGCCAGGACAGGTGGTGAGCCTGGCTGGGATGACGCTGAGACTGTTTTTGTGTGTGTGTGTGTGTGTGTGGGTATGTGCAACGAGATGTTCCACATACTGTAAGATATCACCACAACTGTGCGATCTGTCACACACAAAGACACTGAGGAAGTTTGGCATTGCTGGGTTAAAAGCCCAATGATGTGGTGGTGCAAAGGGGAAAGATGGAAGAAGTGAATAGAGAGAAAGGGAAATTGGAGGAATGCAACTAAGTGAACAAGCGCAATCCATGAGGTTCCTTTGAATAAAGGAATTAAATTGAAGGAATGCATATGTGCTGATGCCTTGCAAACCAAAGATTAGGCAAAGATCTTGCACAATCTTTTAGTGCTTGGAGTACGTAGTGGGAATGTCTCTCAGCTATCACCAAACCAAATTTTAGCTCTACTTTCATAAAATTGACTGAGTTATAGCCATTTGTGTGGTTGCTAAATTCAATTAGCTGTGGCGATCATCTTGAATTGAGTTGACTTCAGAATTTTGGTAGTTATCGATGTTCATCCAATGTTTTGAGAGTTTCATTAAAATGTATTGTGTGATTAATGAGATAATTTGGTAACAGACACAGGCAATTACACGATAGCCCATTTTTTATGGCATTGAGCAATAATTTGCAAAAATCATAAACATCAGGGCGTGTGCCTGATGCTACGTCTGGAGGCAGAGCTTGCTATGGTTTCCACAGAAATAGGTCCTACTCACAACTAAGTGATAAAAAGGCCATGTGGATCATAGTTAAGACTAAACCAAGCATTGAATGTATATATACAGCTGATTAACTTTAGGAGCCAACATAATTCAAGATGAATGCCATAGTCAACTGATCCTACAACACACAAAATGTCTATAATTCAGTCATTTTTACAGGTATTGAGCTTTAATTTGGTGTGGTAGAAGCTGAGAGTCATCCCAACACATAGTTCAAGTGCTATTCATTGTGCAATATCTTTGCCTAAAACTTTGGCTTAACCGTTGGCGTTAACCCTGTCTGTTTGTTAGCAAAATATATCACGAACCGCTGGACAGTTATTACTGGAAAGTTATTACTTGTGTACAACTATGCCTGATGCCTGCTCTAGAGTCAATTCAATTCAAGACTGCTGCCACAGCTTAATGACCTTAGCAAACACAAAATAGCTGAGTCATTTACAACACATACCCTGAGCATAAGATCTCACTGCATCGAGTGAGATTGAGCATACCATTATTTTTAAGGTTTGACCAAAACAAATAGCACTCCGTCATTTTGCAACATGCGATGGTCTTAATTTAAAACTCTGGCATGAGGCAATATGCATTCATTCATTCAAGGAATGGTAAGCCTTTATTTGTTTAATATTTTTGCTTGCTACAACATTTAAATTTCATTTATACCACTACATAGCCATAAAAGTATATGATGAAAACAAAGAGATCAGTGTCGAAAAATACAGTCTTTACAAACTGTTTGAAGAAGAAATCCAGGAAAAAAGAGCGAACAGAAGGATGCTGTCGATCTGTGATGAGTAAACTGTAACTACAAAGAAACAAGGATCATAAAGACATGTGTCTAGCTGTTTCTCAGCAGGTGTCCCCAGAGCTCACCAAGCTTTGCCTCAAACTACAGTGTTTGACTTGTTTCAAACTTCAATTTAAACCCGAAAAGAAAGGAAGGGGATAGCTCCAAATGATAAAGTCTTCCTCAGCTGCTACAGGATCCAAAAGAGCCTCGTAACTGCTTGAGGAGTATTCTGAGACTTTTCCTTCCCATTTGTATTTTCCTTCCTTTTACTGTTTTGGCTTTTTCCCTCTCCTACAAGGAGTTTGACTTGAGGATGACTCATTCGCCAAATCAGAGGAGTAAAAATAGCTTTAGAAACTGCCAGAAGAAAGTGAAACTCCAAAGAGCACAAGTCAAAGTATCCAGCTATTGTAAAGAAAATAAAAATCTAAAGATTAAAACATTTTTATTGTCAAATTGCTAAACAAATGGGGACAACTTATTTTAGTTACACCTTCATGTCCAAATTAAAAGCAGTTCAATGAATTTCCTTAAAACCCATGCTTAAAACCCCTCCTGCACAGATTGTGTTCATGTTTGATGCCCATATACTCTTACCATGAATCCCCACTGGTCAGAGGCTGCTGAGAAGAAGTGTTACTACAGCTTATTTGGGAACTAGAGAAAAAAAAAGTGAGAAGAGAAGAAAAAGAAACCCTGGGTCATGAATTATAGAGCAGATCACTTTTGTCTGAGTCCAGGGAAAGTGAGCAAGACCACATGAGAGAGAGAGAGATTCACCCCCTTTTCTTCCATGCCTTGTCTGGTACATGGGAAGCCAACGGGGAGAGCGGTTTATGACCAATTGAAGCTGCAGCAACATCTCTCGGAAGGCAACGAGTGAATCCATAGCAACAATCCTAGCGGGGCATATTAATCCCCAGCTTTATGTAGTGCTAAGTGTACAATAGTAATCAGGATTGGAGCAGGCCCCACTGATCATTAAGGGAAAAGGCTATATAAAGAATTCATAATGGGATTAGCCCACGGCGAGTGGAGAAAGACAGAGACAAGAGAGAGAGTGGGGGTTGATGTCTGGAGGATGAGGACAAGGAGAGGTGGGCAGAGGAAAGGAGGGAGGATGCAGGGAGGGAGGATGCAGGAAAGGAGGGATGGCACGATCCTGGAATTAAATCACCCATCAAATTGCATGGAGGAATTTTAATTTACAGGTTAATGTCATATTGTGTGACTAATCACGGCCAACCGTTTCGATGAACCAGTAGAAGACCAGGGAAATTATAGACTGACGCAATCAATTGAAAACGCTGTGTGGAGTCTCACCTAATAAAAATATATTGTTTTAAATCAGAATTAATGGATTCTGATGTTCACAGGGGCTCCTAACTATTCATTCAAAGCCTAATGAAGCAAGCTTGAAAAATAAAAGTTGAAGTGCCCACTAAAGAAAAAGAATAGGAAATAAATACAAATGTCTTACATATCTCTTATGCACACAGTGTAACTTTAAAACCATTTGAACCCCCTTTAATAAATGCCTAAAACTTAATTCATGCAATAGTCAATTTGCAACAACCATTGCAGTACCATGGCTCTACATTATCAATCATCATTTACCGGCAATCTCTTAGATAATGATTGCATAAAACTTTGGAATGGTTCATAGCCTTGAGATTTTAAAGCTTTAAAGGTGAACGCAAAGGAAATCATGTAAAGTTCAAACTTCTAGTGTAATTCAAAGGGGAAAAAAACAATCTACATATGTGACCTTATCAGGTATCTACTCTCTTGACCCCAAAAAAATTAAACCAGACTAAGAATCATTTTTCTTATGAATGGACTTTATTGTGGCTGCATACAGAAAGCTTTCTTTGGAAACTTATTATTTGGGATTTGTAATTAGCTA
>JAOXNZ010000105.1:11787138-11800001 GCA_028566095.1 Kryptolebias brasiliensis
GGCACACACACACACACACAGAGGCCTGTAATAAGTTCATGATGCAGCTGAACGTTCTTTCTGTTTCTCTCATCAGTGAGAAAAAGATCAGCATCAAAAGTCACCCCAGAGTTATCGCAGGGAGGAACATCCCCTCGCTCTTATATATAAATATATTCACACTTTCCTCAATTATTCCCAAGGTTTAGGTTCATTCATGCAACCAGGGGCGGGATTTGTTTGCATTAAATGAGCAGAAATATCGACTGAGCCTCGAGCTTTTCCTAAAAACAAAAGTCACTTTTTTGTTTTTCCTACAATGAAGTGAAACTGAACTTCCCAGTGAAGCTTACTAGACTGAACAGAACCGATCCACAATCTGAAGAGTCTCGTTTTTTATACCAGATTAACTTCTCATCACGGCCTAAAATGGAGGGGGGGAAAAAAGCAACATTTTAGGCCCAACAACGAAGCTTTTGATAAGTGGTCGAATGACTTATGACTGAAATGAAGACTTTTTATATAATGCATTTTACTATAAGACTACACTCATTAAATCAGGTTATTATTCAGGATTTAAGCACTTTATTAATTATTATAAATCAGAAACTAGTTTTGAGACACTTTTCATACATTGATGTAAATTTAGGATTTGGTGAGATCAGGTGCGATTATTATTATTAACCTTATACCATTTATTAATCTGTTCCTGACAAACATTTACTGAAGTAAAACTGTAGGACTGAAAAAGACAAAAATGTAGACTCAATCTGGCAATAAACACTAATTATTAACCTTTCTAATAAACTGGAACACTCAGTTTAGAAAGGGTTCTTTTCATCTTAATTTTAACGGAAATATTAACCATTTAATAATTCTAATAATTTATGTGAAAGTGACAAATAAGAGCTGTGAGACTGAACTCGAACAACCAGCTGACAGGCGCTGAAACGAGGAGGACTGGGTGCAATGCTGGAAATCAGATTTTTTTTGTTATTATTATTTATTTATTTTTTTTACATCAAGTCAGTTTTATGTCAAAAATCATTTCAGAGACTTCCAGACTGTAGCAGTCAGGGTAGGAAAATTCTCAAAGCAGGTAGGGTGACGGATAAAGCTGCCGTTTGTTGCTTGTAAGAGTGGAAGATAAACACAAACAGCTGAAGGTGCGAGCCACAAACGCAGACGTGTCTTAAAGCACAGCTCGCCTGCCTCTTTCAAACACGACATTTAGGTGTTTGGTATAAAAGCTGTAATGTGGGAAAGAACAAAAAGGGTGACGTCTCAACTCTAATATTTTATCTATCCAGGATGAAATACCATTAAGCATATTTCTGGTCCTCACCAGGTTTTAAAACCGTGTCCACAGATATATTAATGATGTATTAAAGAGTTAATATTGAACGAAAACTAAGCCAAAATGCAGAAGCAGTGAGTAAACCGAGCTCACTTATGGTTCATCTTTAGCAGCTACAGCGGGCTGCCCTTTCTGTGGAGCAAAACTGACAGGAAGAAACAACGATTTCCCAGAGACTATTGCTGATGTCTTCCCTCCTTGGCCTTGTGTTGACACAAACCTTTATGCTTCAACAAGCTGACAATATTTCTACTTTGACAAAGGTGCTCATGCAGCTAATAGATACTTACCCTCTAAAATCGCATCATTGTATCGTATGAGACCACAAGAGCGTATTTGTAAATTACTCCCAAATATTCACCGGCTCTGCTTCTGAAATTCAGTTTAGTTTTTGTTAAATAAAGACGTGTGTTCATTCATTTACCTCGTTTTAGAACCGTGTAAGAGTTCAATATTTTTTATTAGATTCTGGTGTGCACAATCTTATATAGGTTTTATTTATTTATTTATTTTCAAAATTGTATGATTTTATGATGATCATTGGACGAGATAAACAGGCCGAATGCAGATATGGACAGGAAACTAAAGCCCTACAAATGAGTCCAAAAAATATTTTTTACAAAAAGTCCTGTTTAAAATCATCTTTTCCTTCGGGATACATACATGAAAGTCTGAAAGTAATTATTTTCTAAAGCAAATCTATATGACTGCAAAATAATTCACGTTTTTTGGATTTTTTTTTTTTTTTTTTTTTGCTGTTCAGCTTCACAAAGATGAATGTATTTTACACTCTGGCACCACCTGGTGGTCGTCTGGCTTCACTACACCACACTAAGTAGAAATTAAAAACTGTGATTCTAACCTCTGCAGCTCCAGTTTAAACATATCTCAAAACATATTTTAAAACTATTTATTTCATGAAACGTCAATTCTTAAGTGTCATAAATACACTGTAGTACTTGTACTTTTTACACACGCCTCTAACGTGTAACAAACTCCACCCAGGCTAATTTAAACAATTCCTGAGACTCGGTGGAAAGTTGTTTTTTTTTTAAAATTCGCACTAACTGAGTGGTTGAATGTGGTAAGCGTTTGAACAGTCTGAAAGGTACCATTAAGTTTAGGACCCTATTTTTAAAATCCCATTGGTCGCAGCTCGACCAGTCATACTGAGAACCACACTGCGGCAGTTTTCAAGGCTCCGGCATACTTCATAAGAAGTCACAAAGTCGATTCGCGGTCACGTGGTTGCGAGATGTTCGTTTTTGCACACACCTTTCGTAGTTCACGAGACACTTGGAACTCCAGAGAAGCTCCTCCCTCCTCCTACAGCATTAAAACGGGTTTCTTCCCGCCGACTTCTCAACTCTCCTGTCCTTGCACAGAATTTTTCTTCCCCCACCTCAACGAGACGTGTTTATTAAACAAACGGAGACAGTGCACGTCGCTTGGCATTTGCAAATTTGATGGTGCACAATAACGAGCGAACAAAGGGAACGTGTCCTGACGCTGCCCAGCCGAGGTGCACTTCCTCCCGGCCACCACAGCCACGAAGAGCAGCCTGTGTCTCCGTTCATAGGTTTATACGCTTTGCTGGAACAGTTGTATTTTCTAACAGCCTCGGTTTGCAGAAGCAAACGGACTCCAATAAAACTCACCAGCTTTTCTGCATAAACACGCCCATAACTTCTGACCAATCACACACTACTTGGGGCAGACCACTGTGAGAAACAGTTCGACCCGGGCCTTGTATCGCAAAGTGGCGGACGAAGCTACGAGAACAAAATTACGCATTTTTTTGTCACCCAACCACGTGAAGAGCCGACTGTGTGACTTCTCGTGAAGTATGACAACAGCTTAAATCGGGCTTGCTGATGCTTGTCACATAAATCAGATTAAAATATATATATATACACATTTTTTTTTTTTAAAAAGGTGTGACATTAGTTTCTCACCGATAGCTTGTCCACGTCTCCTTTGAGCACGCGCTCCAGATACAGCTGCTTGAGTTCTCTCTCCAGCCGAGACGGCAGACCCGGGTACATGGTGGATCCTCCTGACAGCACAATGTGTTTGTAGAACTCGGGCCTGGTGACAAAAAAAACAGACAACAGTGGCAGGAGGAAGAGACTCAATGATCTAAGACAGTTAAACAAGAGATGAATATTGACCAACTGCCTGCTTGTTCAATTTGTGGACTACCTCGACAGAACTTTAGGTGATAAATTAAAATTTTGCCTCTTTCCTTTCAGTGAGTCCCTCAGAAAGGTGTATACTGTGTGTGTGTGTATATATGTGTGTACTTGTTGGTTCTCACCTGGTGTCTATGTCAGCTGCCTGGATGGTGTTGAAGAGGAGTTCGGCCACTCCGACCCCCTCCACGTTGATGAGGTGGGGCTGGAACAGAGCCTCGGGAGCCTCGAACCGCTCGCCTCCCACCTTGATCACACGACCATCTGGCAGCTGGAGATGTGTGGGAGGGATGAGATGAACAGAGAGGGGATAAAGAGTATGACATCACAGGAGAAACAGGGTTTAGTGTCTGAGTGCCCAAGGGTGTAGAACCTAAAAAACACCAAAGGTCGATGCTAAACGCAAGTTTTAGCTTCTCAGTTTATCTTTTATTTGAAGAAAAATGTTGACGGAAACTAAAACGAACAGCAACTTAGAGTAAAGAGAGACTGCGGCTTTCAAACTCTAATATGAATGTGTCTGAGTGTAAAAAGGCTTCATTCAGCAGAGGCCATTGGGAGGAAGCAGAGCCCAGCCACGCCACAAAGTGGCTGCACAGGAAATGATGCAACACGCAGTCCAGGGCCGTTCAGCTACAGTCACATTGCTCTCCTTGTTTCGGCACACTCCACACACCCGCTCGCCTACACTAACCATAACACACACGGTCACAGTCAGCTCCGAGACACAACATGTGCTCGGAGAGGCGTGCAGGAACACGGACTTCGGGACCGACGTTTAGATTCTGCGGTTCCCTCCGAAGGGAAAAATGGACCTCGGAAAGAAAAGCAAGTCTGACGGTGGAGCCCTGCACGCCCATCTGTCTGAGTCCCAGAGAAAACAGTTCATCAGCTGTACGACCCCATCTTTAAGCAGCCAACAACGAGCATGTGGTAGGCCCTTCAGCTCAGAGCTAATATTTAGTTACCGCCTCCATTTTGAGTACAAAAAAAAAAAAGTGCATTTAAATTACAAATCCTTTAAGAGGAACTCTTTCTATGATTAGATTTCAAGCAGAAAAAGGAACTTGTGCACATGTGGTGAGCATGGAAAGAACTAAATTTAGATTTAACGGTAAACAGTCGATTTTCTCTGAAGACTGATCATACAGACAAAATGCCTTAAACAGATGCTGGACACGTCTTAAAGCATGGATGTTATCGGGTATCACAAATCTATATCTAAAAAGTGTCATTCTCATAATCACTCTAACAGTTTCCTGTGTTGTTTCTTGCATTTATAGGTCAGGTTTTATTCTAGATAAGTGACAGAACACAGCATGGGAAATGAAGGGACAAAGATTTGCAGCTTAATTTGGCTAAAGGTGAAAAAACTGTTCCTTTTTCAGTCTTAAATTAAACATTCTTATATGTCCTTATGAGTATTTAAAGTACACAATGTCCAAGAGAGGGCAGCAATCCTCCCTATGAATACATTTTTATGCCATCCATCATATTTAATGAGCAAATGATGAAATGACAACTATGTTCATTTGCAAAAAGAGACTTTTTTTTTTTATTTCTTTGTAACAAAATAAAAACCTTCACACCACTGAAATTGACATATTTAGCAGGATTACTCACATTGTGTTTTATCCAGGCCAGAAAATCTTTCAAAATCTAGATTTTCATCCAGGGGTTTATTACTTTGATAGGATGAAATGGACAGATTTTGAGGTGTCCAAATATTCCCGCTCCTACAGTATGAATCAATGTGTCCATTTGTACGTGTAGCTGTTTACCGTGTACGACTCCACCAGCACGGTGGTTTCCAGCGCCAGCTTCTGCTCCTGCTCGATGTTGTAGCCGACGTAGCACAGCTTCTCTTTCATCATGCGCACCGTCTCAAAGTCCGCAGAGTGGTTGAAGGCGTAACCTCTCAACAACAACAACTGCATTCAGACACACACACAAACACAAAGGAAAGAAAAGATGGTGCGGGAAACACTTAATTATCTGTTCAAAACGGCAAAACCTACTGTTTTTTTCCCCTCCCGAGTCACTGTGTCATGATTAGGATGAGACTGGATACCTTAATGAGGTAGCGGGTGATGTCCCGGCCTGCGATGTCCAGGCGTCTCGTTAGGTGGGGCAGGCTGAAACCCTCGTACACTGGACAAATGTGAGTCACGCCATCACCCGAGTCCACCACCACACCGGTGAGAAGGCCTGAGACACAAACAGATCATTAACTATTAGCTGTGGGGGCCTGAAAACGGAAAGTGTTAACTTAGCAACAACAAAGAAATATTCAACCGTTAGAAATAAACTTGGATAATCTTCCTTAAAGAACCACACATTAGTAAAGTGATGCGGTCTTGTCTCAGAGAGAAATTGGATGGAAAATGAAAGTTTTAAAAAACACGAACAACGACCTATTTTAATTAGTAACTATTATTAACACCTAATAATGTGTTGTCTGGGCAAAAATACTTTGCGAGGAAAGGATTGGTGGACAGGGAGGCTTGAAATAAGCCTTCTTACCTTGGGCGTAGAGTGTCAGAACAGCCTGAATAGCGATGTAGACTCCTGAAAACTGGTAGGTCTCAAACATCACCTGTGACACGGAGGAGGAAATATGTTTTCAGAAAAGAAAAAGAGTTGATCTTTGCAACGTGATGCAAAAGAAGCACATAAAATATTCAGAGGATAGTGGAAGAAACACTATGCTTTTAAAATAAATTTCCCCACACCGAGGTGCTACAGTATAAACGTTAGGCAACTTAAAGACTAGCTCCGGGTTGCACAAAACCAGACCTCGATGATTTTCTCCCGGTTTTTGGTAGGGTTCATGGGGGGCTCGGTGAGCAGGATCTTGCAGTTGCGAGAGTCGATGTTGAGCTTCTCTGGGCCGAAGGTGTAATCCCACAGGTGCTTCATGTCGTCCCAGTTCCTGACGATGCCGTTTTCCATGGGATAGTTCACCTCCAGCATGGAGCGCAGCTCACTGGCCTCATCTCCCACCATCAGGTCCTGGAAAAACAAAAGGGTCAAAACAAAGTGAATTTTTTTTTTTTTTTTTTTTTTTTTTTTAAACGCAAACCTGATCATTCATTTTGTAAAAAAAACTCTGCTTATGCCACTCAGAACAGAGCAAAATTCGTTCGCCTCGACTTGCCTTCTAGGCTCAAACCACAAAATCTGGAGCCATCTGTCAGATGCATTCATATAGCCCTTCAGTTCAAAACTCAGTTACCCAGCATGCACTACAAAGCATTACTTTCCATGCATACACCTGGAAACACTTCGCCGCCGCTACAACAAACCACTTTTTTTTTTTAAATCTTCCAATCAAACATCCACATGCAAGGCAGCCTGGCGATGTAAACAGCTGCTGGGTTAGAACTCTGTTAGCCACACAGTCAAGCAGCTCACGCTCCACCTCAAGACATCAAAAGCCCTCTGGAGGCAGCCATTTTATGGGTTCATCCTGTGTGCTTTGGCATTAACAAAGTACCAGTCACAGGCATGTTTCTAATAAAAGAGAAACAGATGTTCCTGTCTTAGACTCTCAGCTGTCTGCCATGTATCCTTGAGTACAAACACTTCCTGAAGACTAGCAGATGACTGCTATTTACAGGGCATAATCTGAAGAGAAAAAATATTTTCTGTTTCATAATGGCAAGCTAAAGGATCTGTAACAGATACAACCAAGAGCTTCAGCTGAAGCTGACATTTCAATTTCTTTTCTGCTGAATGCTGCGTCGGGACTGAGGTGGGCGTTAAGCTGTCAGGGCGCTCGAGGAGATCAGAGACTCTGAAAATGGAACCGGTTCAAAATCTCTTTTAGCACTCCATCGATAACAGCTGGCCGATGATTCATCGCAGGCGACGCTGCTAACAGTTAAAGCCTGGAGAACGGAGCACATTAACAAAAAGTGGCGCATTTCTACCCGACGCCATTTGCTTGGTCCTCGAACCGAACGCCAACAATCAGCAAACAAATGAGAGAGATCAGCCTTAATTTTCAGTTGGAGCAGAACATTTCACAACTCTCTGCAGCAGGCATGAACGGCAGGACCACACCAGCCTGAACTTACCATCTTCTGGGCATTCTACTTCAGCGAGGGAGAACAAAACATGGAAAAAAAAGCAAGGCAGGTAGAACAAAAAAATGGATGACTAAAGAAAATAATTCAAAGGAAAACAGGAGAAAGGTAGTGGCAGGTACCGTGACTAAAACAAACTCATTTTTGCATCTTTAAATAGAAAACTCCTTAAAACAGAGACGTTTTGGTGCAGATGAAAAAAATACATTTCGTACCTTAATCTCAATGTTTCCCACTTTGGCTGTTGAGCGAATGATGGGCCTCCCAACGAGCGCAGGGAAGATGTGCTCTGGGAAGTTGGAGCCTGCATAGCCACACTTGACAAACTGCAACAGACCAAATAAAAAAAAAAAAAAAGGAACTTATTAGGCTCTGCATTTAAGTGCTGATAAGATAAACAGTGGACGTTCGACACTGGTGTATCTCTGAACCATGCAGGCCAGAAAATAAAAGCGTCACAGCTGAATCTAAAAATACATATACGCTGCATTAGTTTAAATTCTGCAACAAGCTCGTATCAAAGACAAAAAAGCATCAGTTCAGACATTTATCCATTTAGAAAACAATCAGTAAGTAAAATCCAAAATGATTTGGCAACTTTACAATCAGTACATGCCACTAAAATATTTAAATAACTGAAGACTATGTGCTTTAGAAATTTAAAAAAGTAATAATCTGAGCTGCCTCGCGTGTGGATTAACAGGTATTTGTGCTTTCAGCTTCACAAACTCAAGTAAAAACTGTCACACAGTGCCTTGAACTTTGACATGAGCAGAATGTGTCAGAGCTCTCAGAATATGTTACATAAGCGGTTATGGTTTTGTCTGTTTGCACTTCCCCGACTTCTCAGTTCAACCCTGACAAATGGCCTTTTCTCTCTCTCTTTTTTTTTTTTCACCCCCCTCTTCTCTGGCTTCACACAACGCTCTAGAAAAAAAAGTCACATCTGAAAAAAGAAGCCTTATTAGTCAGTAACATGCTGAGGCAACATCCTGGCTGCTGACGCTGTTTAAATAAGGAAGTCCCTGAAGTTAAAAAAAAAAAGGCAGCAAAACATGTTGCAGGGAGCAACTCTCAAGCATTAAAAAAAAAAAAAAAAAAAGAAAAACATGTATTTATTGAAAATGTTTTTGTCAAAACTTTACAGCTGCATGAAAACCTTTGTGCATTGTGTGTTTTTTATGGGTAAATAAATACAGCCGATTCCCTTATCAACTTTATATTAATTGTTAGGCACAGAGGTGAACAAATTGATTGGTCAACAGATTAACTCTTTCCCCCTCCCAATAATTGGCCCGTGGCCACACATGAGCTCTCTAATCAGAATAAAACACAGGCATATCTGTGGGCAGCACAGCGTAACGCTTGACACTGCGCCCCATCGTCGGCGGGGGTGCGTTTTCAATACAACACCAGATTTTGCTGCCACCTTTTAAAAGAACAATGTTGTATTTATCAGGGGAAAACATTACATTTGTATTCAGTAAGGTGGGAACCGTTACTTTTAGGCAGAAAACATTGCTAACTTTATGCTTGGAACTGTATTCACAGCAGGGCTTTTTTAATAAACTATCTGCATCAAACCGCAGAGCTGAATCACCAAAATACAGACATTTAGTTTTGGTTTGCTTGCTTTTATTACCTTTTTTTCCTAACTCTAGTAGTTTAGTAATGTGTATGATTATTAACCGCTTGTGTCTGTAGGCCAAAAGGAAACAAATCAGATTCATAAACTGACTAAAGATCTGCAGCAGCAATAGAACAACCCCTGATCCGTCAACCGGTTGTTTTTCCTCCAGGCTCTTTTAGAACAGTCTTAAAATACAGAATCATCCTGTAATGAATTTTAAAAATCATTTCTCTATTTAAACTGATTCGAAAGAAGTTGAATAATACAAATGTATTAGACAAAAGACACTTGTTTAATCTATTTATATCTATTTGGTACTGCAGTTTTACTTACTTAGGTTCATAGGAGGCACAACTAAAAGAAATTCACTCAATCAGGTAACTTCTAACATATCATGTAAAATCATTGCTTATAAACGACAACTTTTAATATTCCTGACTAGTGATTGGTTGGCTAAATTCCTATATGTTTTTGAATGTCCACACATGGGCTTGTGCATGCCAGTCTGCAAAATAATGACGGGGTTTTTTTGCAATTTCTTTCATGTATTTTAGTGTCGCTGTGCTCCTTTCGTCAGTTTCCGGAAGTTGCCATCCCTTAGATTTAAATCGTTTCTAAACATGTCAGCAGCAGCTAATTATTCAGAGCTGCTAAAACTTGAATGCGTTTGTGTGATTTATTCACTGTGAACACCATTACTGATCACTGCCAGGGAAGGGTTTTTGTTGTGTGTCTGTTTTTCTTTGGCTAAGAACATAAAAGGAGGTTCCTCAATTTACCTGCCTCGGCCTAGACAGCGTTACACCTAGCTGCCGAAACGTGTTTGTACAAAAAAAGCAAGAAGGTTTCCTTGTTAAACAAAGGAACCGAACGGAGGAAATAACGAATGTGCACATTGTGAGTGCCTGCTAAACGAATCGGTCAAAATCAGTGACGCCGCTAACAGACACAGCTGTTTAACCTGGCAGGCTAGTTAGCAGCTTTAGCTAAGTTACCGCTGCTCCCACACACACCACTAATCGTCTGTGTGATTTAGAAATGTATGCATGTGCGACAGCCTCACCCAGAGCTACAAATCCAGCTTTTGACCTGGCATTCACAAACACCCTGTGTGGTGTTTCCGAGTCGAATCTGGATGAATGAGAATTAGCATGCTAACAGGCTACACGCCCAGTCGAGGCTAACTGACAGCCTCCACTTCCTGTTTCGGTGGAAGAAAGGAAAAAAAAATTATGTTCCGACATTACGGCTCCGTTTGAATCGAGCCGCGGACGCAAACCTACCCCGGTTCCATTGTCACAGACCACCACTTTCCTTCCCTGGCTGTCCATTATGTAAAAAGCCCCAGTCGCGGCTGAACCTCCCTCAACTTTCTTCGGCAAGCCCGGAAGGAAGACACGCCAGCCCGGCCGAGAGGAGGAAGGGAAGGGTGCTCATCCGGTATGTGACGGTCCCTCCCCTCCCTCCGACGGACTCGCATTTCCGACATTAAGAGCAAAAGTTTTACAATTATTACAATTTTTTTTAGGTTCACTAACAATTAGCATGGAAGTATATGCTTTATTATTTCAAAGTTAAATACTTATATTAATAAACGTACCTAAATGTCTGTACTGTTATCTGTATATATAGTGTTCGTTAGTGTATATGTGTATATGTATATATATACATTTGCTTATATGTATATGTGTATATGTGCATTGTTATATATTATATGTGTATAGTGTTTTGTTTTTTTCCTCCTTCCTTCTATTTATCTTCTTTATTTTATCTCACCCTCTCCTGTATTGAGCTGCAGTAACGTGCAAATTTCCCCATTGTGGGATCAATAAAGTTTATCTTATCTTATCTTCAATATAATAAAGACTGCATAGTTCAGTGCTTACATTTTATCAAGAGGGAGGAGAATCAAAATGTTTTCTTTCCCCTCTTCAGAAGAGTTTAGTCTTTTCCTTTGTCCTAACGTGAATTTAATAATAGATGTCAGCAATTTATTGTAAAACCTTAGTTTCATAAGGTAACAAATGATAGTTTTTTTTATATGTACTTAATGCGTTGTGTTATGTTATGCTTCAAGTAAGGACAATTAGTGGCTCTGGACATTATGTATTTAATAAAACAAAGTAAACATGTAATAACTTGTGAGAGACATTTAAATGGGGTCTTAAAGACTGACAAATAACAAAAGCATGAAAATTAAAAAGTCAAAAATGAATAAACTCTACCACTAATGGAGTTATGTTTGAGATATTCAATTAAATTGTATAAAACAGGGCTGCATGTTGGATCACTGGAACCAAAAAACCCCCCAAATAAATCCCCATGTTTGGCTCTCCATAAATGCAACTTTACAATCCTCTCTACCATGGGACTTAAATGCAGCGTATGGGTTTGTGTATCGACTCACTGAAGTGAATCAACGCTCATTTAAAACCAAATAAAGTCAGCCAGGCGTTGACATTAACAAACAAGTTATTGTCCAAGCCAGTGATGCCCAAAGTTGGGGTCGGGACCCCAGTGTGGGTCACCCAGCAAGCAGGCGTCCTTAGATCATCTCCAATCTTACAATTAAAAACCTAGTTTTTTTTATTATATATTTGCACCATAATTGTTACAAATAATTGAAATACAAGTCATAAATTGATAAGGAAAACAGCATAATGGATGTTAAGACTGTTTGTGTTGGCATTATGCCCTTATCTAATAGGGTCGTTAGCATTTTTGGATATTTAAACAACCAACAGATGGGGTCACACACCTTTGTCACTATTATTTTATGGGTCAGAAGGTGAAAAGTTTGGGAACCCTTGGTCTAAGCTGTGTAATCTTTACTGACAGATGCAGAAAATTGCCAGCAGGTGGGGTAAATTGACCAAACCAAGAAGATCAACTCCTGTTTTCCTGAAAGCTTCTTAAATCCACAAAGTATTTCAACTCTACAACAGCCTTTTGGGTGCTGCTGATCGCTGGAATTTGTCAGGAAGCCTACAGCTAATATAATCTGCACACATATTCGTGACTTTAGTCTTTTTTTTTCAGTTAAAAGTAATAAAAAAGTTAAAATAATAGGAAGCTCATGACTTGACTTCATTGTTCAGTCATAGAGAAAGAAAGACCCAAACCAAGCATGGAGGACTGACTGATTTATTTCAGTTTAACAGTCTTCATTGGAGTGCATAGACTCTCAATTAGAGCAAAAAAAAAAAAACTTCATAAACAAAAACATATGATCACATAGGTCCAAATGATTATTCAAGTGTGTGGGGCAAAAAAATTTAAGTTAAGGATGTTTTGGAAAATAATTGCTTGCACAAGGCACAACTCGTGGGTAAATATTTCATCTGTATTTCCAGATGTGAAGCAGAAACACCTTTAATAAAACACTGAAGGGTAAAAAAATAATAACAAATGGTCTCGAAACGAGGTGCTTTGTAGCGTGTGGTTAGTTTACAGTGCTCGAGATAAGAAATAAAAAACATGACAAGCAGCAGAACGTGACAGCAGAACTGACAACTGCAACATCCATCCATCCATCTTTCTTTTAACCGCTTCTCCATTCCGGGTCGCGGGGAGCTGGTGCCTATCTCCAGCAGTCACTGTGCGAGAGGCGGGGGACA
>JAOXNZ010000105.1:11815978-11826725 GCA_028566095.1 Kryptolebias brasiliensis
AGACGCAGAACCCTAACTACAAGCTAAAATGAGCAAAACACTAGTTACAAGCTAAAAGAAGCTAAGTGCTAGCTTAAAAAAAAAAGTAGTAAAAGGCTAGCTAATAGCTAAAAGTAGCAAAACACAAGCTAAAAGGAGCACCAGTTAAAAGTGGCAAAAGTCAAACTAAAAGCTAAATGTAGCAAAAGGCTAAAATGACACTACTTTATTTTTTTAACATGGGCCTGTACTGCATGTTTGTGTTCTAAATGTTCAGTTGTTGCTTTTTCCTTGATAACGTCTCTTTTAGCTGAAACGGTGTCTTACAGCTAAATATTAACCAGTCAAAAAAGTGCCCCCTGCCTTTGTGGCACAATGTTCTTTATTTCAATTACTGAAAGTTGACAACTTTATGTATAAATGCAACTTTTAGGAGCATTTAAGACAGAATACTAAGACGACGTGTAGCCTTTTCAACACATACCTTCATTTGTTTTTGTTTTGTTTTGGGGTTTTTTATTGCATAAATGTGACAATAATTAGAGTGCACTAACAAAGCATAGATGTGATTAAGTTTAAACCAACCTATGCTTCTTTATATTTCAGAATGTGTTCCAAAAAGCACATATACACATATCTGATTGAAACATGCAATTGTTGAAAATAAAAAAAGGGACTGGTTTCAGGATCACACTCATTTTTGACTTAGACTAGAAAATAAAAGATTTTATTCAGAAAAGCTCAACAGCTCCTGTTTGATTAATTCTACTCTAAACAGCAAGACGCTCTAATGATAACGCAGCTATTTGAAAATTTCTTTAACGCCATTAAAATGAGACAAAAGTATCAAACATCTGCTTTTATTTTATATTTAAAATTTAGAATATTAGGAGTCATCTTCCATAAAGATGTGGCTCAACTTGCTCAGTGAACCGACTGCAGTGGTTTCCCAGTTCTGAACTTGTTAAAACAAACCACTTGTTAGTGGTTTAAAAGTCAGTAATTAACTCAGTCATAACGTTCACTTGTCTACAGCTGCAGGGCAATATGAGTAGTTGCTCCACGTGTCCCGTTTCCTCTTCAGCATTTCCTCTTTGGATCGTTTTCTTCCCTCTGTCTTGTAAATCGTTTCATTTGCCTGTTTTTGGTTAAACTTTTACCCGCATGAGATGCAAATCGAGCGCCTCTGTGATGCAAATCTGTCGGGCACAGTGAAATCATCTCAGCAGCACCGGGGGTTTAAACATAAGTGAATCATTAAAGCTTTGAGTGGTTGATCTGTTTAGTGTCCTGATTCATGCCCTAAAAAGTTTGGTTGGTTAGCTGTGAAGTTAACATCAGCAGTTGTTCAATACAGCTTGACATAAGACTCATTTATTTCCACTTATGTTCACCTATTTGTAGAACAGGCTTCATTCTTCTGGCCTAATCCTACACATTCATTCATTCATTCATTCATTCATACTCTTTAAATTCTTGCAGCAAGTCATTTGAAAATGTAAAGAGCGAGGCAGAGACTGCAGTTAAGATGAGAAGTTTATTTGTCTGCAAAGATGTTTTTACAAAAGCTTGACGAGGGGGGAAACAATGGAAATAACATTGTTGGGCTAATCGTCTTCAGTGAAACTCAACAAGACCAAAAGTTCAAGTTTGTCTCACATTACTTTAGGACTGAGAAAGCAGGTCGTAGATGGAAGTGTTTGGTTTACTGTGACGGAAAGCAGAAATATCAAAAAGCCAGCAGGAAGATCAGAACCCCACGGGCCCGAACTGCTGTTAACGCCACTGAAAACACCCCAAAATGTCATTATTCCCACTCCCCGCTTTGAGTCAATGCTTGTTTCCTTAAAAAAAAGAAAGAAAAAGTAATACTCTTAAACATGTCAGGGCCTTATGAAACACTTTCATCAATATAAAACGTTCAACTTCTCAACACGTCTTCATATAAACAGAACAGATAGTAATACAGCAGGCGTGTCTTTATCCCACAACCCTGCTGAGTACAATAAAATAAATAAAAAAATTACTGTACAAGCACACAATACACACAAAAAACAGATCTTCCTACTTCTACTCAGACGAGACTTGAATATTAATCGTTATGAAGCCATTCATACAACAGTCATTTAGTTTTTCTAACACTTTTAGAAGGTTTTTCTACTTGCTTAGGGGGATATATAGTTCAAATTCATTTAATTTAGCTTCTTTTCATCTTAATGTTTGTCAGCAGTAATTTGTAAATAATTGAAATTTAATTTTCCTACATATTAGTCTATAAGAAAAACATCTCTTGGTAAAGCTGGGGAACAAATAAACAGCATGCTTGACTTTAACAGAAACTGGAGAAACACTCGACGCCTCAGTCTGTCTCACTTATTAGCTCACATGCACAATAATGCCCCTTTAGCTTGGAACGCTGCTTATTTATTACGCAAAAGAAAAGAAAAAGAAAAAAAAAGGGCCCCTGAGGCTCACAAATATGTACATCCAAAGTCCAGCAGCGGGGTAACATACGCACTGGGGTCAATCAGGTCAGCTTCACACTGAAGGGAGGAGCTGGTTATTTATCATCAGGTTACAATCAGGAAGAAAGTGACATTCAGTTCTTCAGTTACATTATTTTTTTTTTAATCAGGGTGGCAGAGGAATGAATGGGATCATCAGGAGGTCAAGAACTGGTTCACGAAGTGGACGCCAGCACCGCTTTTAAAGTGCAACAGGAAGTTGAAGCCCCCTGCTGAAAATCTACTGGAAACACCCACAAACTGCCAAGCACCTCTGCGCTGGGATCACCACGGACACAAACACAAACAGGACCGAGGCCTCTAATTCCCGAACCGTTTTATCTCCCTCCCCCATGATTCCTGCAGCTGCCAACACTGACGGCCGACGAGCCGCAAACACAAACTCGACACGTATCTTCGCCGCCAAACCCTTTACTTGGAGCAAACGGGACAACCGCAGTTGTCACTCTTGGAAAACTGCAACCAGCAGCGCTCAGTTACACACCAACGTGCTCCGGCGTCAGCGCGCTCGCATACCAAACCGTTTCCTGTTTGGGCTCTGAAATAAACGAGTGTCTGGCAGCAGAGGACCCTCTCTGAGCCCTTCACTCCAGAGCACAACGAAGCTCTGCAGCAGCCATTTCTGGATGTGCAGCTATAACGCCACAGGACGACACTTCGATTGACGTGGGGTGAAGATAATGAGAAGTTCATTTTAGTTCGCTCGGATAGAAAGCTTCCAAAAAAGGAGCAACGGAATACAGAGGAGTCAGTTTTGAGCGGACGTCTCATCTTGTTGAAAGTGACACGGGACATTTTGGAGGAAAACGCAAAAGTTCCAAATAATACACGAGTGCAGATGTGCACAAGTTTCTGACATAACTAATATATTTTGCTGTGACGCATCGGGGTTTAGCTGCTCTGTCTGACACAAACTAAAACGTTCATTCTGTGCCTCAAAAAAAAAAAGACGATCCGAGTATCACCAGTCAAGCAAACCACTTCCTAACCCAACGTGCATTTTTATTAAGCTGTTATCAATCACGAACACTACAAATCATAAACAAATAACAACAAAAAAAACTAATTTGCCTGCATTCCCATCTGGACCAGATCTGATTTCTTAGAAAAGAGCTACATTCCTAAATGAGAGCAAGTTTATACACAGGATAGTTTAGATGTTGTTTGACTTTCACCAGCATCAATCTGCAGAATTACAAACATTAAAAAAAAAAAAAACACACACACAACCTGGCAACCCAAAAGCTGCTCTCACTCCAGAAATCGTCTCAGTAACGAAAGCATTTCCTGAACTTTATCGCTGTGATCGTAGATACTGTGAGGAGGAGCAAACAGCTGCTTTAGGAAATAATACTTTAGTAGTTTTACTACAACTATTAGTGAGTGTTAAGCAGCTTTCTGCTTCAGCGAAGGAATGTGTGTCTTTTTAAAGAGCGGAACAGACATTTAGACAAATCTGTGCAATGCACAACAAATAATTTGTCAGGCCTGACTCTCTGCTCACTGGTGTGGAATGATTCAGGTAACAAAATAATGTACAACACACAGGTTATTGGACCACAACAGCACCAGCCAGACTACTGAAGACTGTCACTCTGTATCAGTACAGCTACTACACTACAACTAAAACATGAACACGTCACATTCAAAGTACCACCGAGGACCCGATCCTGCTTCCAAACTGCTTTCAGACCGTACTTCCTGTTGATAACCACCATCAGCCTGCGAGGAGGGGGGGGGCTATTTGGGTCGCTGAGGCTGCAGCACGTTACCATGACGACAGAATAAACCCGAAGGCGGGAAGAGAGGAGATCCAGATGAGTTGCATGAGCAACAAAACACAAAAACACTGAGATCTACTGTGATCAGAGGATAAATGAGTCATCCAGCTGTTGTATGAAATCTAAAGGCTGCAGCATTTGGATTTAAACTAAACTTAGCACAAAACGTAAGGGAATGTGTGTTTGGTTGGTTATTTCTTTGTAGTAACAATGCTTCTTAGCAATAAATCTTATACCGTTGGAAAGCCTTATTTCCTCCTAAATGGAGCCGCATTTGTTAGTTAAATACATTTGTGGATGAAAAACTTGCCACAGTTTATTCTGCTAATGACCTTTGTTTGGTGTTTTAACAGACAGGAGGTCTCAGTAGCACATGGAAGAACCATACACAGGGTCAAGCGTCGCCGTCTTGGAGGATGTATCCAGGTTCAGGTCTCAGACTGTGGAGATATGGGATTGCCACTGGTTGTTCAATCAGGCACCTGGGGTACCAAAACAAGAGGCGATAGCAGAAAGAGGTGTGTGTGTGCCACGTGAGCATATCTAACTCAGTCACCCTCCAAACAAATTCATATAAGATCCTGATTGCAGAAAAAAAAAAAATTGAAAGTTTGACACCGCTGGAGCCTTTTTCCTTTCCTGCAGAGCTGCAGGACAGATTATGACAGATTATGGATGATGAGCTGCATGCGTGTGTGATCATCCGCGATCAAGTCTTTGCTTCTGCCTAACACACACACACACACACACTTGTAGTAGGCAAAGCAGGGGAGTTAACCGAGCTTTGTGATCTGTAGGTCTCCTTGTATCCGCACTGTGTCGATGGAGGACAAAGATTTTACTTTGTGATAAAAGTCAAAGAGCTGGTGTCCGTCCACGAATATCCGGAACCGCTGGTGCTCGCAGTGGATCTCAATCTGCAGGGAGGGGGAAGAAAGAGAAAGGAAAGGATTGAGGAACTCAAATGAGAAACAACGCAAGACGTGATTCAACAAATGATGTTTCAGATTTGGATAAAAACTGCCTCTTGAAGGCTAGCTTCCTTATGGAGACAAATGGTAGATTGGAATAGATTGTCAGCTTCCTGTGAGAACATGGACCATCTATCCAATGGAAAAGTGTGGCCCTGCCTTGAACCAAAACACAGGAATTCAATCCTCCGTTTGCACCAATCGAAGCAGATTTTAGTTTTCTTAAAATGTGGTACTTTAAAGCCCAGAGAGTCCGGTAAATTTTAGCTTCGTTTAGTTTCTCTCAAAAGATGCACCTTCCATCTGGTGCCAAGCATAGATACCTAATGTTGCTCCGGCACATATTGTGTCAGCTTGCGTTGCTGACACAGACGGAAGCGCGTAGTTCGTCAGCGGGCAAAAACGGAGCTAGTCACCTGAAATTGCTGCAGAACACAGCTGTCTTTGCAGAACACAGATGACAAGTCTGCTCAGTTTTCAGCAATTCAGTAATCAGCTTATTGGCGCTAAAATACCATCGAAGTTATCGCTGACATTTTTTTGGCAGCCGCCACCCACTTTTGTGGTTTAATCCACCTGAGTACACTTTTTGCAGATCCCGACCATTTAAAATGAATAAATAATTGTTTAAAGTTCAAGCGAGTGTCTGCGACTCAAGCAAGAAAATTGAGAAAAAGTTAGCGCTACTATCTGGCAAATGCTGTTCAAGTACCAAAAGATCCATTTAAAACGGGCTGTAAATGAGCACCTGCCAAGCTGTAATAGACAACATCCTTGGTGCCTGATGATGTTGAACTACAAACATAAGCTGACTTTTTTTTTTTAATGGCAGCTTCACTCCAAATATACCCGACAAATGCAAAAACTAAAACAGGAAAGTTCAATTACCATCTGAACCCTTACTGTCAGATATTTGAATGCATCACCAAGCACTGGAACCTCAAACTAATGCCTTAATAAATGAACTATCTGCTCACTGTCACTCTCAACAACCCCTACACAAAATGTAGGCCGATTTTAAACGAAGCAAGTGGCAGATCTGAGCCGTCCTGCTCTAAAACCACCGGCCCGTCATGTGTCTGTCCACATGCCTCCAGTTTGTGTACAAGCAGCTCTAATCTCCAGGATCCAGCTTCATCCTCCGACCACGAACCCTGACATCCCATCAGAATGCTGACAGTGAGTGAGGAGGGGGGGGCGGGCGCCGCGTTCAAAACAATCACCTTTTAAAATAATGTGCAAACAGAAGCCCTGACCTCTGGTTTTTTTTTTTTTTTGTGGCACTTCTAACCCATCAGAGAAGTTGGATTCTCTCTGGGTAGCTCGTGTCGAACTAAACCCGCCAGCTATTTTTAGCTGAACATGTTCAGCTAAATGTTCATTCAGACTTACTGGAGCAGAACATGACGTTAAGGGGCAAATGAGCCCATATGTCTTAATAATTCCTCATGACTCATATGTGCAGCTGCTCCCCTCCTCCACCCCCCCGCTGACCTCATGTTTCATATGAACAGCTTGTTGTAAACACACCACTGCACCGACACGGGCTGTGTTTGAATTAGACAAACAAGAATTTGCTATCCACACGTCTGCTGATTCTGACAAACTAATGGAACGCTGAGGCTATTTCAGGTTCAGCATCTTGCCCATCTGACCACCAACCTGCCTCCAAACTCCTCTTACCGTGTTTTTTTTTTCCTTTTTCATGAACTACTGGATAAAAACCTAGTCGTGTCCTAAAATCTAAACATATTCACGCACTGATTGACCACTTTATATGGGATTTGATGATAGAAAGCTGGTCTCTTACAGGTTTTTTTATTGCTCACTTTTGTTGGTTCGTCTGTTATCAAAATATCTCATGAATCGCTGGACGAATTATAATTAAACTTTCAGAAATTATTCACTGCATGCACCTTTACAACTGATTAACGTTTGGAGTCAATCCAATTCAAGATGGCTGCCACAGCCAGCTGACCTAATAAAACAC
Organism: Kryptolebias brasiliensis; assembly: GCA_028566095.1. Taxonomy (NCBI): domain Eukaryota; kingdom Metazoa; phylum Chordata; class Actinopteri; order Cyprinodontiformes; family Rivulidae; genus Kryptolebias; species Kryptolebias brasiliensis. The sequence continues at coordinate 11,823,225 of JAOXNZ010000105.1, forward strand.
TAAAGTGGCTATAACCCAGCCAATTTTATAGATACTGAGCTAAAATTGGATGTGGTAGTAGTTGAGCATTGTCCCAACTCGTACTCTTGGCGCAACACATTTCACGACACCTTTGCTTAAAACCTCAGCATTAACTGTTGAACTCAACCCTGTTTGTTTGTTAGCAAAATAGCTCATACTCCACTGGACAGATTTCAATGAAACTCCCAGGAAGTAACCATTGGATGTACATCTACAACTGATTAACTTTTGGAGTCAACACAATTTAAGATGGCTGCCACTGCTAATCAAACATAGCAAACATAAAAATGGTCATAACTCAGTGGGTTTTTACAGTTAATGAGCTAAAATTTGATGTGGTAGTAGCTGAGAATGATTCACAACACATACTTTCAAGTGCTAACAGATCCTGTGATATATTGCACGAGACTGCTCAAAATGTTACCTTTAATGTTCGACCAAAATGGCTAGAACTCTGCCATTTCTCATCCTAACACAGATAGGCAAAAAATATTTCATCCAAAGCGTGACCATGATGATCAAAGATTTCTGGATTTGCCACAAATTAAATGAAGTTTTTACCCTAAAAGGCTGATCGGGGATGAAAGGAAAGTAAGCGATGGACGCCTCCTCCTCGGTCCACTTCCCTGAGACGCGGGCGCCGCGCAGGAACTGGCGGTCGCTGAAGCTGGCCGTGAGCTTCAGGGCCACGTCGAACGGAGGCGCCTCTTTCTCCGACTCCCGCCCGCAGGTCAGGCTGATGTCAAAGCTGAGGGAGGAGGAGGAGGAGGTGGACAGGCAGTTTGTTAAACAGGAGGAGTGGGGCAGCTAATCTGGGATGAGGCAAATGAATAATTCTGCTGTTGCTGTGTAAGAGCAAACCAATTGTTTAATTATGTATAATCCCTGCTGCTGGGTTCGGGTTTATCCTCCCCGGCCTGCAGCTGTGCAGTTCAGACAGCCGTCTCCCCGCGGTAAACCTCCTGAGATGCAACAAAAGGAAAGAACAGCTGGAGCAGCGCCGTCGGCTGGGACATTCACAGAAACCTTGGTTTGAATCCTCCGCCAGCAGCAGCAGCAGCCGCTGAACAACATGATGTCATGGAGGATTTTTCCAAGTTCAGCACAAGTTTCCATGTAGGGTAAGAAGGGACACACCCGAGCAGAACTACAGCACCGGGTCGTCTTTAATGAGGTTTTTGCTCATGTTTGTGTCTGTTAGCGAAATAGCTCATGAACCACTGCACGGATTTTAATGAAACTTTCAGATCATAATCAGCGGATTTACATTTACATGTAAATAACTTTTGGAATCAACTCGATTCAAGACGGCTGCAACAGCCAACTGACCTTTAAAAACACAAAAATGGCTGCCACTCAGTCGATTTTACAAATAGGAAACTAAAATTTGGTGCGGTAGTAGCTGAGACTGATCCCTATCACATAATCTGAGTGCTAAAAGACTGGGCTATAACTTTGTTTTAAATGTTGCCATTAACTATGTGCAGTCAGCTCTGTCTGTTAGCAAAACATTTCACGAACCACTGGACGAATTTTAATGAAACATTCAAGAAAAAAAGCACTGGATGTACATCTACAACTGATTAACATTTGGAGCCAACCCGATTCGAGATGGCCGCCACAGTCAACTGAATTTAGAAAACACATAAATGGCTTTAATTTATTCAATTTTGCAGATATTGTGCTAAAAATTGGTGTAATCGTAGCAGAGTCAGTCACAATCTACAGTCTAAGTGCTACTCATTGTGTGAGATCTTCGCTTAAAACCTCAGCATCAATTGTTGGGAGTCCACTCTGTTTGTCTGTTAGCAAAATATCTCAAGAACCACAAGGCAGATTTTAATGAAACTCCCAGGAAGTAACCATTGGATGTACATCTACAGCTGAATAACTTTTGGAGGCAATCCAATTCAAGATGGCTGCCACAGCTAATCAATCTTAGCAAACATAAAAATGCCTATAACTCAGTGAATTTTACAGATCTGGAGCTCAAATTTGATCTGGAGGTAAATGAGAGTCATCCGCAACACATAGAGAAAGAAACTGCTTGACCTTTATTTCAAAGTTTGACCAAATCGACTTCAACGTTGTCATTTCTCAATTTAAGATGAATGGAATGCTAGGCTTTTAATTTTTTTTACCCTCCTTTTCTCTCCAAGCTGGTAGGGGAACGCTCTTCACCCTTGTGTCTCTTCGTGCGTCATAGAGTGGCTGTGCAAGTTTGACAAAGTAGCAACAACAACAAAAACGGGCTTATCTAAACGTCTAGCAGAGATCAAGCTGAGGTGAGGTATGCCTTATCTCACCTGTATGGCTCCAGGTCGACAATCCCCATCACTATGATCTTCTTCCCGGGTCGCATTCCGCCGCGGATGCGCCCGCTGAATGGCACCGTCTGCGCAAAGAAAACAAACACAAACAAAACAACATCAGCATCATGGCGCGCTGCTCAGAGCCAGCATCAAACAGGGAGAATTCAAGGGTCAGCTAGGGAGGAGAGAGCCGGAGTTCCCACCAAGAGACGGGATAGGTCCTCCTTGTCGGGTGAGATGAGCCCGGGGTTCCCCAGCGAGTCGTTCAGGTGGTCCTCATCCGCGGCCTTCAACACCAGTGAGGGGAGACAAAAAATACAGCTTTGGCATTTTTTTAAATTATTATTATTATTATTATTATTATTATTTAGAGGGCTGAGGTCCCAACATCATAAGGCCTAGTATCAATAAGGTGTCTCAGTGGCAACAATGACGGGGTGGCAGCAGACCTGTCACGTTCCTGCACGGAGCCACGCGCTTTTTAAGACAATCGAGCCTCCAAATTGGCTCCGCGTTTCACTGAGATGCAAACGCGCGCGCGCGCACACACACACACACACGGCTGATCCATTTCACCACATCCATGTTGGATTCCCCCGCCCCCAGACCCAGATCCAGATCCAGATCAAACAGAGGAGTGAGTGCGCTCTGAACGCGCGCGCCGCGCTCCTCCTTTACAACAGCAGACATAACGGTGCGTAAAATCGCAAACCCGCATCCAAAAACCAACGCAGCCCACCACCACCACCACCACCACCACCACCGCCACCGCAGCCACCCCACCTCGACCTGGATGCCAGAGCGGCTTCGAAATACTCACTATCCCGTCCTTTTCTGCTGCCTGCACCGCCATCTTGAACAGAATAGCATAGGGCGCGTGTTAAAGGAGCAGAGGCAGCCGGCGAGCGCGTCGTGGCACTGACTGGATGCTCCCCCAGTCAGACCCAGCACCTACCAGGACATCCCCTCCTCCTCCTCCTCCCTGTCTCCCCTCAAATGGGTGGATATCTGCTGACGTGTGCTTTGTAATAATCAGAGTCTACAAGCTTTAATCCTAGTCTGTTGGAGAAAGCTAATCAGAGACTTCACCCCCCCCCCTCAACGCTTCAGCCTATCAGGAAACTTTATTCCAAGCTCTCTCTCTCTCTCTCTCTCTCTCTCTCTCTCT
>JAOXNZ010000105.1:11826825-11840317 GCA_028566095.1 Kryptolebias brasiliensis
CTTTATTTCAAGCTCTCTCTCTCTCTCTCTCTCTCTCTCTCTCTCTCTCTCTCTCTCTCTCTCTCTCTCTCTCTCTCTTTCTCTCTGTCTTGCTCCTGTTTTGCAGCTTGGAACAGCAGCAGTCCCTGGAGATGGCTGCCTGTTGTTGCTCGCGTGCCTTTGAACAGCTCGGATGTGGCACACGGAGCGCGCAAATCCAATAATTTGCAATGATCAGGCAGGACTGTGGGGCGAAGGGGAGCTAAAAATAGACACGGGGGGGGGGAATGGGCCAATTTCTGCACACATAAGCAGCTTCTCGCTGAGGGAAGGGACACTTTCAGAGACTTTTGCGCCCTCTCTGTTCGGAGTGGCGCATTTACTCTCCTTTTGCGTTCGGCTTCCTCTCCGGCTGACTTTTTCTTTTTAACCCACTCTGCCCCCATGTGGCCATCTGAAGGTATCGCAGCCTAATTCACAGGAGAGCCGCTCAGGGGCTGATGCAGCAGTTTAAGCTGAAAGCCACAAAGTCTGCACGTTTAGGCTCATTATTATTCACACCTCTGGCAGATTTAAGTTAGTATCGATTTGCCACCAACTGCAGTCAAATCAAACAAAGACACAGAAATCACTCGGACAATTCACCTTTTTGCCTTTGAGGTTAGACGCCTTCCCTTTGGTTTGTTTTTGATCCCTCCACAGTCCCTGGATGGGATTCTGGACTGGGCTCTGCCTTTTGTTTGCCAGTTCTTCTCCACCTTTTACCTTTTTATTCATTGTATTGTTGGAAGATCTTTAGCAGCACAAGGTCAAACTTTTGTTTTTCTGCAAACTGCCTGACATTTTGCTCCAAAGCTGGCCTTATCTCGCCTTATCTCACTTTTTAAGGATCGTCAAAGAACCGTGAATCCAGGGTTCGTCCTGAAGTGTTAGTCCACACATACACACACACATACAATCTCTAACAAGCTATAGCATATAGAAAAAACCCACTTTTGGTAACAAATTCTGTTTTTAAAAGAAACTAATGTAAGTTATTTTGTCCAATGATAGAAATCTAATTTTCTTAATAACTTATTTATTTGGGGGATTGTTTTCCAACTATGAGCAAACACAATCTTGTCAAAGTAAGCAGCATTGCAGGAAAGGAAGACAGTGGAATGATCCCGGTCGAAAACACCGGGCATTGTGCAGAAAATGGTGGCCTTTTCAACAAGATAATCATTTCAAACGTGACGCTAAAGCCATCAGGGACTTTAAGAATCTGTGGCGGTGATGTCCCCTAAGGTAACGTTCTTAAAAACAGGACAGTCTGCCTGAGAAATATTACTCTATTATTAAACTTGTAAAGCAGGGCAGGAGATTCACATTTAGCTTCGTGTGAAAAGCAAAAACCTTGACTGCAAATACAAGAAGAGGCCCTCCGTGCTGCTGAGTGTGAAATGACTCAGTAGAACATGCTGTTCATCAGAGGGTGTATTTAAAGACCCGGTTGTTCTGTAGCGTGTTCCCACACATGAAATGTTAGACGCGAAAGAGGAAGTTTGTGTCTCATGAGCAACAGGAAGTACATAAGATAGTGCACATTAGGTTAAGGCATTGTCTGTAACAGCAGTGCACATTTAATACAGATAAATGTCTGAATCACTGAGTATCTACTGCCCGATAACACAAACTGTCCTGATGTTTTGTAGCCTGTTGATTCAGCACCTTCAGACAGGCTGTGCAAGAGTAGGTCATCTCTGTGGAAGCATTCCCGGAGGTCGGGAAGTCATGCGGGAGCGAGGCTGGGAGCTTCGTGGCGTGTATTCAGTAATGTAAGGGCGAGGTTGTTTGTCTTTTCTGCGTGTCCCAGATAACACTTGTGCCGTTTTGTTTCAGTCCTGTTGGGATAGTTTGACCTTTTGGTAATTTAAGCTCTGACTGTTGACTGTATTAGTGAATCTGCGTCGTACGCACAGGCCGAGGCACGATAAAGACGTGAAACAGGAAGGAGAACGTTACTCAGAACTAAAGCTGGTGCTGCCAGGCTGCAATGCTGGAGGCAGAGTCTGCACAGAATGCACGTGGAGCTCCTGACACAGTAATGCTGGTTTTTAGGCATCAAATAACTTCAAATATGAGTATTAGAATAAAACAATATTTAAACATACAACAGCAAGGTAATAACTATGTGAAACATTAGTTGTCAGGTCCTGGAAAAAGAATATCCGTCATGCATTTTTAGTTTTTTAGTCAGACAAATGTCCCATTGATATAGTTGTTCTTCAGGCAGCCTACAGGGGGCACTCCTGCTATCCTGGCTGCATCTTCTGAGTTAAGTTCTTATGTCTAGTGCTTATTGATGGACGAACCACACCAGTGAATTAATAGGTCATAAAAGAAGAAACATATTTCACGACCAGTGGCAAACTGGGGGCCAGGAGAGGCCCATACCTTTTGTGCCAACTGTAAGAAACCAAAATTAGGTCAACATCAGCAGGGAAATAAAACTCCTGAAATTCTGGGATGGCTTTTGATTTTGCTGTGCCACCGCAAGGATATCCCAACGAGATGACTGCAGGTCACTGAGCAAACATTTGTGAGTCCAAACGAGCTGAACTCTTCCTCAGCCTGCTTCCTTTAGTTTTTGCTTCTTATGTTACTCTTAGCTCCCATTTGACTACTTTTAGTTTTAAGCTGCCACTTTGCTACATTTAACTCCCAGCTACAGTTTTGCTACTTTTAGCTATCACTCTGCTCCTTTTGGCTTTCGCTAAATCTTAGGTATTGATTTGCTGATTTTAGCTTTAGTTGCTACCACAGATTTGCTAAAATTAGCATTGGTTTTAGTCATTTTAGCGTTAGCATCTGTTTGGATAATTGAAGGTATTGGCATGCTACTTTTAGCTTTTAGCTGCTGTTTTGCTACTTTTAGCTATGGTTCTTCTGCTTTTAGTTTTTAGCTATCCTTCTGCTCCTTTTCGCTTCAGCTACATTTTAGGTATTGTTTTGCTGATTTTAGCTTTAGTTTCTCAGATTTGCTAATATTAGCATCTGTTTGGATAATTTAAGGTATTGTTCTGCTACCTTTAGCTTTTAGCTACTGTTTTGCTACTTTTAGCTGTAGGTCTGCTGCTTTTAGTTTTTAGCTACCATTCTGCTCCTTTTCGCAGCAGTCTAGCTAAAGTTTAGGTGCTGTTTTGATGATTTTAGCTTTAGCACCTGTTTTGCTGCTACAAGTTTTGCTAATATTAGGGCTAACGTCTGTTTTGCTTCTTATAGCTACTGTTTGGCTAATTTTATCTTGCGCATCTGTTCAGCTCCTCTCAGTTTAAGCTTGTGTTCTGCTTGTTTTGGCTTCCTTATTTATTTATTTATTTTTTTAATGTTATTTTATCTCACTACACCTCAAATATTTTGCTATTACACACAAGGTTTAAGAAGCAGGAGAGAATGACGTGTGGGAGTCTAACCTCCCTGTAGCAGTGCGCACAGTGTGACAGTAAACAACAGGTGAAAGGAGCCAATAATCTGCCTGCCTGATGTTTATGAACAGAATGTTCAGAGCGGAGCGCAGCGGCGCGTCTCCATGTCGCCCCTCTGTGGCGCTCTCCAGCCGGTCCTTCCTCCTCCTCCTCCTCCTCCTCCTCCTCTCTGCTGCCATGGCTGCGGAGGCTGCGACCACCGGAGCTGCAGACTGCACCGAGATGCAGGAGGGGCTGGTAAGGGGCTGCGGGCTCCTCGGGACCTTGGACAGCGGCAGCCGCTGTCCAGGTTTAGGTTATTATAGGACGAGCTCCAGGCCCGGAGGAGAGGGAGGGAGGGAGGGAGGATGCGCGTTATCGCTCTTATGGTGGGCGTGTGTGTGCGTGCGTGTGTGTGTGTGCCGCTCCAGCACCGCGCACACCCTGCCGTGACGCGCCGATGTGGATGTGAGAAGTGAAAGCGGAGGCTTTATAAAACCTCCCGTCAGAGGCCGCCGCCGAGCAGAGACCCGCGCGCTCCCGTCGAGTCCATTTTCCTCCACCCGACTCGGCCATGACGCAAGTGCCCAACAACTTGGCAGGCGAGGTAGGAATTCTTCCTGTTCAGCGGAGCGGGGCCGAGCGAGCAGGCTCGTGTTTTGCGCGGCTCGATGTAGGTCAGGATGGGAAGGTGGGCTGTTTGCATTGGCGCAAAGTTTTGTCGAATTCTAAATCCGGTTCGTGCAGGTTTTCATTCGGGGGGGGGAACATCTGGACACCCCAAACAAAAGAAAATCAAATCTGGGCTTAAAACTGGAACCAGTTTTGTAATATGTGATATATTGCACAGAGCTGCAAGAAAGGAGAAGTGTGTGTGTGTGTGTGCGCGCGCGCGCGGGTGTGTTTGATGGCCTAAATAATGGCGTTATGCCTCCTCCACCTGCCGGCTTTTGAACCGAACCTGTTCTTCAACTTTGAGATGTTTGCGTCAGCTGATGCTCACATGCTCTTTAGTGGTTCTTCCTCTGTGCGAGGACTCACTCCTCAGACTCTTCCTCACCTCTGCGCTCCTCTTATTTGTTCACATCTCCGTTCTGGGTGAGTTTGAAGCTTCTTCAACCCTTCAGCCTGTACCTTTATCTTATACACTGCGTATTGAACATTTCTTCTTCTGTGAAGGCAGGGCAGGTTGGAGGAAGTGTTTATCTGCAGATGTAGGCTATAGTGCCAAAGGTGAGGCTGACCAAATGCTCCAGATCGTTATGCAATGCAATCCCCCTAATCTCCCTGCTGGGAATATGAGAGATTCTGGATTAAAGGAGGGAGTTAGTTGGGAAAACTGCAAAGGAAGGCTGCTGTTTTTACAAGGTTACTAGACTCCAGATAATCTCAGACCCCACTGAAGGCTGACGCAAAGATCCAACCAGGACTAACAGACAGCAAACCTGTGTTGTGTCATTGCTGCTTTCTGGATTAAATGCCGATGCAGGCTCCCTAGCTTCCTAAATGATTTCAGACGAATGGTTTGGCAACATGGCTACTAAGAGAAACGGTTTGTGCTGCTCACAGGAGTTTAAACTCCTGAGTAAAACTCAGTCAAGCCTCAGATCATAACTTTAACATATTCTTGCCATCTGTGCCGTGCCAGCTATTTAATCCTTGCTTGTTTTAGTCCTAAATGATGTATTCCGCACGGCTTGTATACGTGGATTTGTAAGAATAGCAATGATACACAAGATGTTTTGTTTTCATTTTCCTGTTTTTTTTTTTTTTTGCTTAAATATGTCATAGGCTACATTTAATTCCAGTTTTACACCTTTTCAGTTCTGCAGAAAGGCAGAATGCCTGAGAAAATAAAACCTGACCCAAGATACAACCTAAAACTCTCACACATGCTGACGGTAAGCGTGAAATATAATCTGCAATAATCTCAACAACGCTAGGACCAACGACTGAACTTAAGTAATTGTCAAACACACAGAATATCGTTTATAAAGTATGACGTGATGCAATACAGTCTGCTGAGAACAGTCTTTATTTTGAAGGTGCCTTAGCTGGAAGACACTTCCAACATGGGGTTAAGATGAAGTTAATGTCGTAAAATGGAGTCAATCGACAGATTTAGCTGTTTGTGTGCTGTGAGGCCAGGGTTACAAAAAACACACGTGTTTACTTTCAGAAACTCGATCGACTAGACTGAGGAATGGAAAGTTACAAATAACTGCGTCCACGTCGTTTCCTCCGAGTCGCCGGTTGGAGAACTCCTCACATGTCTGCAAGGTTATTCTTTAGACACAACTCCCTCAGCTCAGAGGACAAATAATTGCCGTGACCCGTGTGCAACATCACCTGGGAGCGAACCTGGTGGCCTTTCAGGGTCATTAGGTTTGCAGCTTGTCGATCACTTCCCTAATGAAGCCACTCAGGCCACCAAACTATGTTGTAGTTCAGTATTTACAGCATATTGATTCTTAGCTCTGTGCTTTATAATAGCTAATAATAATAATAGCTATAGCTTTCCAGCAGCAGCAGCAGCATTGTTGTATGGATGTTCAGAGCCACGGATATTTATTTTCTCATTTAAAAAGTCATAAAAATGTCCATAAACCAAATTCCGTACATGTGTGACTTGTTCTGTTTGTCCTATAAAAAGCAAATTGAACAGCTTTACAATGAGCTGCTGATCCCTGTTGTTGGAAAGAAAAACAAATGCAACTTACTGCTTTAATAAAAGACAAACAAAACAAAAAAGCATTTTACCAAAGTTAGGGCAATTCTGGAAAAGAAAAGCAGACTTTTTTCCCTTTTTAAAAAAAAAAGCAAAACAAATTTTAAACAAAATCAAGTTAGGAGCAGGAACACACCAAGCTCAAATGTGCTGCTCAGGGTTTAACAGAACAAAGGTTCAGCATAAAAATAAAAAAACTACATTTCAGCAAAGATTTGTCTGCATTTAATGCAAATATGTCCAGGAAAGAACATTTTATGTTACAGTTTTTAAAAACCACGGACATCATTGTTATCATTATTTTATTGAAAATTTTCTTTTGAAATGAATTCACTATTACCCGCTGCCATAAAAGGCGGGCAGACATGTAACTGCGTTTTTATTTAATGTGTCTTTCAGCAAAATAACCCATGAACCAGTGGACAGACTTTAATGAAACTCTCACGACGTAATCATTGGATGAAACTGTTGGAGTCAAGATGGCTCTACAACAATTGTCAATAACTCAATTAATTTTACAGACATTGAGCTACAATTTGGTGTGGTAGTAGATGAGAGTCATCCTCAACAGGCACTCTAAGGGTTAAGAGATCTTGTAACATTTTCATGCAAAACTTTGGCGTGCAGGGTGACACTTGATCTACATCTGTTCAAGGACTGTTAGTTTCATTTATAAAAGTGTTGATTGCACCAGCACTATTTTGTTCTTTACACAAATTTAAAGAATTAAAATAGTAACTCTAATATTAGATCTTACAAACAGCCCTTTAAAGAAATACTTTAAAAGCTGACTAACTGGTGTTACATAACATCAGGCGAAAGGTGAATAAATGAGCTTCGGCTGTTGTCCTCCACCAAACTGGCTTTTCTCTTCTAGCTGAAAGAGGAGAAGATGAAGGCTGATTTGGAAGCGCCCCTGTCCCCCGCGCAGGACGATTTTGCCATCCGGTGTCGAGACGTGTGCCGGTCCTACGGAAAGCTGAAGGTCCTCAACAACCTGAACCTGACTGTGCCACAGGGACACATGTGAGTGCTGCGTCTCTGGCTCAAATCTGAATGGGGTTGAAGTGAGGAAAGCCTGAGCGTCGCTCCTCGTAACACTTACAGACACAAGTAATGGACTTTTGCCCTTTTCTCTTATCAATCGTTTGAGATGTTCTCTTAACGCAAAAGACATTGGCATTTTTGGGTGAGGTGCTGGGACACCGAAGCCTCGTCCGCTCTCCTTTATCATTCACCTGCTGACTGATCAGTCACCAAACATGTCAAGTTTACGCCAAGCAATCAGGGGTACCTTGAATAACTCTATCATCTTGTGCTCCTTGCAGATAAAACAGGAACATTCCATAATTCCAAAGGGTAGAAAGAGTTCAAGAACAACACTGTAAAGAAAATACACGTTGTGCTAGATGAGGTCCAGCTTAGAGGAATCTAAACGCACGTCTTTAGGTTTTACATACCTGTCAGTCATTTGTCATTTCAGAGCCTCATTGTTCTGATTAATGTTGCACTTTTCTCACACTGACCCAGATTCTTGAACTTTCGAACGAGACGAGAGAAAGAGCAAACGCAAACGAGAGGACAGAGAAACGCTGCTCGCAAATAATTTTCTGTTCGTATCGCAGCTCGTCCTCAAATCTGTTTAAAAAAAAACAAAAACGCAATAAATATGAAAAGAATGTCATCAATCTGAGGTATTTATCTTTCCTGGAAATGTACGGCACAAAAACAGCAGCCCTATACTGTACGTACAAGATGTAATCTGGGTAATCTGATTATTTTTCTTTAGTTTCGTGGAGAGGTCAAGACGTTTTCAGGCGCCCAGGACTGCCTGTTCATTAAATCAGCGCAATCAGCTTCTTTTGTACCGTGCAGCGCTGTGTGATTATTGCACGTCGTGCTTTTCAACACAAAAGAACAATATTGGCTGTTAATCATCACAGTGCTATGGACACAGAATGTTAGAATAATAAAAAATATTGTGAATAAAAGACTTAAAGCTTCTGGGAGTGTACAACTATAGGGCTAAGTTTCCATTTAGTTGTCTTTGTGGTATGCTGTTGCTAACTAATCTGAGAATTCAGAATTTGGTGGAGCTTTAACTTTCAAAATACAGGAAATTAAACCTGTTATCCTTACACTGGAACGGTTTTATTGTTTACATATCTTGTATAAAAAAAACAGTCTGTCAAAGCCATTCTTCAAACAGCGAGGTACAAATAAATACAAATAAATTAAATTAAAGTGGGGTTCCATAAAATGAATTAAAGCAAATAAAAGGCAGTTGATTGGCTGTTTTGAACCAGCTAGCTACTTTACCCTAGCATAAACACTGGAAGTTGCAAAAAGCACCGAATTGTGCTGAAATATAGTTGGTTTTTTTTTGGCAAAACTTGCAAAGATATCAAGACAATTGTACAACTTTTAATTTCCATTTCAGTTCTTCTTTTAAAAGTTGAGTATTTTAGTGATTTTAGAGCATCTGATATGCAGATATTTGTATTAACTGTTTCTTCTCCTTCCAGTTTGATGCTAGCTTTAAACTAAAAAAAATCTTGGTTTAAGATTAACTTAGTGAAGCTCTGTGAATAAACAAATAAAACAACATAAAATATATATAATATATCTGTAATATAGACAAAGGAGTGAAACTTTATGGTCTCAGACCCGACTGAAGGCTGGAATAAAGACCCAACCTGGACTAACAGACAGCAAACCTGTGTTTGGATTAAATAGCCGGCACTTTAAAAAGAACAATACAAGAATGTTTCCGATTCTAGGTCATCGGGATAAACCGTCCACTTGTTTTGTGTAATTTATACTGTCAAACAGTCAGGAATCTCAACAATTGTGTTTTGTCAGTGCATATTTTGAGTTAAATCCTGGGTTTGATCTAATCTGACAGATTCAGGTGAAGAAGCTGCTGACCGTATCTGTGCAGGAGTTTTACTTTTCATGCCCTGATCAGCCAGCTGCCTTTCAGACAACTTACTGAACTATTCCATCTGTGCAACATTCATTACTCAGGTGCATGTGCGACGTCTCATTAAGGCGTTCTGTGCTTAATGGGAAATGGTCGCCTTTTCCGCAGTTACGGCCTTCTAGGACCCAGCGGCTGTGGGAAGACGACTCTTCTAAAATGCATCGTGGGAACGCTGAAAATCTCACGAGGTCACATCACTGTGTTGGGGAAGCCACCTGCATTTCCTGGTCACGAAGTTCCAGGGAAAATGGTTGGATACATGCCACAGGTAATCAACGAGTGTGTGCTAGTTTAAATTGTTTTGAAAGAAGTCCTTAAGGTGAAGTCCTGCTGATCCTCTTTCTTCTAGCTTGTTAAAAAGCAATACACTCTCAGTTAAATTCATTGCAGTTGTTTGTTGAGTTGTTATTTTTGTTTTGTTTTTTTGTTTCTGCTTCCTCCAGGGCTTGTGTAGTTTAGCCTTTGTTGCCGGGCCATGCGAGCCTGCAGTGGGCCTCATTACTGTCAGTCTAGATTTCCAATGAGGCCAGTAGCACACTCATTATGTGCCCTCTTACGTGTTACCCTGAGCATCACGCTCATCCAAACGAGAGGTGACCTCTCACCTAGAGAGACAGGAATGTTACAACTGAAATATGTGATGCTATGTCTCGAAAATGCAGATAGTTTCTTGAGATACAGATAGCACTATATAGTAAATCTTGTGAATATGCAATTGAAAGGTAAAAAAAAGTGCTTTTTCTTTACAGTAAGGCTTTAAAGAAATCTGGGAAGTGAAACAGCCCCGCGCTTCAAATGACCTGAACAGAGTTTTGTTTGTGTCGCACAGGAATTGGCGCTGTACAACGAGTTCACCATCAGCGACACGCTGACTTTCTTCGGTCGAATCCACGGCCTGACGTCGAAGGAAACCCAGGCGCGCATGGACTTCCTGATTGACTTCCTGCATCTACCTCAAAAGCAGAGCCTGGTCCGAAATCTCAGGTAAAAACTCGTCTTACATCCAGGCTGACTTTCTACGCAGGACCACATGCATCTTTACACTCCAAAAGAAGATTTATTTAAGCCTTTGATAGAGGTCGTTTTCATCTATTTCGTCCTACGGATGTTTTTTGGTGTGGTTAGAGTTGAAGCCAGTTTATGATGTTCTGCAGACTTTGAACCCTTATTGATATCAATATCCCCACAGAGAAAAGCGCAACCGTTTCTCTTTGGAGGCTGTAAAACAACAAAACAATTAGAGTTGGTCTGATAAGCAGGCAGGGGAAAGTCAAATAAAAAGAGCTTCATCATTTCACTGCTATCTGCCATTTAACCACTATTCACTCGCACCAGCGTTGGCACAGGGAAAAAGCCTGTTAGCGATTACAGTGCTTTAAATTAATCTCCATTGAGTCTTTAGTAGCGATAGATAGAAAACCACAGATAATGCATATGAATTAAAGAAGATGCCCAACTTTTTCACAAGCCACTCAAAGCTATTTTTACCCGTCAACTCTAATTAAAAAGTGAGCTATGTGGCAGCACTGGTTTCATCTCGTTAGTAAGAGAAACTCTTCAGCAGAATGTGATAAATAATGGCTGTTGCTGCAGGTTTTAGGCAGTAAATGAGACCACCGTTTCTCCCTTATATGAACTTTAACATTTGCAACAAAGTACTGCGCCGTGTGTAACCAGGCAGGAATTTCTTTTGCATCTCAGGCTTTAGCCTCACCTTTCCTTGCATCATCATCATCACCCACAACAAAAGTCATCTAAGTTTGTTTAAGTAGTTTATCACGCCACCAGAATCACTGCAAAATCTCCGTTTTATTCGCTGGTATGATTGGGTTATAGGTTTTACTTCATGACGTTTCTGAACCAGGAAGCTGCGAGAGAATGACCTTAGACCGGCTTTCTGCGGCGGTTTCTGTAATTACTAAATCACTTTCCTTGCAGCAGAGAACTGGCTGTAGAGACAAAAGCATTTTCGGACCATTCCACAACTTGTTGTGTAAATGAACATTTCTCCAGCCTTGTCACTGTTTTGCATGTTCTGCTGCAGCCCTGCATGGGAAAGTCCCAGCTCCATGTCACCTGAAGGATATTTCTGGAATGATTAAACCTGTAATTGTGACAAGGAGCGTCTCACTTCGTTCTCAGCACAGTGAAGAACCAGTCTTCTTAATATACGCACTGAAAATATGTTTTTTATTTTTGTTTTTTCTTTTGCAACAAGACCATGTCCACTCCTCATACACTCATCTCAGGTATTGTTCACTCCTGTCCTGCCGGGCAGGTTCATCTTGAACGTTTTGTTTTGGCCACTTTCAGCTCCCACATTCCCACCTCCCTGTGGACTGAGTGGCATGCACAAACAAGCTTACAAAAGCAGCCGGGAACATTGCAGAGGATTCCCACCCCCCACCCTGACGTCCTCTGACCGGTTTTGTTTTTTGTCTTGTTCTCTGTACGGCTGAAACAGCGGCGGCCAGCGGCGAAGAGTGTCCCTCGGAGCTGCTTTGCTGCAGAATCCCGAGCTGCTCATCCTGGACGAACCGACGGTCGGAGTGGACCCCGTGCTCCGGGCGAAGTATGTAACGCTCACCTGGTTTCTACAAGTCAAGCAGCAGGTCTGCAGAATGTTGTTCACAGTCCAGATCCCCACATAAAAACATAATAAACTAAAAGGGAGACATATTTAGATAAAGGAGAGTCCAAAGCTACACATAAACTACACACTTCAATTTAGATTTTACTCCTGTTTGGCCTGGACAGTTTTTTGTGTTTTCACTTCAAGTTAGAAGGCACTGCTGATGGAAATGGGCTCCTGATTGTTTATGGATTTTGAATTACAGCTTGAGTTTAATCAGAAGCCCCTCTGCAGTCGAATGGGTCGTGAAACACAAAGTGAGGTGATTGAGAGGATTTCCACAAATCAAATAGTTTAAAGATGATCGCCATAAATGTCTTGAAATAAAAAAAAAAAAAAAAAAAACAGCAGTCACAAATTGATGACACCACTACAGCAGTTGTTTGGGGTTTTCTTGCGTCACTGTATCCTTCCTTTTCCAGTTCAACCCGCAAAAGTTCGGGTTTGCAAGTCTCTGCTGCTGGTATTTCTTGGGTCAGAACCTGAAAAGTTTGGGAACCACAGGTCTCTAATGATATCAACCCTAAATTGTAATTTTTTAATTGCCAATAATATGACAGAGGTAACATTTTAGCTATATTTAGATGTAAGCTGGACTGAACAACAGACTTGACACATGTGCCAAATCAATGTCTGTAAATCAAATATAATGATTGTCTGATAAGCTCAACAGTTATGGGACTAGAAGATCTTTTGTTTGCTATGATTTAGATTAAAAAATAATAATAATAAATTTACCAACATCCAGTGGCTAATCTCAGCCAAGCAGCTAGATTTAGTGGATCAGCAGGTGTTCTGTAAAGCTGAGTATTGTCTATTCTAAATTTAATTTCATATCGATACGAACACTTCAACTCTAAAATATACAAAAACTGAATTATCTGTGGAGTTAATATCCTCATCAGCTACAGTGTGACAAATTTTAGAAATAGTTGAAGAAAGTTTCTCCAGTGAGGTGTGATGAAACAGCTTAAACCAGGACCATTTGACGTGATGAATCAATGTGCACGTCAAGTGTTATTCACCACGCTTTCTCGGCGTTCCTTCTAGGATCTGGCAGCACCTGGTGGAGATCGTGAAGACGGGGAAAGTCTCCGTTATCATCACCACACACTACATCGAGGAGGCCAGGCAAGCCCACGTGGTGAGAGAAATAAAACGACACATGCAAACGGCACACCCGCACGAGATTTGCATAAACACACAAGTTGGGCAGAAATGCAAACGCACAATCAGCGAAACAGACAGAAAATCAATACATCAAAAGCTCCTTCATCTATTTTGCTCTCCTCAGAGAAATATAATGAGTGCGTAAACGAATCAGTGTTTATTAGTTTTGACAGGAAGAACAAAAGCAGGACGTCAGCGAGCGCACGGTAGGGATGAGGCTGCACAGAGGCTGCCTTGTGTGATTATTTAAGTCTTCTACACTTTGCTCTGAGCGGCAGGTTTTTGTCCTGTAAGCTGCTGCTGGACATAATCACCAGAAGACAAAACGGGTCTCAGACGACCGCTGTGTTCTCCAGAGGATGTTTTACTGGGTTAAGTTAAACTCGCAGAAAACCCCCCCACATTTTTGTGAATATTTTGGTACTTGGAGTATTTGCATACACAGTTTTTTAGAGTACGCCAAATATGTAAAAATACTCAAGAAACCAGTCTGAGATGATTTGCGCTTTATGACATGGCGCGTTATCCTGCTGGAAGTAGCCATCAGAAGATGG
>JAOXNZ010000105.1:11885397-11898439 GCA_028566095.1 Kryptolebias brasiliensis
TGCAGGGTGATCCATATTTCATAGTGCTGGTTTGCAAATTCATCATCATCATCATCATCATCTCACAAGTACTGTTCTGTACTGAACCAAAGGAAAGTACATTTAGAGTCCTGTTCTGTCCCTTGTTTCCTTGTTAGTTGCCTTTGATTGCAGTTTGCTTCACCGCTGTTGCCTTTAAACTGAGCACCCCGGTGTGAAGTGAGCTGTGGGCAGCAGACCTAGAAATATGACGTTCACACTTCAGCTAAATGTGTGCATAAGTGGAGGAAAATAAAGCCCCTCTCTTCTCATCAACCACTCGTAATAACAGGAACAAACCGATAGTCGAGGGACGTGAAGATGAAAAGAGTGCAGAGGAGGGAAAGGTAGAGCCACGCTATCTGCTTTTGGAAAGTTGGTGCTTTGAGCTTTTGAAGAGCATGTGATATTTTTGTTGCTCAGCACAAAACAGCTGGGGAGCTTCAGAGCCCCGTGCTTGCATGACGCATGTCGGGAACATGAAAGGTGCGAGATGCCTTAAAGCCGCAGCGTTTGAGGATGTGGTGAAAGCCAGTAATGCTGGGATGATTTGATATCTGATGATCTTATTCATAAAGGGCTTTGACAGAGATCACAGCAGCCACAGTTTCTGAGATGAGCTTGTTTTTTCCTGCTTTACATTTCTTGTTTTTACACTTACATGCAACACAACTGTCATCCACTTTCATTTTGCACAGTACTGATACCAAAATTTAGTCCAGAAAGCAGAATTTCAGCACCACAATGAAAGGAACATGTTATTTAAGTGGCCTCAAATCCAGCTCTTATGCCTGCTAATAAAAAACAAAAGTTTTTTTCTTTGTTTTATATCATTCAGATCAAAAATAGAGCTTTACTTTTGCACACTGAAGATCAAGTTCAGTGTTTTGTTTTTAGTTTTTTCACTTCGCTGCAGGTATGCATCATATTAAGTTGCCCCCGCATGTCTTTTCCAAGCATTTGTAATTATTTATTGATCTTACGACCCACTTCAACTGGAGGATATTATTACCACTTTCCAGTAATGAAGCCCTTACACCATCGAGGAGGTAGAGATTACTTTTCTACCTTATCAGACTTCGTTGCCATCACCTTTGTAATTGTCCGTCATATATATGTTTCTAGAAAACATGCAAAAATGTAAAAAATGATTTTAATTAGAAATTCCCTGTTTGTTCGTCATTTGGCTAATAGGGCAACATAAAGGGCTTTGACTGTTTAGGTTTGCACTTATAAAGCTTTACTTTTATGTTTCGCATTGTTTTAATTGATGATTTTAATCAGTTTAAAACATAGAAAGCACTACAGACATGGAATTCATTTACAGTTTTAACATTTACGTGTCAGTGACCCAAAGTGTTTTCTCTAAAGCTTGCCACAATCATGGCACTTTAGTTTAAAAAATAGTTGGTTACCATTCTAAATGTTTCCATGTTAACTTTATGCCACTGTTACTCTCACATTAGACATAAAAGCTCCATTAATCCAACCTTTTTGCTGCAAAATCTCCAGGTTGAGCTTTTTTTTTTATATCTACACATTCTGGTTCGTTTAAGACATCTGTTTTTATACATGGTTACGAATGATCACAGTCAGCTCAAATGCTATCTTAGACTTAATTGACATTGATCCAACAGCTTAAGCCCTAAGGCTTGTGTTTCTTGTTCTGTATCTGAAGAATCTGCTTTTTTTTCTTCTTTGTTCTGCAGTAGATTTTGTTTTCCAGTTAACTCTTTCTGAGTTCCTTTTTGTCCACGATCATGTGCAGTGTTTTCTATCCATCTTTTGGCTGTCCAAAAGAAAAATACATACGGCTTCTGGTCACTTTGTTTGTTTCCTTGTGATCCTGAAAGACTGTCAACCTTTCACTTACTGTGATACTTGCCATTTCAAGCCTCACACATGTCAAAACTCAAATAGTCTCAAGTCCTGAAAAGGGACTTTGTCTCACTGCAGGGTTGTTGTAAACAGGATTATTTGACATGTTGCACAGTCAGGTTCAAAGAGAAGCGCAGCTGCTGCCTCCTTTCTAACATAAAGAAGGGGGTTTGTGTTTATCCCTGCCTTTGCGTAGGTACAGTACGGTGGTTTGTCACATGTTGAGCTCTGCTGGCAGCTAGCCTGAGTGACAGGTGTCACCCGCGCCTCGTTTTAGGAGGTTTTCTGAAGGTCTGTGTAAGTGTGAAGTTGCTCTTTGTGGCGTTAGCGGCCTGCAGCTACAATCTGTGACCCCACACAGCAGATTTGGCCCGCTGAGCCCCGGCTCGTCTTGTTGTAGCTCTGTGTGTCTCGGTAGCTAAGCAGCAGCTGGCAAGCAGCCACAAGCAGGCTTTGTGTCAGGCAGACCTTCAGAGGCCGGCAGCTTAGTCAGACACACACTTAAGAAATTATTTACACACCCAAACATATAACACACGTGTACAAGGAACGGCTGCTTTTAAAAAATATTCACTTTCTCATCTTTTGCTTGTTTTAATATTCAACAATTTATCAAAAAGTATGTTTCTAAAGGGACAGTTTCTTTTAAGAAATTGTTGTGAACTGACTTCTTTCATTTAAAACACTCATTTCATTTTGTGTCTTTTTGTACGAGCTGCAGCTCAGTAGTGAAATTTTCCCCAGATGTTCAGGAGGAGCAGCGTGTGTGAATGTTCACAACATTTGCTCTTCACATCTTGTGCAGACGTGTTATTGTGTAAATACAAGAGCACGGTGAGTGAATATTCATGCTGATGAGATTTTCAGCTTTTTTTCTTTTCAATCTTTTCAAAACACAGTGGTGTCCACAGTGGGCTTTTTGCTGTGTCCTCTGTGCTTTGTCCCTCAACCATCTGCGGAACTCAGTTACTGTGTCTTTAAAATGCGACTGAACTAATTGCAGAGCCGGTAGATATGTGAATCTCCTGTGTGATAAATGTTTCACCTCCACCTTTTGTGTGATGAAACTGATTATAGCTCAGAACTCCTTGTTATCTGAGTGTTAAAATAGATTATATTTCAGAAGTGAAATGAGGGGGGAAAAAAATACTCCTGGTGTAAAACTGGAAAACAGATTTTATGACTTTCAGAAGGACTGGACTATGTCAGGGATTAGTGATATTGTCAAATGTTGTGATGACAATATCATTTGGGATTAATCCACATTCTCCCTCCTTCCTCTCTTGCTCTTCTGTCACTGTAGGGGCCTGGAAAATGGCAAACGAAACTAGTTTGAATACCAATCAATGTTATGGTTAGTTCAGTGCCACAGCATTCCAGAGAGACCCTGCTTGGAGTCAGAATGTCTACCAGTGTCATGAAAATGTGCTTATTTGTGAAGGCTCTGTCTGTTTGTGTGGGTAATGTTGTGTCAATTACTGCCATAGAAATAATAAGGAAACATAAATATCAATTAATGTAAAAAAAACAACATCATCACAACACTTTGAGTTTGCTTTATCATCTCAGCCACTACGATCTCCACTGGGTGTGGGTGTCCCGTCCGTCTGATTGGCCAAATATATCATAAAAGCACGGCACTTGGAATACTATAGTGTACAGTTTATAGCATTTTTATTGGTATTGCACACATTCATATTGCAATGGCAATAAAGGATATATTGTGCAGCCCTAATTGTAAGACTTGTGAAATAATTTTTAATGTTACCAGTGCAAGTATACCTGCATTTGCATTTGCAATTTCAGATGTAGAAAAGAAGTTAAGTCTTCATTCCAGTTTCTTTCTACAGGGATTTACAGACGACACCTAAACTAGTGGACCTTCTAATTGTGCCCTGTGTTATAATATTGCTGATCCTTACGGTGTGTCTGCTTGTATTAATTGGATAATTTAATTGAAATAAGTGTGTTCTTTTTAAAAAATATTTCAGAGAATAATTTACTTTTGCACGTTTGTTTTGTTGCGACTATTTGGGATGATCTTTCCCACATCTGTTAGCATTTGTGCACAGAGACAGAGACGGTTTTAAAAACATCTCTCTCTTGTGTTATGTCTTCTCTCTGACATAATAAGGGTGGCTTTTGATCATTATCAACAGAATCAGCAAACTAGTCTTTCCCCAGCCCTCGAGTGGTTTAGTTGCCAATAAAGAAACTGAACTGTGGAAGGCTTATTTTCACTGAGCGACAAATATTGTAAAAAAAGAAAAAAAGCCACAAGAAAACCAGGAAGGAAGTTTTAACCATGATCTGCTGTTTTACCACGTTGCACACGGTCGTATTTACTCATTCTTACTCTAAACTTCTGTGGCGCTGCGAGTTTCCCAAGTCCAAAAATTTGCAAGTTAAGGCATTATTGTCACACAAGACCAAGTGAAACTCAGACTGTATCAAAGCTGGCCAGCATAAAAGCAAAGCGGTTGGCTGTCGACACCTTGTAACTTCCTGTGTTTGTGGGAACTTTTCTCACAGTAAAGAGCAAAGAGTTGTTTGTGTGATAAGGCAACGACCACATCTTTAAATGGTCTTCTGATCAAGTGTGGACTCATAAGAGCAAAAGCTGAAATGCAAGAAACTGCGATCAACCCAACCCTAAAGGCACACATAGGCCAGTCAAGAAATAAATTCATAAAGTAAGAAACAAAACCTGTGCAATTATTGATGGTTAATGTGCTCTTCAAATAAAAATTTGTAAGCAAATATTGTGAACAGCTGCCAGCTACCACAAGCGTTTGTTCACTTACGAAAACAGCCGAAGAGACTGAAAACAGGTTAATCACGTGACTCACGCTTCCACTTTGTTTTTCGGCTGATTCAGCCGAGCGCTTTATTTACACGGATTGCGTACGCACGTTTCAGACTTTTATCTGGAAATCTGCTGGAGTAAACGCCTTCAAACTGCAGCATCTCATATAGTTCAGGATAACCTTTTTTTATGTTTGCAGTAAGTACAGTTAATAACTAAAAAATTGTTATTTATTTTTGTTTACTTGGGGAGATTATTGCAGAAATTGTTATTTTATGTTGCAAATAATTTGCCGTAAATTAAGCTAAATGCTTAAGCAGTGCAGAAGGCTTTAAACAACAACTAATAAATGTAGATTGATTATTTATTACAACAAATAAATGTAGATTTTTCTCTTGAACACCTGATTTGAATCAGTGGGTGATTACCAGGCTTCTGCAGAACATGAAGAGGTCATTTAACCACTGAATCAGGTGTGTTGGAGCAGGGAAACAAGTAAAACATGCAGGATAGTGGCACTCCAGGACCAGGATTGCCTACCTCTGCTCTACATGTTCTCCCTGTGTGCAGTGTTTTTAAACAGATTTAGTTCTATATGGCAGGCTTTCTTAATGTTTAAAAGCTTGAACATTGGGTTTTACTTAAAAATTGTTCTGTTTAAATCACCAGCTAATCAATTAAGATTGAATGTCTTCAATTTAGACTGTTAAATGTGGCTTTTTTAAGATAGCAGATATAAGTGGTGTCAATAACACTTACATACTGCAGCTCTAACACAAGTTTATGGTTTATTGTAGACTCATAATTAATGGCTTTAGTCAGCTGATAATATTGCTTCTGTCTGACATTATCGGTCTGATATATTTTCTTGGCAGGCCCCAGTTTGAACTTCTCCCTCTTGTTCTGATGTGACTGTATCAGCCTTCCTGTTCCCTTCCCTCTTCACTCATCATCACTCACATCCTACACTTTATACATTTTTGGTTTTGGATACTGCTGACAGATTCAGGTTTTGGGAATAGGAGGGGCTTCATACGAGGCCGATTGCCTAGAAGTGAAGTAACACTGTTATTGTTCAGGAAGACACCTTAAATTTGTAGAATATATTTAACTTTTTGGGAGAGCGGGGGAGATGTAGCAGCAGTGTCACGAGTTAAACTTAAACCCACAATGAACTGCTTCGGCATTCTGGGACAGGAAGTCCATCCTCTCCTTTAGTTTTTGTTTTTTTTTCTCATGCCCTTTTCTCAAACTTGTGAGTTCCTGTGTGCGGAGAGAGTTGTGTGTAAATGCTCACTTCAGAGGATGACTCAAAAAGCAAGAAGTCTGCTTGTGTATCTCCAACCTTAGGCGTTCCCCAGATGTGACGATTTTATTTAACCTTTAAAGGAACTCTTTGAGAGGGTAAAGTGTGTGGGCTGTGTTTTTCATTACTGCCTGTTCAAATATGTTTGATATTTAAGTATCTGAACTTGGATACATGGGCCTTTTTGAATTATTATTATTTGACTTTCTTCTTTTATTCCTGACACCCTGAGGTTCCATACCTTTACAGGTAAGACCTCAAAACAACCACTTGTGTGGCAATGACTAAATCCAAACCTTGCTAGTTTACTAACCACGAACGAGGAGTTGCATTTTTATTAGGAGCTAGTTAACAATTCCTACTCTCAAGGAGCATTAAGACCAAATCTAGCTCTGCAATAAAATTGAGCACAATTTAATTGAAAATTATTGTGATTATTTATTGTTAATTATTGTGTTGCTCATACGATTTGAAAAAGCACAGCAAACAGGGAGGGGGAAGTGTCTGCAAGTGATATTTGTTCATGTTTTTCAGCTGCCAACTTTTCTTCAGGTTACCTTGTTCTGTTTTACCTGCTCACTGCATCTCAGGGGGAAAAATGCCATCACTGTTTGGAAAATGTGGAAAACGTTAGTTGTTCCAGCAGCCTATATCGAATGCAATCACTCATTTGGGTTGAACTGTCTTTTGGAAAAAAACAATCTAATTTTTAAATTGCGTTTTTTTTTTCTTCTTTGTTTGTCTGCAGGGCAGGACAAGAGGTGCTGCGAAAGGCGGGCACATGAGGCATGAAAGGGTGGAGCTGAGGCTCAGCTGACCCCTTCCCTTCCATCTTCTCCTTCCCCGTCGTGCTCCAGTCGATCAGCACCCCCTCCCTCCATCCTCCTAGCCCCATCCTGACTCACCCTGTTGGGTCTCACTTGTCCTTCCTTACCTCCCAAGTCAGCCGTGTCCAATGTACTCCCCGGAGCAGGAAAACATCTCCACCACCTCCTCCACCAAAGTGCCAGTGAAGTATGGAGAGCTCATTGTTCTGGGGTAGGCAGCAATTAATACACTTGTCTTTTGTTTCTACACTCATAAAACTGTCTTAATGCTTTATTTAGTGATTTCTCACAATAAATATCCTTAAGTGAGAATATTCAACAATCTACAAAGAACCTCAGATATATTGTCAAAACCATTAATCTGCTTATTATGGTCTTAAAATAACCAAGAAGGAGCAGCTACAGGGTAAAATGGTCCCTTTAAAATCTTTAAGTATTATTTTGATGACATTATTATGACGCACAAATGGATAAAACATTCAAATACAGTCTGCCACTGACCATTTCTCATCCCTTCTCATAATTCTGTAAACATGTGAATTACTTCAGACTCACAACAATGACTGGTTGGAAGACAAGTCACCAGAAACTAAAACTAATCAGTTTTTTCTGCACAAATATTTATAATTTGATGGATCCGCCAGCTCAGATGTTTCTCTTCTATCTTCTCGGTAAACCTCTCCGTAGAATCGCTACCTTAACGTGGTGGAGAGGTTTGAGTACCCTGATGATCCTGGGGGCTGTGTTGTCTGGGGCATCAGCCCCTGGTAGGGTCTCCCATGGCAAATTGGTCCCAGGTGAGGGGTCCGACTAAGAGCGATTCAAAAAAAAAAAAAAAAAGTCCTCGATGGAAAGCCACCAGAAGAGGAGCATCTTGCCTGGAACTGGGAAACTGGAGCATCCTTCTTGTGGTGGGGTGGTCAAAGCCTTGGCTCTTGGGGCTTTTCCAGCCTCAAGCCAAAATGGTCAAAGGTCACCACCTTTAGGTGGGGCCATCACCGGCGGGGAGGAAAACTGAGGTTGGGGGCTGTGTGAGCCTGATGGCAGCCAGGGACCTGACTGTTCTGATCCCCGAACAGAAATGTTACAATGGGGGATTTTTGATGGTTTTCTGACATTTTATAAGCAAATTTATCTGTTGAGAAAAAAAAATAGAATAACTGACAATTAAAACAACTTTTACTTAAAGCCATAAGTTTTTTCTGCTTTTCATCATTAATCGAAACACTTTGTTTTCTGCTTGGCAGATTTTTTTTAAAACTTTGATCATGTGATAAAAGATAAAAATAAAGTTTTTCATCTAGACTATTTTTTATTCCCATCCATTAATAACAAATACCTTTAGATTTGTGAAATTCTTAAAGCACTTCTGGGATCCGACTCATTTTGTGAGGCACAGTGTCTTGTCTACTTTTCACATGTGAGCTTTATGTTTCAGTTATGTAGAGCAGGTCATTGTTTTGTGACATATAATTGTTTCAACGGTCAGAAGCGACAGTATCAACACTTCTTGTCTCTGCCTGATCGAGGCAGGACTGTGGGGCCTTTGTTGTGCATCACTTTTCTGTTTGAAAAATCAAAGTTGATGGAGACACGAGACGTATGACAGCCATTGCTGCTTCTCTTTTTTGCAATGATGACGTGATGATTTGAAAGCACAGGCTGATGTCTTGCAGCGATTCTGTCACAACCTGTTGTTAGTTACGCATGGTCAGATAAGAATCCTGCAGAAGTCAGAAAGAAACAAATCCTCTGCTATTCCTTCCTCTGCACAGATACAGAAAACCCAGTGAAACTTTTTTTAGCTGGCATACATTACCGTCATGTAACTGCACCTCTTTAACTAATTGTCATTTGCTTAATTCTTAACAGAATTTACTATGAACTGTATGTTACTTTTCTACCCCTTGATAATGTATGGGTTGTTTAAAGTCACATCTTACCAAACACCCAAAGACATTAGTCTTGTTTTTTTACAGGCCAAACAGATGTCTTTACACAAAGTCTGTCCCAAATGTTAACTATATCAACTTTACCTTTGGTAGTTTTGTGGTTTTGGTTTTAAGTGCCTAGAGGTGCACTCTACCTACATAAATCAAGACCTGCATACTTTTGACCCTTTTATATGTTTCTACAGCAATCTGCTGATTTACAGTCGTTATGAACCAAAGTAAAAATGCAAAATAAACACTAGAAATTACATGTACACATTTTGTTCTTTTTACATTATTTCACTTTGATGAACAAGCTCAGTACAGACTCTCCAGCTTTGCATGCAGCACATAATTTTGTGCATATTTGATATGACTTTGCATTGTTCTTTTGTTTCCTCTGTCTCCCAAAGATGGCTCAGTGTAATTTCAGAGGTAATCACAGCTCGAGAACAATGGAGGGTGTGGTGGTAAACAGTTCCAAATGTAGCAAAGGAATGTGGTAACAAGCTAAGTGTCTCAAAGGAATCAAATCCTGTAAGATTTATATGTAACACCCCCCCCCCCCCTTATCTACTAAGCTTATCTTCAAATAAGCTTAGTTGAGTAAAGCTCATAATTATTTGTCTAAAGGGCCAGCTAGAAGAAATCAAACTGGAACGTGTTTCCAGAAAGTGGCGCAAACACTGGAGCTAGTTTTGTCCGGTTGCAGAGGTCCGTGCTCTCAGATAGAACAAGGAAAGTAACCACATTGTTTCAGACACAGCAAGATGAGATCAGTTTTTGGCAGACAGCAGCAGCGGATATCATCTCAGAAAACTTTTCTTCCATCAGCTGAAGGAAAAACCCTCCACTCCACCCTGCATCTTCAGCACAGAACACAATCTGACAGACTCTAAAATATCAACCAACTGTGAAGGACGTCCTCTATGTCTCCTGTTTAATCCTAAGGGTTTTTCTGCTTCCCTTCCTTCCCTTACCAGCCCACTCCGCTGAGATGTAGGAAAGACTCCTTACAGACTTTTCATGCCTTCCACAGACAGTCGGTGTCACAGCTGACTCACAGTTTGTTGTTTTGGGTTGCGCTGGAGCGGTATTGTCAGGGAGCTGACCGTGGAAATTTTCCTTAGTGGAAAAGAAAAACCCCATGAAGCAGTAAACTCAGTTCCATGCCTTTACAAGGGAGAACCCCAGTTTTCCGTTTGTTGTGCTTTTTTTCGCTCAGAGTTTTCGATTCTAGGTCAGGCCAACCAGTTGTTCTTCTTCTTTCCTTTATAAAAAAGAAAGAAAAAAAAAAAAAGCCTAGCACGGCTAGCGTCTTGCTTGGTAGCAAGAAGAGTCATTCTCTGAGCAACTAGGAGGACTGCTCTTTAAACTTTAAAGGGTTCAAGCAAGCTGTAGGAGTCGAGCACCTAACCCTGACCTCTAGTCTCTGACCTGCTACAGGGAAGTGAATCCATCTCTGTGGCACCGATACTCTGCAAGACAAGACTGGTGACTTTCATTGATCTGTTCCGTCTGCAATATAAAGCCTAATTAGGTCATGGAAACTGACATGGAGAGTTGAATCATCATGGTTGAGTGATATTTGTTACTGTAAACATTTTAAACCAACACTGACAAGAAATGTTGTACATTAAGGTAAAACCTCTCACTTAAAAAGCTTGAAAAATGTTTAAAAGTTGTGTCTTTCAGTACAAAGCTCCTACAAAACCGATTTCTTTAATTAATTCATCATTTGAATACATATCTCCCCATATGTTTCAAATAAACTTACATCCAGAAAAAGAGTTAAAAACAAAAAACTTACTGATTCACACATGAAAAATGCAATGGCAGCTGAAGTGTTGCCTCATCCCCCGAGTAAGATAAAAAAATATGTGCGCATCCTTGCCCACACTTGCACAGGCAGAAACAAAAACGTGCGCAAAAGCACAAAGTCAGAAACCCTTTTAAACTTTCACAAACAGCTAATCAAAGCTAAAATAGAAGCAAAAATCTAATCTTAAACAATCCCTAAATTAAGTCATCACCATCAGGTTTGTGGTGAGGGTGTGTCGTGGGGAAAATATTAGTATATTTTTAACATATGATCTCTTATGAAACTTCTAATATTGCGCCGCTCAAGATGGCTGCATGTTGGAGTAGCTCTGTTACATTCATTCTGAGATATTGCTTTTGAAAACTTTATTCCTCTTTTTTCTTGATGTAAATGTGTATGTTTTTTTGGATGATTATTTCCTCTGGTATCGGATGCTGTGCAGCTGGAAGAATTTTTACTGAAACCTTTTTACTTTTGGACATTTTGTTATGATGCGTAACCATAACAACAAGTGTTAAACGTGAAGAACCCTGAAGTCCAGTCATGGCCAAAACCAAGCAGACCGCCCGTAAATCCACCGGAGGTGAAGCTCCCAGGAAGCAGCTCGCCACCAAAGCCGCCCGCAGGAGCGCCCCGGCCCCTGGCCCCCGGCGGAATGAAGAAGCCTCACCTCTACAGGCCCGGTACCGTGGCTCTCAGGGAGATCCACCACTACCAGAAGTCCACCGAGCCGCTCATCTGGAAGCTGCCCTTCCAGCACCTGGTCTGGGAGATCCCCCAGGACTTCAAGACCGACCTGCGCTTCCAGAGCTCGGCCATCATGGCTCCACAGGAGGCCAGCGAGGCTTACCTGGTGGAGCTCTTTGAGGACACCAGGACAGAGGACACATCGGGACAGACTGCTACAAGAGATCCTTCCTGCCCATATCCATCAGCATCTATAACAACTCTTTAACCAAACCAGGATTATGAGCTACATCAACATTTAATTTCCCTTTGGGATTAATAAAGTACTTTTGAATTTGAATTGAATTGAATTATCAAGACCTGAGGAGTTTAAATGTTAATATTTAATCAAGCTCCAAAAAAACACGTGAAGCTGGAGATTATAACTTATTTTGTTAGTTTCTATTTTATTCGTAAAAAAGCACAGCATTTGCCAATTTAAACAGTATAATAAATCAGCTGATCTAACATTATCATAATTGCATTTTATCTGAGGGTATATTCACACCAGCCCTGTTTAGTCCGCTTTAATGAAACTCTAGTTCGTTTGCCTAGAAAGTCCAGTTTGTTTGGGGAGGTGCATGTTTGTTTAATACACTGACAGGCATTTTTATGCAGATATAGTTTAATAATTTGAGAGAGAAAAACGCCACGTTTGTGACCCGTGCTGGCGAAAGGAGTCAGAATGAGGAATTTCTCAATGCTGAGTTAATATTATTTTAAAAAAACTTTGGCGATTTCTCATCAAGCTTGTTTTATTTATGAGAATGATGGTTTAAAAACTCTTACGCAAATCTCAATTAAAAATCTGTATTTTAACTTATTCTGCACTGCAGCCTGTGCCTCATGCCGACTCATTTTGCCAGCACGGGTCACATGTGCTGTATGTCTCGCAGTTGTTTGAATTTTTATGACAGTTCAGACATGGACAGGAAGTAGTAGTAACTCAAAGTCATCCCCAACACGTACTCTGAGTGCTAACAGATTGCTTCAGATCCTTGTTTAAAACGTTGGCATGCAAGGCTACGTTCATTTGTCATTTTATTGTGGATTTTTCAGGAATATTACAAGTAGATAAATACTGAGCAGTTTTTCTATTGTAGAGGAGAGGAGGACTGAGCATGAGCAGTAATTACCCTGACAACTTGTTTTTTAGTTACTGTAGGTTTATTTAAAAAGTGGCAGTTTTGTTGCTCATTAGGCTTCAATTTAAATGTGCCTAAATGCGGCACACACACACACACACACTACTCATGAGAAATAAGAAATCCGGTGTGTGTCTGCACATTCATACAAAGTTTTGCCTTACTCTGGTTCTTCCTGCCTCTCTGTTTGAACACCTTGTATCGTCACACACTCGTGAACAAACGCTCACTTCTTGCTCTAACCTTTGCCCTTTTCGCTCTCGTTTGGGGAATATTTGGATGCATGTACGCACACGCATGGGCTCTGTTACCCACGGGAGCCTGGTTTGAACTGCCTGCAGCCCTTTGAGCTTTCTCCAGCACGTCTGCCCTGCCCTCTCTGTGGAAACGGGCTAAACTTCACCATGGCGACTCTCTTGCCATGGTTACTCTTCCCAAACGTTGCCGTGCCTCCGCTCTCTCACCATGGTTACACACAAACCTCACATCGTTGTTTGATTTTAGTGCCTCTGCTCCGTCAAGTTTAGCCGGAGGCCGGGCGTCCTTGCAAACATGACTGAGCTGTCTTTACTGGACTCAGGAC
>JAOXNZ010000105.1:11927722-11938779 GCA_028566095.1 Kryptolebias brasiliensis
TCAAGTTTGTGTTTTATAGATCACAAACTTTGCGTGGAAAGTGACGTACGCAAGTTTCAGGCCCCGTTTTGTGCGTAAGCCAGTTTTATAAATGAGACCACAGGAGCTTAACACCAAGAGCTACTTTACATCTCACACGCCATCTTCTCTCTAAAAGGAATACGGCAGCACAACTCAGGTTTACAAAGCTGCTTCAATGCCCTTTGGACAGATGAGAACAAAGTACAGATGTTTAGTCATAAAGCACAGCACCACTTTTGACAAAAACCCAACACACCTCAATGACTCCAAGCACCTTGCAGTAATCGAGTCAACCATGAACTCTTCTTTATTCTAAAGGAAAATGTGAGGCGATCAGTCTGACAGCTAAAGCTTGGCTAAAATTGAGCCATGCAACAGGACAATGATTTCAAACACAGCAGCAAACCTACAACAGATAGGCTGAAAAAGGAAATGGGAAAGAAAACCAGGATATCGACGCCAATCCAGTCAATGTCCAGACATCCGTTTGATTGAAATGTTGTGGTGGGACCTTAGGAGAGCTGTGCAGAAACAAATATCTGCAAACCTCAATGAACTGAAGTGACACTAAGAAGAAGAGTGGGCCAAAATTGCACCACAAACATGTGAGAGACTGATAAAGTCATACAGAAAAATGACTAATTCAAATCACTGCTAGAGGTGGTTCTATAAGCTGCTGAGTGATGGGGTGGACTTAGTGTTTCACACAGATTTAACGTTTTGTTAAATAAGTAATGAAACACAGTGGAATCCGTGGTGAATTTATGCACACTTGAGGTTCGATTTAAACATTTTAAAATCTAATAAAGACCAGATCACTCTGATTATGTTCTGAATCAACATAGAGAACAGTCTTTTTCCTTGACAGTTTGATCCTCAGGGTACAATCACACCCTAATGAGATGTTTCAGTGTGGCATCTATTCTGGTTGGTCTAAGAGGTCATACAAGGAGCCTCGTTATCCACCTCCTTCTGTGAAATGTTACGGGAACTAATGCAAACTAACTTATTCAACACATTTGTCAAGTTTATCAATGTCTGATGAGTGCAGAAAGAGACTCCTAATGGCTTTACTTTCACTGTACTTATTGCCTAACATTATGACGTTATTCGGCCTCCACACTCACTGCACTGATAGGTAACCGGGCAACACCAGTTGTACAATTTTGACAAGAAACGTGCGAATCACCGTACCAACAAGCCTCAACTAGAAAAACCTTCTGGTGAATCCCCCCCCACACCGTTCTGCTCTCTTTGCGATGTTAAATAGAACCCAAACATAAAAAGTCTGAATGAAAAATGTCAAAATGAATAATTATAGGCACAGTAATTCTTATATTCACAACAACTAAAATGTTTTCCAACATTGAGGCGATTGAGCGATGAAACATACCAAGTGTAATTTTGTCCCATTCTTCCTGCAAACTTTTCTTAAAAACAACAGACTGGTGTATTTGCTTTATTTTTGTGCCAGTTGTGCATCTGTAATGTGTGCAACTATGGTTCATATTGTCTAAATTTTATATTTGAGTTTCTCTACAGCCTTTTACATCGTCTTAAAATGGGGCTGCGTTTCCTTGTTTTTGTACGGTGATGTTACTTTCTAGCTCAGTCTCTCTGTGCGTGAACGAGGCAAATATTTTCAGTGATCACTAGTGAGTTGCAGAGCCTCAAAAGAGCCGCTTGCAGTTAAATCCGGTCAATAAACACACAACCTTATATGTGATATGGAGGGCGCGAACCCAGAGTTTTCATTATCTCTAAGACAAGTCGGACAAACCGGACTTACCGAGTCTTCTGGAGGTCTTTTTATCTTGATCCACTCCACAGATGGCCCCTTCACCTGCAGGAATCTGTGGAAGAGATTCCTGAAGCCCTCAAAGTCCTTCCTGCACACCTGAAACACACATTTTGTTTTAAAGTCTTCATTCGCCAAAGAAATAAAGGTTTACAAGTCACCAGAAACAGTGCTGCAACACCTAAAATCATAACTCACCATTAGAAACAAGCAAACAAAAGAGGCCAGAATATCTAAAAACATTGCAAAGTTTTCTAACTGAAACCATTCTTTTTTTTCTCTAATATACTTTTTTCCACTTGTCCCACTAAGTTTTTTATAAACAAGCTGCTGGCGAGACTTTAGACTTTTCTTGCATGAAATCGTTTCTGTAATTCCATGTTAGAACATCAAAGCAAAGTTATAATGTAGTAAAATCCTGCATAAAAAGAAGCACATTTTTACACACAATTTTAAACAAGTACAGTCAGTCTCTTTAAAAAAAACAAACAACTGAGCTTATGTTTAATTGAAAATGGTCTTAGATTTTAATTATTAGCTTATTTGAAGATAAAGCACCAAAACCATATTTATCTCATATCTAAAATCTTATCCAAAAATGACCTGATGTAGATTCGGTCAGAGGAAAGTTACTTTTAAAATATTGGAACATCATGTTTAGATCAAAAAAGGTCACTCTGGTTGGTTTAATAAAATGGAGCCAAACTGCAGCTAAGTTTTGAATTTGTTCAGATAAGATAAAAAAGATGATAAAAGATGATTAAAGAAAAAAAAAAAAGACAAATGCATTTTATAGTCTGAACAAATTTAAATAACTAATGCATAATCAATATATGAAAGCTGATTTCTGCAGAGAAACATGGTTTATGTTTTTGCACTGCAATTCAACTGGATCAAAATGAGTGGGTTTTACATTTTTTACATGTGCCCTTTGAGCTGCATCACTCTGCTAACTGCAAGTAAGAAAGCTTTTATTTTGGTGAACAAACTTTAGCGTGTGTGACGTGCAGACCACAGCTGCATCTGATTTTCATTTATGACCTTTTTCAGTTTTTTGCTTCATTTTTCTGCCACTTGTAGCTCAGTGCTGCCTATTTAAAGTCAGAGGAGGCTGACACTTCTGGACCTGAATGTGGTTGTTTGACACAAAACAGTCTAAAAAATAAAAAAAAAGGATGAAATGATCATCCTTGTTGTTGTTGTTACGACACCGGGAAGCAGAACTTTACTTTAATTTCTTGCTGTGCGGCTCAGAAGGGTTCACTCCCAACACTGGAGTTTGTTACTGAGCTGCTGAGTCTGTCTTAACCAAACCAATGCTGCCTCATGACTAATAAACTAT
The DNA here is from genome assembly GCA_028566095.1 of Kryptolebias brasiliensis. Lineage (NCBI taxonomy): Eukaryota > Metazoa > Chordata > Actinopteri > Cyprinodontiformes > Rivulidae > Kryptolebias > Kryptolebias brasiliensis. Next base: position 11,930,884 of record JAOXNZ010000105.1, read on the forward strand.
TAGTCATAACTTTACGTTTGATTGTGTCATGTACGCATGATCCTCTCTGGCACTGCGCTACAGTTTCTGTGTCACACTTGTGTTTTCCCAGCATTGCACGTCACTGCCTCCAAATTACAATCAGATGGTCAGAGAGGCGAAGAAGAGGGGGGGATGAAGGACTCGGCGTACCTCTTTATCTGCCCCTGCCCTGCCAAGCAGTTTCTCCAGGTCTTCATGCATGGAGCTCTCCAGCTGCTGCCGCATCATTTCCTGGAACTGAGCCATCCCTTTGTAGGCCACTCCTTTACTCAGACCTGGGGAAAAAAAGATGGTGATAACCTTAAGGTTAAGGCTTTTTTCCCCCCCATCCCACCTTTGAGTAAAATGAATGTTTTCTCTCACATTCTGGATTCTCAAAAGTTGTCTTCCATCTCGACTCCTTTTAAAAACCACACATTCTAGTTTCATCACCACCAAGTAAAGCTCAGTTTTTACGTGCTGAATTCCCCAAACTGGGTGAGTTTGTGTTGAAACAAATGTTAAAGTTACAACAACCATTAGGTGAATTGAACATTTAAACATGTAATGATGAATTTGGTATTATTGGCTAATGCTAAAAAATCCTTTTAAAAAAGTGATTTTCTTTTTTTTTTTTTTTTAAAGGAATCAAAATGTGACAATAAGTTTTAAAATGAAATCATTTGACACTTGGAGTAGAATAGCTTCAGATATATTATTACCAAAAAAAAGGTCTCACTTTCATTTGTTTTGACTACGCTTAAACTTCTAAAAGATATTTGGACAAAACACTGGGTGTCTTGAGGACGTCGGTTCGGATGAAACTCCTGGACGACCAGTTCTTCGGAATCTGCACCATCTTTACAGCTTTATCTACAATAATTTTGGTTCTGTTTTAAACATCAACTCAATAGGAATCTCTTTCTTTTATTTCTTCTTAAGGCCATTCGGAGCATTTTAGATGTCAGCATGATGACGCCACACCTTCATAGTAAAAAGATGCAATAAAGGAGACAAGTTCCACGTATGACTAAGAATTTAGAAGAACCGATGCTGATTTTAGGGAGGCACGTTGATACAGTGAATAGAGACGTTGCCTCACAAAAAGGACCTGTTTTTTTCCTGTGTCTGATTCCTCTGGATACTCCAAATTTTCCTCTTTAAATTATAATTTGACTTTCAGAAGGATTTATTCAATTTAATGACTCTGATGGAAGTATAGCTATATAAGCTTGATCTGTTATTCGCCTTTAGCAATTTTCGGAAAATTCCAACAAAATATACACATCTTTGTGTGGATTGATTTGTTTAGGTTATGTTTCAAGAAGGGATTAAATAATCTGTCATTATTACTGGTGGTGAAACAGGTTAGCCATCCAAACAAAGTCATGCCACCAGTTTGGAAACCTAGCAAGTAACAAAACCCTGTTTGCTTTGGCTTTCACTTTAAAAACTGTTTGGTTTATAGATGAGTTGGAAAGCAGAAACACTAAAAACAAAATCTCACAATCTGACACTGACTGCATGGCAAATAAAAAGGTAATAGACTCAACAAGTTCCTAAGAGCTTAAAATGACAACTGGACTTCTTTTCTTGTCAGATGAAGATGTTTTGCTCTCTCAGTTCAAACTGGAATGTGCAGGTTTGCAAAGGTAAAAACTGCATAAAACACGAGATTAGTCCTACTCCCCACCCTCCTGAGGATTGTTAGGATCTTTGTCAGCCTGGTCCTCATGAGAAGAGTTTTGGTCACATGGATGAAGGTGTGACTTGGTGTGAAACCATCCATCTTCTCTGTCCAAAACATGGACATTACTGCCCTCAGAGGAGGGTCATTCCTCTCTGAGGTGTAGGTGGACAGCTGAGCCTTGACCTGAAGTGCAGGTTCTCCTGGGCTGAGCCATGAATCTGTGGAGATGTTGTGTAGTTTCTCCAATATAGAGGTTTGAACATTCCTCGCTGCACTGAACTGCTGCTCAGTTTGTGTTTGGGTGTTAAATCTTTCGGGTGAACCAGCCTTTGTATGGTTTGAAATGCACCAGGATGTCCAGTTTGGAGAAAATCCTTCAGGGTTTCTTGGACAGACTTGCAACATGTTTGATGGAAGTGTCTATGCTTCTGCTTTTTTTTTGTTGTTTCTCTCTCATCAAAAGCACAAATATGGTCATCCCAGATGTCTCTGGGGTAGCTGAAAAAAAACAAAAAAACTCAAGAATTTTTGAACAAATCAACCTCTCAAGAGGCCCATGACACAACACAGGAGAGCCAGTCCTTCAGGCCAAGACTCACCTGTCCACCTACAGCTCAAAGACAAAGGTCACTCCTTCGGGGACAGAGAAAACAGACACGTAGATAGAAAGATAGGCGCCTTCATAAAAAAGGTCTGCGAAATGGCCGCAGAGACCAGTCCCTGCTGCCCCTGACCTCTCATAAATCATTAATGGAGCCGGACCCGTCCTGCGTAGACGTGAGCTTTCAGAAATGAAGCGAGCTTCACAGAACAAAAGGAAGCTTTAAATAGAAAAAAGGAGGTGTCATGTTTCGGCTTTCCAGAACTTATAGATCCGCTTCGGATCTGATTCCCCATTCAGCTTCAATTCACACCTTCATGAATGTGACCAAAACTCTTGCGTTGTTCATCCAAGTACTGGATAAATGAAAACCTACACACACCTACAACTAGACCATGTTCCATCTCAGACCAATAAATGTTATCAGAGGGTACAACAAACCAAAACGCACCTCTAAGAGTTTATGATGGTAGTCTTTCTCATTCATCACAGGACAATAAAAACAAAAAGTGTGTCAAGCGTAAAAAAAGGGTGTAAATGGCACTTTAAACACGGACTGTTGAGAAAGACTTTCCTGTTAACTCCATTTGCCAAAACAGAACAGATTTTGTGCTTTGTCGTCATCTGAAACAGTTTTAAATTGAAATAAAGCAACATGTTCAGGTTTAGTTTTCAAAAACGTAATTATCAGTAAAAGGGTAACATGATGGTAAACTTTAACTCAGCAACTGGTTACCCAGCAGCACAATAAAACCATTTTATTGGTCTCTAAAGTTAGAAGGCAATAACCTCTACCTGAAGGAAGTGGGGTTTAGGCAAGTCTTTTTGTGAAATCCACAAGACCAAGACAGCAAAATTTCAAGCCTTGCAAGGTTTCAGCTTCCAGAACAGACAGGTTCAGGTGAGATTTAACAGTAATTCAAATGCTGATTTCTATTCACTGAGTGTGGGTGAAACTGGCTGAGGTTTGCTGAATAAAAGAAAATACTTCATCCAGGCGCTCGCTGGGATTTTTAAAAAGGAATCCGACCCGTTTGTCCAGGATGGTTGTCCGGATCTGAGATCAATTTAAGATAAGTAAGCTACACAAATGTTAACAATACCCACCTCTTAATGTTACAACCTTGCATATAAGATCAGAGCACACCATGGCCACAAAAGCCTTAAATGCAACCAAGAAATCTTTTAGGAATTAAAAGAAAATCAGCATGAGCTGAACCCTAAAATCTGCTGCCTTTCGGCACATTTGATTTGCGTTGGAAAGGCAGCGTTAACAACTTTCACTTGTAAATGATTAGCTGGCTGGCGGCTTAGAAGAAGTGGAAATGGCACAAAAAGGGAAGTGCCTTGGTAAAACAAATCCAGTGAATATAGGAGAGTTGGAGTCATACAAAGAGTTCATTTGGAAAACTTTAACCAGAAATTTAACTGACTGCAGGGGGGAAAAAAAGCCTGATATTTGCTAATAAAAGCCCAGAGGTTAAGCAATACCAAAGTACAATTGTTGTATTACACTTTTTTTCCCTCAAATAAATAACAGTTTATTTATATGCTTGGACAGCAAATACATGTGGCAGAGTGTCTGTCAGATGATTTAGGTGAAAGTCTTCAAATAAAATTAGAGCAAAATGCACACCACTTACCTTCCACATAGTCTGCCATGATTAATCTACCAAACTAGTGACCAGTTCAGCAATAAATAGGGTTAAATCCCGAGCAGAGTGAAAGGAAACGCTTCTAGTTAGAAATCCCACAGAGCACAGGCAACAAAAATCCGAGCGGTCAGTGAACGCACATTCCCTAAATTAATGCGAAAGTTTCCCGCAGGTTTCTCCTGGTCTCAAAGCAAAACGACTCGTTCATTCATTCATTCACGAGTGAAAGCCTTTAAAACGAAGGTCCGAACGAGAAGTCATCCTGTCACTCTCACGCACTCATAAGAAACCAGGAAAGAATCAGGTCGGTTTATCCCACCGCTCCGCTAAAGGTTGCATCATAAACGACACTGCTTTCACTGCTTCCTTCCCCTCCTTTTAGCCTCATCCTTACAAACCACGTCACAATTTTGGGTGTGAATTCAAATAAACCTCTGGGTCGCATTATCCCCCCCCCCATGCTTTAAAAGAAGAAGAAAAAAAAAACACTTTATCAAACAGTTTATCACATCGCCACAATTCCTGTCAATAACTGTTTAACCCCGCCTCCTTATGTCCTGCCTGAACACTGAGCTTAGGCGGACTGCAGAGATGAATGATGGATGGACTCAGGGTGGACAGCGTGTCCTTCGAAAACAGCCGCCCGGGAGGACGACTCAAATTAACCGCGGTCCCTAAACACACCGCGGAGGTGACCGTCCGCTTTTCGCCACGTTTCGTCAAAAAACCCGAAAGCTAACGAGAAGAAACGAGCCGCCACCAAACGCTGGCTCGTTTCTGAGCGACCTGCCGGGCGGTGAAGTGGTCAAACAGAGTCAAACTCGGAGCCTTTGTCTTACTGTTTGACTGGAGGATGTTGGCGGAGGAGAAGTCGACGGGGTCGGCCTGGTTCTCCCGCAGCGCTGAAGGGCAACAGGAGACAGCGAATATTTATCCTTCCTATCCGGTTCTCCTCTTAAATTACCATGGGAATAATGCGTTTTGGGGAACCAAAACGCAGGGAAAAAAAATAATCGCAAATATATTAAAAATGGAGAACTTATAGGGGTGAATAGTTTGGAGATATTTCACATTAAAGTGGCATTCCAAGCAAGGGCGAAGGGGAGCCAATGAAAACGCGTCGTTCAGTTACGTCATCTTAAATAACCAATCATCTTCTGCGACGTCTTTGCTATTGATTTTTGTTACAGTTCCGGGTTGGAAGTGGTTTAAATGTTTGCAGCTTGGTTTGTATGTGGGAGGAAAAAGGTCGTTCGCGCTGCCCTTTGAAATCAACGCATTATTTATTCATCTGGAAACATTTTAAAGTTTAACCGCATGCTATAGTAGTTTACCTTCCTTTTATCTTAGAGAGGAACATTTTCCTGCTGCATTTGGTGCCTAACTAAGATATGATCCTGATTAACTGCACTGTAGATGTTACATAAACAGCCCTGATGCAGCTGGGGAGTGAAAATGAGGAAATAATGCCCCTGTCTGGTAAAACTGTGTCATTTCACTATTCAACACCTGTTTCTAAAAACATTTGAACCCCCTAAAAACATTAAAAGGCAATGCAATCATACGCTTATTATTTAAGACAGTTTAGTAGTTTTTGTAAAATAATAACAAAAATGTTTAAATCAGTATTTTTTGAGTGGACAAAGAAAAAAAAAAGGCTTGGAGAAGTTGTTAAGCGTTAAAGGATCATTTCATATATAATTAGGTTAATTGGAAACAAGTTAGTGGTAGATGTGGACAAGGTTTTACAGAATGAATATGTTGACATTTTGGGCTTTTTAATCATCAGTTTTATAACCTAACATTATTTAGATATGTAGCAGATTAGTTACCAATTTTGTCTTTAAAGGTTTTATTATAAAAATAAACTAATTTAAAATAGAATCAATGACTAAAATAAATCAACACAACACAAAATAACTAATACTAAGAATTTAAAGAATAATATTCTGAGGAATGACTTCAGTAATAACTGGGATTGATGATTTATCGAGATAAATGAGCAACAATTAATATGTTAAAGATCTAAATCAAAACTAGCAATTATCGATTTATTTAAACTAAGACAAATCTTAGTAATCTTTTGGAATTTGGCTGAAAGGATGTTAGGTTATTGTCCGGTTAATTTGGCAGAACTGCAGGCGAGGAAGAGATATAATTAAAATATGCATCAGCTGAAATCTATAACCAGACCCAAATTGTTTTTCTGTCATCAAATCCTGCTCTCCTTACCGGGTCGATGATCTGGGCCAGGGGTCACTCTGTCCATCTAGGTGGTTTGCTGGCTGATCAGACCAGGAATGCCATGGGAAATGAGGACAACATCCGGACTCAGTGAGGTCTCAGGCAGCGTTTGCTCAAGGTAGCTGGGAGTCAGGGTGAAGTCGTCAGCGGTCTACTTGGTCAGCTGATGAGGAAGGCGGCAGGCGACAATTGTTTCGACACAGTCTTGATTGTGTCGAAACGATCAAGAATCAGTGAGGTCAGGATGAACCTTTCACAGAACTTGCAGAACAGTAATTTGAGTTAAGAGATGACAAAAAGTAGGTCTTTTAATATTACAGATAAATCTTGGTTTGCAGGGTGCAACACTGAGAAAACTGGTTCTGAATGTTAATTAGATTTGAGCCAGCAGGTGGCACAAACTGGAAGTTTCTGCAAACCAATGTGGTTTGCTTAATAATGCACAATTCCACAGTCAAGCTCTTTAAGGACATGTGTAACTTGAACATCTGTGATGGCAACATTAACATGTTTTACAGCAACACCTCCTGACATCTTATTAGGATTCTTAGGTAAGGCTTTGCTTATTTCAGAAAGACATTTTCCATTCACATTCTGTATGTATTAAAACCCACATGTAGCTATGAATAAAACAGAAGTTTGCTAAACGATGTGTTAAGTTGCAGAAATAGTTCACCAAGCAATGACGAAAATCATTTCGTTTTAGAAATGGAAGTGGTATTCCTTGAAAGAATGCATATCGCCCGCTGCCTTGCATGTCAAAGTTTTAAACAAAAAGGTTTTGCGATCTGTTGGTGCTCAGAGTATGTGTTTGGAATGACTTTCATCTAGTAAAACACAAGTTTAGCTCACCATCTGTGAACTGACTGAGTTTTAGCCACTTCTGTGTCGATTAGCTGTGGCAGCCATCTTGAACTGGGGTAACTCAACTCCAAAAGTTAATGAGTTGTAGGTGTGCACCTGTGGATTACTTTGAGAGTTTCATTGACATCTGTCTGTGATTCATGAGCGATTTAGCCAACAGACAAACACACACAATTACATGATTGCTCCACCTTCAATGGCAGTAAGCACTAATTACAGCAGCTGGCTCCTCGGTTCCTTTCATCTAAATTTATTTGAAAAATTCTAAATTTATTTGAAACTTGTTGATGTGCATCAATTGAAAACATTTTTATTAAAATGTAACCTATTAAGATTAGTGTGTATTCCATAGACGTTTTAAGGGAAAAAGGCACAGTACCACCCTCTATATCCTTTAACCACTATCAACCCATGATAACCCAATATGGGGTTTAACTGAAAACTTTTCTCTGCAGCCACTCCAACTGCAAACCTAGTATCTTGTTTAGAATATCCTAAATTTCTACTTTAATACAGGAGAAGATTAAAATTTAGACTTTAAAGTAAACTCGGAGTCACCGAAGACCTTAATATGCACATGATTTTACTGTGGATAGACACAAAGATCATAATTAATGTCAATAAAAGCCAATTATATGTAGCCAAAACCAAAAATGTAAACCAAATAGCTACTTTGTGCTTAACTGTTTTAAAACAAGAGGCAATTACATTGTTTTAGTTTTTATTGTTATATTATCCATTACAGTACTTGCAGACTTATTGCATCACTGACAATACGCAGTAGTCATTCATTCACTCACCTCCACAGAATGAAGTTTGGAAAATACTGTAACTATAGATGA
>JAOXNZ010000105.1:12036061-12055819 GCA_028566095.1 Kryptolebias brasiliensis
CCTGAACGAATATATTTATGTTTTAATTTAAAAACTAGCACAAATCACAGGAAATTGGACCAAATACTTGTGAAGCCCAAGCATTCCAGTAACTTTACAAAAAAAAAAGTGTTTTAAAAATAAGCAGATTTGGATCATTTTCTGCATGAGGTAAAACTTAAAGACATCAGCTTCTAAAATAAAAAACATCACGTTAAAAAGCTAAAATAATAAAATGCTTTAATAAACAACCTTAAATCCCCGAGTCCACTTTGAGGGTTTAGAAATAAAAACACCACAAGCTGCCAGGTGAAGCAGGAAATCATAAGGACTTTATTACTGCAGATTTGAGTTATGACACTGGAATAAATAATCAGATAAATGTTCACACGTAAAAGGACATCTGCACCAGATGTGGAGCTCTACAGAGATGCAGGTGGAGTTCTTCTCTTCTGAACACAATAAATACAAACCAAAAGTTGCACATGAAATATGATGGGATGTACAAGCAGCAATAAATAAGATACATATCTGTTTGTGTCGGACTGCAGAGATAGAAAGGAGAATTTTGGAAGCCATTTGTGAGAAAAGTGATGGAAATATACAACAGTGTATTTATTCATTTATTTTCTCTTTTGGTAAAACTGCTTTCAAGCCAAGACGTTAAAAAACAATAGGAAAGATTTATGAACAGTGATGCATGTAAGATATTTTACAAGTAAAAAGTGAGGGAATTAAAAGACACACAGTCAAGTCATGGAGTATCTCGTAAAGACAGATTTTTTTTTCTTTTTTTAAGAAACAAAACTCCTCGTCTTCTGAACACGACAAAGAATTAAAAGTTAAAATTCCCCTCCCCGTTAAACCCAGCTGTGCTGTACCTCAGACTGAGGAGGCTGTGACGACAACACATCAGACCGTCAGACAGGGTTTGCACTGCGCTCGTCTCATAAAGTACATTTATATTCCATACAGGTACCGTTTTCAAGAAGATAGCGTTACAATAATAACAAAACAACATCTGTGGCTGGGACAGTGAGTCAGTATAAAGATGGTGTCTCTGCCGTTAATTTGACCAGAAACCAAGTCAGGATAAAAATGTCTAAAAGCTGCTATCAAATAAGAATAAAAGTGAATATTTCTTTTGATACATTTCTTTTATCGGCTACATTTGTTGGTTGTTGTTCTCTGACAATCACTGAAGGACACACTTCTCCTCTTTCTTGGCCATCTTGCCTTTGTTCTGCTCCAGTGTCCTCTCAAGGTGCTCGTCCTCCTCCTCGGCCCTGCGGACGGCAAAAAAGGTCAGAGGTCACAAAAAAAAAAAGGGTTGGAAGTGGAGAAACAGGACGCAGGTAACGCTGCTGGTGCCATGGGGACAGTTGCTGCGGCACCCGAGGAGCGGCTCTGTGCCAGGGGCCGAGCGCTGACCTTTCACCAGCTTGGCGCCCTGTTGGCGGATCTGGAAGTGATGCGGCCCTCAAAACGCGTTTTGCTACAGTTTCTGTAGGATCGTCAGGGAAAACAGAGCAGCTGACGCCCCGAGAACCCTTCGGCTCCTCAAATCTGTTCTCATATCTTACATTTCTGTTCCTGACTGTTCTGTGGGTAACTCACTCTTTCTCCTGGGCGTCCAGGTCCCTGACCAGCGCGTCCCGTTTGTTGACCAGTATGACCAGTTCGTCCAGCAGCAGCTGCTCCCGTCTCTTCTGGGCTTCGGTTTTCTGCCAGTCTGCAACACAAGAGGAAAAAAAAACCTTCAGACAAAGACAGACAGAGGACCTTTAAATGTTTTAAAAACCATGAAGCACTTGGTCATCTGAAGGAACAGGATGAAACTGAATCACACAGAAGACGCTACAAACAGCCCTTTCACTGAAAACATTTTTGTTTTAGGAGCTGCTCAAACTTAATGTTTCCCTGCGGACAGAGACGGTTTGATAAAAGTTTATCCTGCTGGATGAAACGAGATGGAGACCCTCATCCGGAGCGGCGTGTGAATGTGATGTGTAAACACACTTCACTGGGTTCTCAGTGTGTGTGTGTGAGTGTGTGCAGTGATAATGCAGTGTCCCGAGCAAACACACTTGAAGCATATTGTCATGTTAATGTGCAGCTTCATGATGCAGAGATATGAAGCGTCACATTCCCACAGGACGACTCCGCTCCTGTAAAACCTCCCATCAGTCAATAAAAATCAAACGTAAACGTTCAAATTCTCTCAGTTTTTGAAGTTAAAAATCTGTGGATTCACAGTTAGTTTGTGGTTAAGATAAATAATTCACAGAAACTTTTAAATTATTTGAACACCTTGAATGTCACCTCAGACGGTTTCCTCATCTCTTCAGCTACATAAACAAATAAACAAACAAGCAGGTGAGCCCCCGACTCCGCAGTTCTCCAGGGTCTTTGCAGGAAGGGGCCCCACAGGGTCCAGGTGGGACCCTGATCCAAATCCCCTCGGCCTCCCCCTGGAGGAGGAGGAGGAGGAGGGTGGGCTGCCCACAGGAGAGCACTCGCTCCCCCTGGGGCTCAAATATCCGCCTGGCGCCCTCGGCTCCCTCCCTCCCCCCCAAAACTCCAACACCAAACATTAAAGTCACAACAACATTTTTGCACAAATTGAACGACAAATCTACATATTTACTCAGGAAAAAAAAAACAACCTAAACTTTTGCTCAAACATTAAATAAGATCCAGGCTGATGACAAAAGCCTCCTGATCTCTGCTGGGAACACGTTCACACGAGGAGCACAAACACTTCAATGTGCAGATTTATTCTGCCGTCTCGCAGCAGCTTAAAGAAGGCAGGAAATCTCCAGCTTCTCCTCAGCTCAGTGTGAGAAAGTGTCCCCCCTCTCACACACACACACAAAAAAAAATCCCCTTTCGTTTCATCCCAGAGAGAATTCAAACACAGCTGAGCCGTGTGCAACTTCTGCGCCGGCGTAGGCAACTTCACCCCTCTATCAATATTTAACCGCCTATTGATTTGAGAATAAAAGCGATGTTGTAAAATGTCAGTCCCAAAATAAGTGTGGCTTTATTAAAAATAAATATTCCCCCTCCTCCTCCTCATTGAGTCAAATTGTGTCAGTCAGGCTGTGTGTGTTAGTGTGTCACGCTGGGCGCAGTGTGTTTGTCCTGAAAGGTCTGCACTCTCTTCATTGGCTCTGCTCGTCACTTTGAAGTCAACTACGAAGCGAAACAAACACAGTCCCAATATTTGACTCACTACGCTCCACTTTTCCTCCTTTCTTCTTCTTTTTTTTTTTTTTTTTTCTTAAAACTATCTGTGAAGCAAATTTACTCTGGTGTGGATTTGTGCAGGAGTCGACAAACACTTCAAACCTGCTAAATATGCCCAAACTTGTTTCTGAACAGAGTCTACCCCCCACAAGTGGTAATTTAGGATACTGTGAAAGCAAGAAAAGGGAATGAGTCATCAGGTTTAGATAATTTTAGATAATTGTGTGACAGGAATTTGTGCGGCCGTATCCGTCATAACTCTCCCACAACCTTCCTCCTCGATAAGCCATCCCACAAGAAAAGAAAAGAAAAAAAAACACAGAGGAGTATTTAAAAAAAAATCCTCCTCCTTCAGAGCACCTCTCAGCCAAAAAGCTAAAGTTCTGGTTGATTCTCGGAGGGGAGGGAAGTGAAGGAGGGGTGCTGTCAATCACCTGTCGCAGAGCTCCGCCCCCCTCATTAGGAAGGTAAACAATAAAGAGAGTCGATGAGAGACGTGACCAGGCAACACCAGAGCGGGGCAGGCTGGGTAACCGGAGATGGAAGAACAAACAAAACACCCTGCAGCCACTCCCCGCCCCCCAAACTACATAAGCTCCGCCCCCTCCATCAGAGAGAGAGGGAGGGTTGTATGACTCGCATGGTATTCAGAGGAACCTCACCGTGCACGGTAACCATGTGAGTCTGCACAAGGTACACAAGAATGCGCTGGTTCAAAATCCACACGGAGCCCTCCCTCCTCGAGGCGAAATTTATTCAGGAGCGCAAACTGGTCCAAAGCTGCGTCCCCTCAAAGCCAGGAGAGCGTCCGACATGCAGCTGCCTGCCGCACCTCCGTTTCACACTAAATACGCCGCTGCCACACTGAAGGGGTCAAACCGAGGCTTCAGGAGCCGACGGACGACATTCTTCACAGACGTTAAAGTTTAAACACATCCCCCTGTCATTTCTCTGTCCTTCCTCCTCCTGCGACGGCTTTTTATTCTTCTGCTAAAAGGCCTCTGAGCTGGTTTTGGCTGCAGTCCAAGAGGAATCGAGAGACAAAAAGTGTCACAGGAGGAAAAGGAAGCCGACAGGCCGGGGAAATGGTTGATAAATACAAGACAGAGGCTCCTGCATGTAGAAAACAAATGTTTGGTGAAACTGTAGAAATCTTTAGGTTCAGAAAAAAAACTATTCCACATAAAATTATTACTTTACTTAATGACTGATTCTGTCCTAAAGCTACTAGAATAAAACCTCCCAAAGTTACTTTGAGTTCATCAAGCATCAAATCCACAACTTATAACAAAAATCTGTGCTAAAATCTACATGAAATCTAATTTCTGTTCAAATCTCCAAAATGTAAAACAAAAAAATGTTTGATGTGAATCTTAGGTTGTTTACATGAGATGGAAACAGCTTTTTAAAGTTGTGACTTAAATAAACTAACTTACCTCACGGATCATATTTAATATTTCAACCTTTTAACATTAAAACAAACAACCCAACATTACGAGTTTTTATTCAAAAACTGTTTAAAAGTATTAAATTAAAACTTGTGACCTGATTTCAAACAGAAACCCGGGAGTTTGAGATGCATTTCCATCCAAACGTCCAGAAATCAAATGAAACATCTCAAATGTGGGAAAATTACACCCGATTAGTTTTTTAGGAACTGGTTAGAGAAACAAAACTGGCCTCAGTTGTGTTTTCAGGAGGTTATGTGATCCTAAACTAAACACCTGATGCCAACTAAGAAAATCAGAAACAACTCTGGAGAATAAAGGAGCAAATTGTTCATGTTTTCAGTCATACGAGTTAGTAGTGATTCTTGAGAGAGCATTTTTCTCACTGCTTTTAAAATGAAAATGTTTTGCTATCAGAGAACGTGTTGGAGTCGACTCTCAGCTACTACCATCTTACATTTAAGCTCAATATCTGGTAAATAGTTATAGCTGTGGCGGCCATCTTGAATCATTGGGTTGACTTTAAAAGATAATCAGTTGTAGATGTCCACGAGATAAACAATAAAACACGAACACAGGCAATTACACGATCGCCCGCCAACCTAACACCATGAAACAAAAGCAGAGGATGTTTTCTAACACACAAGTAAAAAAGCACCTTTTGGAAAAATAAAAACATTACTTATATTAAAAATACACATAAAAGCATAATATTTACTCCCTATATTAATTGTGCTTAAGGTTCTGGTACAGAGATTTCTTTAATCTTCAGGATAAATAAAAACAAAAAGACTTAAAGGATTTAGGTTTGTGAGAAGAAACTGGGTTCTGCCTGAACCATCCTTATTTTCAGCACCTGTTCTGCCATCTGTGTCAGTAAAAGTGTGAAATATGTTGTTAGATTTACAAGAGGAAGTACTAAGATCTTTTAAAACAAAGTTATGCCTGCAGAGGAGGATGTGCTGACAGGTTTGAATGGATTTAAACTAATTATTTGATGTTTTTGTGAATGAATAACAGGCTGACAGTGAGCAGGAACATCCTCTCTCCACGGGGCGCTCGTTTCCTGAATTCCCATAAAGGCAACCTGCAACCCTGAAAGTGTCGGCAACATCATCAAAAGTTGCCCATGTGATAGGATTGCTTAGTGCACCTAATCAATCAGGGTCTGAAGCGCACCGCCCCGATGTGTTACAAAGCCCAAATAGATTTACAAATGATGTGTGTGTGAGTGTGTGTGTGTGGAGAGGGATAAGCTCCTGCATAGGATTACATATTGATTTTAAACATATAAAAAAGGCTTATCATATCAAACCGTAGCAGGAAAAACTCAGAGACCCAGTTATGCATAAATCCCTTTTAGACAGCGAGAGGGCGTCCACTTTAAACACACACAGGTTCTCCAAGCGAGCCAAAATGCAGTTTTATGTGTGTGCGTAAACATAGGTGTGAATCGGTAAGCAGATAAAGAGGCCACAGTGGATCAATTTAGTGGCAGGGAGATGAGAGAGTGGCATACAGATGGCATTTTCCTGCCTGGCATCACACCAAGACGCTACAAGGAGGTGGTCATCACTGAGCATGCTCATAAACCACATCAGCACCAGCCCGAACGTCTCCACCCACCCTGATGTGCTTTAACCTACACCTGCAGTTTAAACAAGCTCTAAATGTCAGAGTTTGAAACTGCAGCTACATCAGCTCACATCAGCTTTCTTTGACTTTATGCTGAAAACTGATCGATGTTGAGTCGGACTCTGCAGCTCTTACAGCAACATCCTGTCTGTTTTATCAATCAGGGAGATCAGATTTGGATCAAACTTTTAGAAAGTAATCACTGGATAAACATCTACAACAGGTATACTTTTGGAGTCGACCCAATTCAAGATGGCCGCAGTTTTACAGCTATTGCGCTAACATTTGGTATGGTAGTAGCTGAGCCTGATCCCCAACACATACTTAGAGCGCTAACAGATCGCAGGAAATCTTTATTTAAACCTTCGACATGGAGGGAATGTTAGTTTCATTTTCTTTTTTTGACGCTACTTGTCTGTAGTCGCAATTTAGGTTAAAACACTCAAAATGGCGACATAAACCAGCAGCTGAACAGTTTCTTACAACTCACTTTGAGTTTCATGTTTTAATACTACACCAAATATGTTACAGAAGTGATTTTTTGTTTTAATTTAAAGAATTTTACAATTATGAGCCTGTTTTTCCTCACTTTCAGTATCTACAGATAAAAAAGTTGATTGATCTTTTATTTTCCAAACCCAGATTTTTATCTGATCAGCTGCGTTCACAGTGACCTGGACAGTTTATTTTAACGTCATTCAGAGGATGGGACAGATGAAGACGAGTTTGACTGAGTGCAGGTGTATATTTTTCTTAGCAGGGTGAGTGTGTGTGTGTGTGTTGGGACAGGTGTATCACAGATGTGTTTTTCTCTCACCTTCCACCATCTCTGTATGTCTGTGTCACTGACTGACCAACCAAATCAGCAATTACTCGCCCTCCCGACCATTGCTCAATAGACCTGCCCAAGCACCAAATAAAGGCTGCAACACCTGCACGCTCACACACACACACACACATACAGGTGGGAAACGACAGGCGGACACATGAACACACCTGTGAGATGTAAACACACAGATCGACAGCCTTCCTGCCAGCAGCTCAGGACTATCTGTGGCTGCTGCAGAAAGGAAGAGCCTGTGAATGTTAAGTGCCTCCCTTAGGGAGGAAAATAAGGCCGGCTGATAAGTTAGTCAGCTGCAAATCCAACAAGTCCACATGAAGGCAGAGAAGACGGCGGTGACACGACACACACCACCTCTTCACCTCAACTCACACACTATCTCTGCTCTCACACCTTCACACACACAGACGGACAAATCACACAATTTCAGTACATAAAGAAACGTGCACCCTGAGAGCACACAGTGTTGCAACAACAAAGCACATAAAAAAAAGACAAAAGCTCAAACCGTGATACATAAAACAGTACATATTTAAAGCAAGTTTCCTGTCACAAAAACAAGAATATAAATTAAAAAAAGTTCAATCCTCTGTTCATGTGGTCAGAAAACACAGAGGAGTTTAAGCTGGATGCAGCTGTAGCTCCTGTTTGGATCCACGTGGCTGCCCCCCCCCCACCTCATCAACATCCCCCCCTCCATCCTGCCTGGCACACCTCCTTTCTTGCTAATTACAATTGATTTATGATGGAGCAGGTAGCTTATCAGGTGCCTGGTGAAATTACAATGGCTGTCTGAAGGCTGGAAGGAGAACGGGGGTTTGTCTGTGGTCAATGTCGAATGGTAAAATCAATTAGCATTGATTGGCAAAAGGTTCATTTTCCCCACAGAAGATGCAGTCGAAGGGGATTAAACTTCCCTCTGACAACTTTGATAGGATACAATGGCAGCTTTTCTGGCTGCAGTGTGGTTAAACAGGCTTTTAATAATAAAACTGATGTTTTTCATCACGCAAACCCTCTCAATGCAGCTGTGGCTGGATTTCAAAATCAGGCCTCGACCAGTCAGGTCCGGCTGGGAAACAGATAGCATTGATCAAGTATCAGAGACTGAAATCCCTCGCATCTTAATCCTCATCAAGAAGCACATGCAGAATTCAAATAGTCCTGCTTCAGGCCTAAATGAAGGCAGATCAACAACTGGACAAAATGTAAGAGCAGGAACCACAACAAAACAAATGAAGAAAGACGAATCGCCAGAAAAACTACATTTTTATCTTGTACCGCTTGTCTTTTATGATTTATTATAAATTCAGCAGTAAAATCTGGTGCGGCTGTTGGGTTTTTAAACCGAAACACGAGTTATTTCAGCGTCTTACCCTCGATGGCCAGCATGGCTCTCAGCTCTCTGTTCAGCAGCTCAAACCGTCTCTCCAGATCGTGCTCCTTCTCCCTGTGGCAAGTCGGAGGCAAAACACACACACAAAGTTCATCAATATGTTAATGACTAAATCATTAAGTACTTAAAGAAACCTGCAATAAACATCGATTCAGCCACTCGCCTGAACCTTCTCCCGCTTCACATTAATCTACTTGCACATAACTGATACTCATAGTGCGCTCACACAGCCCTGGGTGAACTTGTGTGTGTGTGTGTGAGGCAAAACAAGGAGTTAAAGGGAAGGAGGTGAAAATGCATGAAATTAGAATAAAGGACATGTGTCTGTGTGGTCTTGTAATATCTATATATATATGTGGTGTGTGTGTGTGCAGCACAAATTGAATTCTTTCCTCTTTCAGCCATATTAAAAAAATGAGCTAATTCGGTCTCTAATAGAATTTGTCCTTCACAGGAGCCTTTTCTCCTCGCCTCCATAAAGAGAGAACAAAAAGGGCTAATAATCAGCCCTTCTGTCAATTGGCCACTTTAAAAGCCTCCCCTTTCCCACGATATAATGTGATTATGAATACTTCAATCTCCTCGCCACTTGCACTCTTTGAAATCCCGCAAATAAAGAAAAAGGCAGTGTGTGTGTGTGTGTCTCTCCACCTGTCGCAGCTGACTGCACACAAAAAGACTAGAGATAGAGCAGCGATTGCCACATTTCTATTGATTTCATATTCCTTCTACATGTAAATCAATGAGCGGACAGGCAGAAGGAGAGGAGGGGGGTGAGACATACACCCCCGGCCTCACGCAGCTTCATCGAGATTCATCTAGAGCTTAAACACCGAAGATGTGTTTTAGAGCTTGAAATGATATTTTAGATGCTTTCAAATATCTGCTGCTTTATTTCATCAAAGAAAAGATTTGAACGGATGAGGACTAAATGTTAATAGAAAGTAAAACGCTACGTACAGCAGAGAGAGCTGGTTCTGTCTCCTGATGAGGGCGTTCTTCTTGTTGACCAGCATGAACCACTCCTGCATCATGGCCTCCTCCTCCTCCTTGTTGTTTCCTGAAAATTAAAAACAAACACCACAACATCACGGCTCATTGTTGAGAAATTTGCCAATGTGTAAAAAGTCGAGGACACCTCGCGGTCCGAGTCTTTTCGTCACTGCAGAGTCAGCACGTCCGTCTGAGTTTTGTGTGTGTAAATAAACCCCCTCGCCTACGCTTCTCATGTAAACATTCACACACACTTCACACCAGGTCTTCACAACGTCAATACGGCTTCAACAGGGGCGGGATTAACTCAGCGATTACCGTCAAGCGCCTCTACAGAGTGAAGCCTCTCACTGTAGGGCAAAACATATCCCACCAATCCCTCAGCAGGCCTTCAAAAATAAATAAATAAACCTCTCTACCACTTGGTGTACTACCTGCACAGCATACAGTGAGCTAGCAGAATCAGATGCATGGCTAATGCAAGCTTCGCCCACACCTGGGGCTAAACCTCCATGCGCTAACTTGCTTTCAGGCTACGACGGGATGCGAACAGCTGATACAGATGAAGCACATCGAATGGAAAGCCTCAAATGTTAGGAGAAAAAAGGCCTCAAAGTACACAATCCGAAAGATGTAACAGGATTATCAGAAACGGGCACAAGAAAACTAAATCCAGGTTATTTAAGTTTCCAGATGTGACAGGTTTTCTTATTCTAAAATGGTTTGTATGTTTGTCTACTTTTAACCCTTGTGTTGCAGAATTGTAAATATATTTAGTCTAAATTGAAAAAAATCTGTGTTTGTGTGCCACCTGAAGCCAGTTTCTACAGCAACAGGCATTAATCTGACACTTGGTACGTCTTTTCTTTGGAGATGGCTGGAAAAACACAAAAGGCAGAACAGAATTAACTACAAAAAATTATTTTTTAACCTATATCCACAGTTAACACAAAAAATAATTTACCCTGTAGAAAATGAACTCAGAAGATGTTAACCTTTACCTTTACTAAC
Source organism: Kryptolebias brasiliensis (assembly GCA_028566095.1). Lineage (NCBI taxonomy): Eukaryota > Metazoa > Chordata > Actinopteri > Cyprinodontiformes > Rivulidae > Kryptolebias > Kryptolebias brasiliensis. The sequence continues at coordinate 12,046,617 of JAOXNZ010000105.1, forward strand.
CTTTACTACCAGTGAAAGTGATGCCCCCTTTTTAAAAGATTCCAACTAATTCTGACCCATTCAGGTTAAAACAAACCTCGGATCTGATGAGAACTTGTGTAGAAATAACAGATTTTGCTCTTTTAAAAGCAGAAAGTATTTTTCTGTCAAACTGCCCCTCCAACACACCGGGGGTATCGGGCCATTGCGTTACTGATGACAAAAGGCAGACGCGTGGATTTGTGCGCAGACACCGGCGAGTGCGTGGACATTTGTGATACTCTGAGCCGGCAGATGTATGTAATTTCATTTAGGAGGGAGCGAGCGGGCGGGGAGGAGGGGAACAAGAGGAGAGAAAAACGAGAGAATGAAAGGAAGCTTCAGGATTTAAGCTGAATCGGAGGCTCGTGGATTACTGTAGTCAACTTTGAAATGGACGACACTCGGAGGGGGGATAAAGCCTGCGCTGACAGGTCATTGTGCTGCCTCGAAGTCAAATAAAACAAGCAAATAATAATGGCAAATATTAAGCTCCTGTGACATTGTGGTGAGGCGGGTTGGAAGACGAGGGGGGATTATAAAGCTATATCCCCCACCGTTAGCCAGACAGCCGCCACATTTCATAAAGGGAGGAAGGGGAGGGAGAAGGAGAGGAGGAAAAGGCAGGAAGGTCAGAGGAAAGGTGGAGAAAAAGGAGGAGAAAAAAAAGGTTAAAAGGAAGGAGAAGGAGTGAATGGACGAGAATGAATAGATGGAGCTGCTCGGAATCCATCAGGGCTGAACTCTGACCTACAGATACCACCTGACTCTTAAAGAGACAGAGTTGTGTTTGATGAAGAGGAGTTCTACTTGGCCGCCTAAACTCTTCATATCTGAAAGCTACAACAGCATCAATACGAACCTGAAGATCAGGCATTCAAAAAATATATTCAATGACATTTTCTTGATTGTTAGAATGTCAAAACAAATAATTCCCAAAGTTCAACATATTTAATAGCTTTTAGTTCAAAGTCCCAAATATTTAAAAAAAAGGGAGAAAAATCTAATGATTTAGAAACCAGAAAGGGTTTCTCACTTAATCGGCTCATTACCTGCATCTAAACAGCCAATCATCATATAAAACTGGTTAAAATCAACAACTGCTTTAGTTTAGTGGTAAACCTCAGGAATTAAAGGAATGCTGTTGGATTCCAACTGAAATTATTTTCTTAACACGTTTTTTTCTTGCTGAAACTGTAATGAGATCTTCTGTACAACAACAACAGGAAAAAAAGAGAAAGAAACGAAAACCTGCTGATTGTTGTTTTGCATAAAGACAAATGGTGTAAGTATCCCTGGCAGGCAGCACTGACACCGTGTCTGTGAATCCAGCCTTGGCTCTGAGACGCTGTGGATGCATGCTGGCTCTCAGGGGGCCATCTTGGATCAAAGCATCTGCCAGTTTGGCAGGTTGCATTCTGGGTCTTGCTGCTCGCCTTATACGCCACTTCTCAGTGCTCGACGCGGAGCGGGAACAGGCCAAACTCTGTTGAGGCCGAAGTATTTAAATTGGCACTGATACAATGTTTGATCAGAACATCAAAGGCTGAGAGAAACACGCCTGATGGAGATACACGGGGTTTCCTCACCTAAAGGGAACTTTATCGTCTTTAATATCACGTTCAGTGTCTGCTATCAACGCATTGGGGAGAAACACAGACGATACAATCAACTGAGACGCACACAGAGCTGAGATACAACTGATAGACATATTCCAACAACCTCTCTATCTGATTGCATGTCTCCCTCCTCTCTTGTTTCACTCGGTCTCACAAACACAACCAGGATAAAATGACACAAACTGCAATGTGTCGAGGGAGATCCTTAGGGCACAAAGAGGAGGCTGGTCAGCACAGATCACCATGCATTTCTGTGAATCCATATGAGAGATAGTGAGAAAACGAAAATGATGAAAAGAAAGAGCGAAAAAAACAGAGGGAGCCTCTGTCGCCAAATAAGATTAAGATAGCCATCTTGGCCACTGCTCCATTCACAGTGGATGGGAATAATGAAACTCACCCCAAGGTGGTGAAACTGTGGCTGCTGCCGCCGGTCTGCAGTGCTTTTGTACTTCAATGAGGGGTCTCTCATCAGAGAATCGCCTATATGCAATTTAATTATGCATCATCAAGCTTTAAAGGTGTACACACTATTGTCTACAGGTGACCACAGCTAAATCTGCAAGGTTTCAGTTACTGATGATTTAGCTTAGAAATTCCAGGATTTATTTGTTTAATTGTGGATTTTATCCATGAAACATTAGAAAAAGACAAAATAAACTGATTGTGAAGATTCACATTCAAACATAAGGTCTTGAAATCCTTAGATTTTAATGCAAGTTGCATTTAATTTTGCTGTACTGACAGGAAACCTGTGCTTAAAAATGACTGAACTGGTTAGCCAATAAAAAGAAATCCACAAATTCAGTCATTTCCTTTGTTGCAAACGTGACGTTACAGAGCTCGACACTTTGGGCTTTCAGAAAAAAAAACGTTTGTTTCATTATGATGAGTTACAGAAACTGGACGAAGCAGAAATGCTGCGTCAGTTTTTACGCCTCGAACGTCTCCCCTCTGCCTCGAAGGAGGGAGCTTGGATAACAGGAACAAATGAAAGGAACAGAAAGAGAAACGCATTAAAAGCTGTGATCACAGCACGTTCATCTCATTTCTTATCCCACCATTTTGTCATTTAATCCAATAGCTGCTAATCCAATTTGTCTATCGGACATGTATAAAGGCAGGGAGGAGGAGAACGACGAGGGGGAGGGAAAGGGAGGAGATAAAGCTGAACTTTGTCTCGTGTGTTCGAGTCACTTTCTTAGTTGTAGTTTATTTAAGACCCGAGCTGCGCTTGTGTCTCTCCCATCGGTCTCTCCATCCGAGCGTCGGATACCAGCGGGAGATTAGGGGAAGATGAAAGCCAAAGGCACATAAAAGGAAACGAGAAAAGAAGGAATAAAAAGAAACAGGATGAACATTGTTTCCTGTGATTAGGTAAGAGCTCGTTAAAAGGCTGTCACTGCGGCGATGTGAATATGCATGATGGGCCGGCCTAATCAGAGGGGTCTGTGGTGAGGATGGGGGGGGAGGGGGTGTAAGCAGCCTGCTGAAGTCTTGATTTAATTAATGTGAGCAGAGGAGCGTCTTGTTTGGAAGGAGGACAGAAGGTTGGTGAGCTCCCAGGTTCAGCTTTGGTTGTAAAACATGCTGAATCAGATTCATCTCTTTCTTGTTATCTTTCTTCAGGTTGTACTTAAAAGCAGAATCAGGCAAAGCAACACAAGCGCAGCTACAGCTCTGAACTCTTGCACTATTACAATTGTGATGTAAGAATCAAACCCTCCATTCTTGTCTTTAAATGCACATGTGATTTCCTCTGCTCTCTCCTATTCTCCATTGCTCTCTACTGAAGTGCTGCTGAGGGCTTTTTTTTCCTCCTCCATGGAGTCTTGGATGAGGCCTTTTTAGCTCTCCTCAATGGCACAATGGTCCTAGAGTATAGAGCAGATTCCTGCTTTATTGAACCTGTGTATAATGTCCGCTGAATGGAACACATTAACCGATTCATGCTCTCACCTCTTTTCCTTTTTCCTGCCCCCCTCCCTAGACGTAAAAAAGAAGAAAAGTAAAATTGAGAAAAAGAATGAGAGAGAGAGAGAAAGACGGGAAAAAACCTCCTCTCACAGTTTGGTACAATGACTGCCTTTTCCACTGGTGTCATTTGTCAACCACTGCTTGCTTTACAACTCACAAAAGAGATGGAGGTTAGAGACAGAGTGCAAAAGAGCCGAGGGGTTCAGAGGAAGCAGAATGATGCAACTATTTTTAAAAATAATTATTATTAAAACTGGCTCCATAATTAGGTTTTCAGGTAAAGTTTTAAGGTTCAAATTTCTCAAAATGTTTTTGTAGTTCTTATCAACAAAATTAAAAATGAGATAAATATTAGACTATAAGGCTGATGTAAAGTTTCTTGAAGAATCCCTGTGAGACAAATAAAGGTCTGCATTTAAGTATTTCAAATCAGAGGTCAACCAATTAAGGATTTTTATGTTAATGTTTAGAAATCCGGGCAGTGGATGGCTTATTTAAGAGGAAAATACAAGTTCAAATCTACTGAAATTTTTTTTTAAATTGTACACATTCTTACATAAATTTGTTTTAGTTTATTGAAGGGTCAATACAAATAAAAATACAGCATTTCCTTTCCATTCATCTTATCTGAAATCAATAATTGTGAGCATTTAAGTTTGTTACTGTTTTATATCATGCAACTATTTCAGGAGGTGTTGAACTCAGAATGGTAGAAATTTGGACTTTCATTTTTCCCCCATATCTTTTATTAGGTCTCTGTTTGAACATCTGACAGTGAGGTTTGTTCAGCTAACAGATTTCCTGCTCGGATCCTTCTCTCATCTGTGGACTGTCTAACTCGTACAGAAACACACTGGCATCCCTTAGCAAACACATTTGACCAGAAAGCTAACAGCGGCTCAACCTCCAGACACCTCTCACTCCTCCACCTCAGAGGTTAAGGAGGGGAGGCAGCTCAGTCAAACAATTAAGGACTGGAGGTGAAACACTCGTATTAGGAGTCGTCATTTTGGACTCACTCAAATAGAGATGAAAACTGTATTTGCACAAGAGAAGTGATTTATACACCTCTCTCTCTCTGTGAAGTAATCTCCTTTTTCCAATGTTAGAGCACTTTAATTTAAATATTTTAATCAAGCGTGTTTATGTGCAGTGTACAAACTGCAAATACAACTGAACAAAAACTTTACTGCAGGAACATTTTTCTATTTGTCTCACAGAATGAGCCAAGCTGTGGCAATCACATACGCTCCTTCTCCTCACCTCACCTCATCCACCTCTTCTTTTCTCACCTCCCTCCCTCTCACCCCCACTCCATCAAATTGTGTTTTTGCTACAAATCAATAAACATTATCAGAGAGTGGCAGACTATGGGCTAGTGGAGGCAGCTCAGACCGCCCTGTTTCTATCACGGGCTGGGTGAGAAGGCCACAAAAACACACACGAAAGGGAAAAAAAGAATAAGAATAAGAGTGGACTAGAAAAGAGGAAAAAACAGTAAAGAAGCATTACGGTATTTAACAAGTTCTACTCAACGTCATTTAGAAATTAAATAAGAGTCAGCAGCTTAAAACGCTTCCTCCCACATTAGGCCTCAGCATCACTGCTCCATGCTTGTCAGCTCACTTTAGCTTTAACGTCAGAAATCCCTGCTCTCTCCAACGCTCTACACAAACCATTTAACTGAGCTCTAAATAAGATGATTTTCAACCTGTCCCCACTTAGCTCGGGGCTGGAAGGAGAAAATCAAGGGGCTTGTCATGCGCCGTTTCTCAATTACTTTCCTCATTACTGTCACCCGTGTTCATTACTACTATTATCATCCGTATTTCTGTTGTACGGCCTCTTTAGGCTGCTGCCACGGCTGTCGTGTTGGATGAAGAAAGGCAGAAAAGCGGCCGAATCGAGGGCTTTTTGCAAGGCCAGAGCACTTCAGGTAATTAATATAGCAGGAGGGGGCAGATGAGGAGACGGAGTATACGCGTGTATGGTTGTGTGTGTTTTTGCTGAAACGCCCGATTGGGGAGCTCACCTGCCGATACCCCCTAAAAGGTATTTCATTAGCTAGTCTTTTACCATACAGGCAGAGCAACAAAGCCTCAGTTACGCCTGTCTCCACTCCAACTCGACAGGGCCCTCCAGGACGTCTGTAGCTGTGTGCGGGAAGAGTAAAGACGAGTGGAGGAGCAGAAAGGAGAGGCTATCCCCGTTCATAATCTCATGACAAAAGGCAAAAAGGCATCATCCTATTACCAGCGTGATCTTCACCAGCTCCTGCTAGCTCCTTTCCACAGGGGGCTCTCTTTATTATTAAGGTGAGTGGGTGAAAGAGAGCGAGGAAAGGTGCCCTATTAGCTCCGGGACAAGAGTAGGTATGAGAGGGAAGAGGGGAGAGACCCCATGCTAAGGTCCTGTTTAGAGTCCCTTTTTCTAGTTTTCAGAATGAGAGCCTTTACTTGGACCTTTTGGCTTCCAATTGTGCTGCAGCACAAAGTGGGAGAGATTCTTCAATCAACCACTTCAATACCAAAGGAGATACATGGAAAATACTCTTTTTGGATCTGGTTCAATGTTACTTTTTAGCTCCACAACCACAGCTGACATCAAGGCTGAGTCCTGAATGTATGATTCATTTTAAATCCTAGAAACGAGATACATTTAACTTAGACTTTTTCTGGATCCTAAAGAGATAATTCAGATCTTTTGAAGCAGGGCTCCGTGGAAAAGGTGCAGTTAATATCTCACCTGTTGCAGATGGGTCTTTGAACGACCTCAGTTTAGAGAAATAGTTTCATTTTGATAGGACTGATGAGCTAACGGCTAGTCTGAGTGGGCCCAAGACCAAAGTGGATTGCTTCTAAAACAACTCCAGAAGTTTTAAAGCTGTTTTATAAACTCTTACGCAGCTGTCAGTTTCATATTGCACAGTTATCCTGGCAGAAATATGACTTTTCTGCTGGAAGCATCCAAGGATGAACCAAAGTGCTACAGCTAGCTGTTGCTGCCATTATTTGTGCTTGCAAAGAACCACAAGTTTCTATGAATCCTCTTTGGTTTTGGCTCGGCTCAGACTAGGCGTTAAGTCGTCAACCTGATCAGAAATGAACTCCATTTTTTACAAATTGAGGTCAGTCAAAGTGCCGTCTACAACAGGTAAGATATTCATTGTTTATAACCTTTCAAACGAACCCCAACTTTACAAATCTAAAACTATCATTTTAAAGGTCTAAATGGACGTCAATATGGACAAAATATTTAATATGTATTATATTTTTGTGTATCAACTTTACTACAATCTTGTACAAGTTGATTCAAGTATATAAAGTCTAATAAAGTCCTGCTTGTGTACTTTTAGTGCTCCAGTGTAAAAGTACATCAGTATAAAGCGAGTATCCACTTGAAATTATTTATTAGATTTCAGTTTGAACCGTTACACATTTGCTTTTTTTGTGAGGAGAGAGAAACTAAGTTAAAGAATGAGAGTTCAGTCGGTTTTGTCTTTAGCTCAGTAGGGGGTTTTGCCCACTGCCTCAGGTTACACAAGAGCATTGTGGGAAATTCAAGCAGGAGGAGCTATGGTTGTCAATGGTGATAAAAATCTTTAAATCTTTAATATTATTGCATTTTTGCACTTTTCATTTACAAATCTGAAACTTTTAGATGTTGGTAAAAGACTGAAGATCCTGCTGCAGTTGAATTAGTAAATACCAAGTTCTGTATAAAGAGAGTTTAAAACCCTGCTGAATTATTCTGGTTCCCCATGTTTCAAACCATCCAGACTCCTCAGGTCATCTGGAAACAGGTTTTTATTCTGCCTTCCCAGGAACAAAACATCCTCACCTGCAAAGCTGAAATTTTGTAGTTCACTGTGACAAAAAGAAGTTTGACTGACTTTTGAAAGTCTATAAAACGTACAGATACTCAAGTGGTGCACCCCCACCCCCTCAAATTCACATTTTCATCGTCAATGTCCTCCTTTCTCCTCGGTGTAGCCCAGTAAAAAGACTGCGATGACCTGGATGTGTAGCTTATTAACCTCTCCATCAGTTCTTATCAGCCACTGAATAGTGTAATCATCTGCTTCTCCTCCTAAATCTTAGAGCAAAAAATTTCTCCTCTCGTCAGGACTATAATTCAGTTCAAACACAAACCCTTTAAGGTGAACACACACACATGCATGCATACCCCCCCCCCCCACACACACACACACACACAGACAGACACACACCCTCAGACAGAGAAACGAGATCAGTACAAACATTTTGTCGGCCCAGGTCCTGGTGGGATTCTGAGACTGAGACTGGCACGGACCAGATGTTACTGAAACGATCAACAACTGGAGGAAACAACAGATGGGGCGTACAAGTGTGTGTGTTTGCCTGCCTGCCTGCCTCTGTGTGTGTGTGTGTGAGTGAGTGAGTGTAGAATAAATTAATGCCTGATTTCTCCCCCTGCTTTGATGGCATTAAGAGCCCTCTTCTTCTCAATGTGCCGCGTTAAATGCTTTTCTCTCTTTTTTTCTATCCCTCTCTCCCTTTTTTTTTTTTTTTGACAAGCAGGGCCACCCAGCAGAAAGCAACTGATGCAAAACGCTGGAGTAATCTCCCATTCCATCCGCCGCCGCCCCTCCCTCTATCTTTAGTCTTCGACACAGAAGCCATTATCTGTGGGATTTAGTTGAACCAAACCTTCATGTATTTGTTAGGCCCTGGGTTTGTTTTCTCTTCAGACTGCTCTGCTTGAGTGTGGCTGAGCTGATCACTGGGGGGGTTTAGGTTACGTCATCACAGCAACTTTCTGGAAACTCATACAGATGGGGTTCATCTGATGTTTGTTTTTACTGCTGCAAAAACACTAAACTGAGACACATCAACACAGAAACTAAAGCTCCAACTCAATAGTTTTACATATCCTGATTCTACCATCTTAGCAATAATGAATCAAATTGTACTTTTTTTTTTCAAATCTATTTTAATCCAATATCAATAAACAGATCAAATCTGAACCATTACCTTATCACTTATCAAAATATATTTATTAATCATAGATTGTGGCTTGAAAACAAGCACCTATCATAACAACAATAGCAGTAAACAGAAATCTTTCTTCATTTCATGACTTGACTCCTCATCTTTGTCAAACATAGCCACAAAACAGAATCGCAGTCAAAACTTTCAGGCAAAATAAGAACTGGGTGGCTAACCTGAAGTTATTTCAGCTCCTGAGAGGTGTTTACACACACAGAGGTGTGAACTATTTGGAGAGCTTAGAGGAGTGGAGAAACATGAGATGATTTAAGTGCCAGTGTAAATCCTAGTACCTGTTGACGGTGTTAATTAGGACAGCTTGACAAACACAAACAGCATAAATCTGCAGGGATTCAGATCTGAGCCAAAGAATCACCAACTGCGGGATTTACACTAAGAAGAAGAAGAAGGGGTGGGGGGGAGACTAAAACAAAGTTCTTCCAGCTGACGTCACATCAGGTCAGATTCAGGATTTTATTTAATTTATGTACACTCACCGGCCACTTTATTAGGTACACCTGTCCAACTGCTCATTAACGCAAATGTCGAATCAGCCAATCAC
>JAOXNZ010000105.1:12111022-12122320 GCA_028566095.1 Kryptolebias brasiliensis
CCCCCCCCCCCCCCCCCCCCCCCCCCCCCCCCCCCCCCCCCCCCCCCCCCCCCCCCCCCCGGTCTGAACAGAGCAGTTGCTAAACCCCCACACCACACACTGCCATTGTCCGGCGCAGCGTGGGCTCTGGAGTGATGAGAGGGGTGATAGCACAGCCAATTAAAATGAACATAATTACAAAGTCACCCCTCTGACTCCTGATCAGAATACACATGCATCAACACACATACTAAAGAAGGAAGCTGTGATGGGGGGAAAATTTTAAACAGAGGCACTTAAACGGAGGGAGTATGGCAGGAGCAGGCAAAAAGAGTCGGAGCCGGTATCAATACAGAGAGTAGGATTAGAGTCTGGAGAAACAGATGAACATTTGAGTATATGCAATTCATGCATTCATCATGAGCAAGAATTCCATATTAATTTGGGGCTTTTAATGGTTTAACTGAATAAGTTTTTTATTTTCCAGGGTGGCGTGAATAAACGTTTACTGCGCAATTTTGAATTTTTTGTGGATTTTCTCTAATCCACACATGTTCAAGATTATACATACAGGCTCAAATATATCCATACACACCTATTAATATTTAGTTAACTCTCCCTTAGCATGTTTCACCTCGGCCACACTCTTTTTGTATCCATCAACAAGCTTGTGGCATAATTCTGTGTGGATATTTGATCACTCATCTTGTTAGAATCGGTGGAGATAATTTAAATTGGTTGGCTTTTTAACACTGATCCAGATCTTAAGCAAAGTTGGGACTTTGGGAAAGCCATTCAAGAAGCTTAATGTTAGCCTGATTTATCTAATCAGAAACCAGTTTTATGTGTGTTTGACATCATTGTTCTGTTGAAGCATCCAACTGTACCCAAGTTACAACCGTCTAGTTGTTGATCTGAGGTGAAGTTGAAAAATTTGGAGGCTGTTCTCCTTCTTCGTGAGTGCAATGCACTAACATCACAACAGGTTTGACAGGTGGTTCTTCCTAAATCTTCACTGAGATCCTTGGACTTTCCCATTGTTCTGAGTATTGGTTAGTTCATTAAGTGCTGTCAAACAAATCCATTTTATGCTGGCAAAGAAAAACTACCAGCTTCAATCAATCATGATAATGAATGAAAAGTTACTAAGCTTTGGCCTCGTCAAGTTAAAAGATATTATATCACCTTCAGAACCACAATTTCGCAATTCACACTTCTACATCCAAGTCTTGTTTTCACAAATGATTTATGTTGCATAATCATTCCACGCTGCTAAAATTAATATATTTAAGCCTAACATGACTGCAACTTTATGTGTGAGTGGTGTTCCTGATTTAGCCCAATGAAACATCTATTACTACTTCATTGCTTCAGCTCAAAATAATTCTTTCTATTGACACATAATGTTCATAATGATAAAATGTTAGTGTTGAGAAAAGGTTTGCTGAGAATGAGATTTCCTTGTTGTGAGAGTATGACCTTTATTGTCCTGACTGTTTTAATGTTGGGATGAACAGAATATTCTCTCAACCACTCCCTCAAAATCATCTAAAAGACCTCAAAGGTAAGACTGTTTTTAAGTATTGTTGAAGCCAAATGACCAATAGTAAACTATCAAAATATTTAATTCATTATTTAGTAAATGGTTCTTTTCAACAAATGAGGAATACGTACATGTTTGGAGCAACATGGGGCTAAGACCTGCAACTTTTGGAATGTAATTTGCTGAACTGAACGTTTTCTCACAACTTTGTGGTCTTTAATAGTTGATGGCACTATAACAGACACAGGAATGCATAATCAAATCTTTTCCCACTCGATTCAACTCCTACAAAAACTCCTAAACAGCGAAGCTAAAGCTGCTACTCAACGATCGGCAGGTTGAGATAAAAATTCTGACTTTGCATTTCCAGGAGCACATTAAAGCACACCCACCTGCAAACTGTTCTAGTCTAAAAGAGTGTGGGGGGGTTACAGGAGGGCTTTTTAAAAGAGGCAATTAAAATCTTATCACTGTAGCACTTGCTCTCGTTTCCTTAACCACAGACTCAAGAATTCATGTGTGACCACTCACGCACACTTTAACACATGGACACAATTTAAAAGTTAATTCACAAGATACTTTGCAGGTCTCTTTAAATTAGAGTATGGTTGGTTTAATTCAATTAAAAATGTAGCAAGGGCCACTTACAGATGACTGGAAGACAGGTTGGCATAACTAAATGAGTACTGTTTCAGGAATGTGTGGGGGGTCTCAGACCCACTGGAGGTCCAAGGGCTTTTCAAGTGCATGGGCTTCTCTCTCCTCACCCGAAGCCCCCTTAAACCTCACCCCAAAACCCGGGATCCTTCTTGGTTTAAGCCCACACACACCTGGAAGACTGGGGCAGATTAAGACCAGATTAAGATAAAGTTACCCCTTCTTCGGCAGCTATGTCATTCAAACCCATGGCCTCTGTGGTCAATGGATAGAAGTACACACAAGACAAAAAGGTCTGATTTATTCACATAAACACACGAACACAGGCGCACACACACACAAAGGACTTTCTGGTCATCCTCATAAGCCCTATTAGTCTGCTATAGAGCCTCTCATAGCTGACATCAATCATGGAGGGATTAGTCAATTCCCTCTCTAAACGAGTGGCGAGGGAAACTTCCCTTCAACTCAAAAGCAGGTCTCTTTCTTTCAGAGATTACACAGCGATTTGTTTTCATTTTCTTCCATCTTCATCGTTTTCTGTTTGACTTGCTTTTCATTTCTCTCCCTCGTGCTCTGCGTCTCCCTCGTTCTCTCCTGCTTTGCAGCTTGTGAGGTAATCCTTGGCAGATAAAACTAAGGAGGACTTACCAAAGGCAGATTACAAGCGGCGCTTTGCGGAAGGCCCTTTTACACCAGCCAGCGCGGGTATTGAGGAGAGTGAGCTCTTCGCAGCGCTTAACTTGTGAACTCGACATGCACCCAACAGAGGAAAAGGTGGAAAAATGATAGCCGCATTACAGTTACTGGATCAAAATATATCCCTCACAACACGTGTAAGTACACACAGCACACAGGCGAATGTCTTTTCACGACAAGAGCGTATAAAATTGAAATGGGAAGAGATGCTTAATCCTAGAAGTGGATTTTTATGTATTCAAACATATACATTTCTGACGTTTTTTAGCCCTAGGGATCAACAATAACTCAATTATTTCCTTGCAAAGTCCGTTTGAAACTGGTCACCCAAAGATCCAAAGATTTAGTCACAACTTCTCAAAGTTCTGTCTCAAAACCAATGAAAAAAATTTAAAAAAATCAAACAGCTGAGAATGTGCAGAAGCTGGTAATGTCTTATACCGTTCTATTAACTCGATGACAGAGATGCCCTGTGGGTTGAAACAGCAACAGGAAGCCCTATAGTTGGACCTGAACTGCATGAGAGAAGAAACAGCGTCTCTGCTCTCCCACAAGATCCAATGACAGACCACTCAAACACTGCAAGTAAGGGTTGGGGAGGGGTCCACACTGGGAAAAAGCAGACATTGAGAGGTAATGATTTAGCCATACCCCTCTCAAGGATTACTCTCCTAATATTACACAGCTTATGGAAAGGCTAATGTGGCCGAGGAGGCTTCAATGCTGTGGTCTCAGAAATAGGCTGCTGTGCCCATTTTTCTGCCAAAACAGATGCCAAGAAAAGAAATTTAAGCAACAACAAACTCTTTTGATTTTTTTAAAACTCTACATTATAGACAGACCATACAAACTGCTAGATGTCTAAAATTAATGCGATTCTGTCAAGACTTTCTCATGTTTTCTCATCACAGTTAAATTATGAGGGAAAAAGGTAATATATCAAGTTATATTTGATTTGACAAGGATACTCAAATATTCAAAAAATGTATAATGTAATAAACAGCTTCATTTTTTATTATGTAATTATAGAGACAAACACATCTGTTCTTATTAAAAAAAAACAGAAGAATGACAACAGGGCTCACATTAGGAAGAATAAGACTCATTCACTTCTAGAGGAAGACTGATTGATCAGTAAGCTAATTAATTGGGTTGAATATTGCCTTTTTTGAATATTTGGCATTCAGTATATTAAACCAAATAACAGGCAAGTGCACCTATGAGCAGCAGAGTGTTGTACAGCTTTGTGTCAAACAAACAACACTTTCTGCAACGAGGAAGCCTAACAGCAAGGACGCATTTTTGGGCACAAAACCAGCAAACCCCAAAGAAAGTTAACCATGGTTATGCTAACTTTTGAAAGAATGTCATACATATAAGAAAAAACTGATAATGTTTATTTAAATTCCAAAATATGAGAAGGTGATTAAAAGATTTTGAGCCATACTACACCATACTGTAAGCATTTGCCCAAGTTTAATCAAAGTGGGCAAAACAAATATAAACAGAAAGAAAAGCATTTGTTTGTCCCGATTTTAAAGATTGGCATTGGAATCAGCCACCTTCCTCCTCAACCTCTATTCCCTTCTCATTCTCTCTTTTTAATATAAGCAAATAAAACGGTCAGCATTTGCAAACACACAACCTTTTAAAAAAAGGCCATTTTGAAATTTTGAACACTATAAAATGTTTAGACTTGGAAAATCTACATATACATTTTTTTATTAGGTATTTAAGACCATGAGGCCACATCTTACTTTGAGTTGTGGATTTATGACTCTTTCTGCTGAGATATGTCAAACTTATCTGAGAAGATGAAATAACTTTGGACTGGATAAAAGGATAAGAAACGAGACCTTGAAAAGGGCAAAGATCAGAAGACAAGAGACGACTGTCCTCGTCTCCTGAGCTTCTTTCTGTCCTCATCCCTCAACCACAAACACTTAACAGTACGTAAACTGTCCTCTCTTGCCACGAACCTCAGTGAAAGCTAATTAAGAAATATCACAGCCTTTTGCGAACTCAATTAAATAATGTTAATTTATTCTAATTTCAATTTGGAGGTAGTCTGAACTGAAGGAAGTGCTGTGAAAGCAAAGTCTGGTAGAGAAAGAGAGGCCCTGCCCTTTGTCTCCCCAACAGCCCAAGGGCTCTCACAACTCGCAAAAATCTAATTTGAACCCTTTGATTAACATTAGTGATCACAGAAACCTCTGGTTTTGGTTCAGTTTCACATCATTAGAAACTTTTTGTTCATGTGTACGTAAAAACTGAGAAAGAAAATTGTCAGGAACACCATTTAAAGTTGTTCTGGGAGTTAGGAATTAGAATAAAGGAAGTTAAAGGTCAAACAGACATAAAACACACAAGACAGTCGACAGAAAATGTCATTAAAGTTTGCAAAGTATATAATATTTCATTATTTTAGGCAGTCAACATTTAAAGAATTGCTGAAGCAACCTAAGAACTTAAAATGTCTCAACTCTTTCTGAAATTGTTTAAGTAAATAAAGATAACAGAACTTCTCTGTTCAAACTTTTGTCTGAAGACAACTTTTCTTTTATGAAAATTAGGCATATAATTCATGAAGCAGAACCCTGATGAAAATCCAGAGATAAGAGCATCTAAGTGTAGAGCGATCCTGACTGTGGAATAGAGATGGAGATGAAACAAAAAAGGAAGAGCAGGGGGATAACTGAATTACTGGGAGAGGGGGGGTAAAAAAATAAAAAAATAAATATCAGCTCCACGGAAAAGAGATGGACTGAATCAGACCAGACAGAGCTCACAGCCCGCCCAACAGGAACTCCCTCTGTTCATTTACATTAATCCCACAGACATTTTCATCCCTCCAGCTCACTCACAAATCCAAAACTTGACACATTTGAGGATCTATATCTCTCAGACAGGACAATGGACAGGCAGACTGGCATGGAAGACATGCCAGATTCATCTATCACTTTCTGTAACTAAAAAAAAAACCTAAGATGCAAAAAAGCCCCAAACCATCAGATATAGCATAATATGTAAAAAAAAAAAATATTTTTTTAAGAGGCGACAATACTTGGCTGTAAAACTTTACAAAGTTGTAGAAACAAAGATTTTAGAACTTTGATAGAGACAACTACTTTTATATTTACATTAATTTACTCTGCTTATCAAATAAGTTACGCACTGGTCTAACTGGTCATCAGCACACTGGAGGGGTTTGGTTTTTGCACAAACGTGCATCACATTGATAAAAATCAAGAATGTAAAGCTCCTTCTCAGAGCTTCATGTAAATACAACAGATACATGTAATGCCTACTTACAGAGTAAGTGAGAGCCACCATATGTCCTGTAGGTGTACCAATTTTTCACAGACTGGCACCGAAGTGGGTGGTTTTAATTAAATGACAAGGAGGATAAAACCTCATCTATGGCAAAGTTAAATGCTGCATTTGTTCAAGAGAATTTATTCACGGGGACAACAAAAACAATGTTTTCCTCTCTTCTACTGAACCCTTTTATCTTGTCAGTTTTTGCTGAAGTTATTGTTTTATTTGTTTAATTGTCCAATATTCAAGTCAGTGATCCTTACAGATTTGACCATTTTACTTTTTAACAGTGATTACAAACGTACACAGTTATTTTTTTCAGTATTGCACTTCTACTTCTTTTAGGATCTAAACACGATAATCTTGTTTGGCTAGCAAAGAAAATATTTCATTTAAAATAAAAAATAAAAAAGAACGTGTGTCTTTATAAACTTTCTTAATTTGAAAACAATATGTCTGTCCACAATGGCAACAAAATCACATTTCCATGCCACACCAATAGGTGGCAATAACATTTTTTTTTACATTTTTGTAACATTAAAATCAAAAAGAACATTTTTAGCATTGCTAAATATTCTCCTCAAACAATTAGAGCTCGCTTTACAGTTGACAATGTTTACAATTTTTGTCAATCTTTTTCAGTAGAAGTTTGAAGTTCAAAAACAAAAGAACCAAAACAAAATGGGAAACTTACAAAAAAATGATAAAAGTACCTCTGTTGTTGCAATTTAAGTCACATCTGTGAGTATGCAAAAGTAGGTTGCTACTTTATCATTTCTTGAAGTATCAGGGTACAAAATCAACATTGATACACCAAAAGGAGGTTTTAAATGTCCCCACCTTTGGAAAGTGTTAGTAAAAGTGTGAATGAGGATGAGAGGTGCAAACGCGGCATAAAGTGTCTGTTTTACAAAAGGTCCATGTTAGTGTGGACATAAGGGAAGGTTAAAACTCCCCAAGACTTTGTTCACTGAACTGAGCCTTAAGCACACTACAAGCTGTAAGAACAGGATCCATGCAAAAGTGCAAGCTCGAGCACACATTTACACTCTGTACACGTTTAAAATGCGACAGTTTCTTCTTGGCCTCTCATAGTGGGAATGATGTCTCGTTTTAATCCTCTCTGACTTCATACATTCAAAGGTCATCTCTCAGCCCATGTGTAGGTTGTGCCAGGCGTGTGCTTGGTGTGAATAAGAAAAAAACGATTCACATCTTGCTGTATATGTCAACAAACCCTATAGGCCTATCTCTGCTTACTGTGAACATCATATCCCCTTCTCTCTACAATTCCCTAGCCATCTTTTCTTTCCCTCCCACCGTTCTCCTGTCCTCTACCCTTCACTATCTTCCACATATTCTCCTTCATTGCACACTTCATTCTTTCTCTATATTCCTCCGTTCCTCTCTTCCTCAAAGCTCCAGAGTCCGGAGCATCTCTTGCCGAAGTGTGGCCCACCACAGGCCACTGGCTCTGGGTAATTAAAGTGGTTTAGGCCCCTTCACCCATGGTCACAGGCAACTGCAGCTGGGTGATAAAGGCACTGTGCCATAATTACATGGACAGCCAGCATCACCGCTCAGCTACACTAAAACAGTCAGCTAGCCAACTGCATGGGGAGGAGGGACGGGGCACGAGTGTCCATTCATGTATAAGTAACTGTACTATGCATGTGTGTGTGAGTGTGTGCACAGTGGGTCAACACCCCCTTGTGATTGCTCTGCTGTATTTAAGCCTCCTGTGTTTAAGCCCCCACACAGGTTCATTGAGCCCCTACAGTCATACACCCACCCACCCGCACACACACACTTTTTACGTTCCCCAAACCAATCATTCCCCACCAGTGATCTGACTCCGGCCGTGAGTGTGTGTGACCATCAGCCATTTAATTAGACCCAGCCATGATTTACCTAATTTAAATAAATAAATAAGCATATGAAAACACCTAGAAATACAAATGAAGCTGGTGAGTAAACTAACGATCCACACTGAAGATCAGTAAAAGACCTGGAACGAACATCTGATGAATTCTGGCATTTAGGAGCCATGTAAAATCTGTTCAGGTACTATAAACTAACTGAAATTTTTGGTCTAATAAAGATTACCAACATGGTAACGAGAAAAGACTGAATGTTAAAAAAGGTGTAATAAAATTGGACTGTTGAAACCCATACACAATATATTTAGTACTGGCTGACATATTTAAGTCAGAGGTTATTGTTACTAAAACATTTGTTTTGTATTTTAAACTTAAACTATTGTAAAAATTTTAAATAATTCAAACATCCCAACCCATTTCACATTAAGTGGCACTGATGAGACTGCTTCTCTGCCTTTTATTTGCATTTGTTAAATTTGCTGAGACTAATTTAAATATCCTGCAGTCAAATTAAGCATTTTCTTTTCTTTTCTTTCCTTTTTTTTTTTTTACCTTTGGGGAGGAGGAGGCCAGCTCTCTCCCTATCACTGCTGCCACTGGGCTGGGCCCGAAGGGCTGGACTCTTTCTACGTCTGGGCCAGAGCTGGGTTTGGGGGTTGGTGGACTGGGGCCAGGGCCGGTGGCGATACTTGGAGGTGGAGGGGCCCTCCTTTTCTGGCTACTGCCCACATCAGGAGAGGGACTGCCGGCAGGTGGCTGCGCTGAGCCTGATGTCTTCGGCTCGTAAAATGGGTTGGATCTAAAAGTGAAGGATGAGATGACGAGAGAATGACAAAAATGAACAAAAACGGCATCGCTGCTCAAATCTGTCTGTCTTTAAAGTTTTGTGAAGTTCTTTTCAAACAACAAGCAAACATCTGTCAACACTGCCAACCCTTAAACAATGACTGATCTAATATTTTGTCCCTTTGATTTAAAAGACTGCCTTAAAACAATATGACTCTTACGATGAAACTATGTCAAAATTTAAAAAAACAAAAACAAAACAATAATATAACTAAGATTTCAAGCACAAGTGTTGTAGAAGTCTGTAATGGTGGCCTCTAAACTGAGTGTATATGACAGAAGAGCATAGAGGAAACACTGTAGACTTAAATGTTTTTTTATATAACATTTTAAGACAGGAGTCTCTAAACACATCTTTGGCTTCAGCTATACAATGAATATTTAAATTGAAGGAAATTGCTGCACAGAAACAAAGATTTAGTCTGATACAATGAGGAACATACACAAGTGGAAAGCTAATAGAAGTCGCAGGTGCACCGAGGTCAGGACTCTTGTGACCTCATATCCTTACTTCCCAAGGTGAGCTACTGACAGATGAGCAAGAGCATGAGAACATGCACAAGCACGCAACAAAACACACACCAAAATGCTCATGGCACTGAAAGTAGAGGCATGGCCTTAAGATATTCACTCAACATGTGGTGTGCAACCCTAAACAAACAACTGAACTGGGTGGCGAGGGTGGGAGGTGAGAAAATAAGAAAAGAAAAAGTGATTGACCAGGTATCTTTTTGAAGAAAGTCAATTAGAGCAACTCAGTGTTGATCTAAATGAAAACGATAGAAAGGAAGTGCAGCCAGGCCCCTAAAGAAGCTTTAACTGACTAAAAGACATGCGAGAGGGCTCCAGTCAAAACAATGTGCTGCCCTTTTGAACTTTCCATTCTGTGGAGAACAGCTCCTGATGTAGGAGACAGAGAAAAAAGGGGACACACCAGTCAATAACCTGTCTGTGTTTTGACAGCTGAGAGGAGTCAAGCATACAGCTATCAGTGTGACAGCTTCGCTCAACAGCTGAGAGGTTCACATCTACAATTTAGGCACGGACACCCGTCTGGAAAGGTCACGTACTATCAGTAAAACATCTCGCTGAGTGGCACAGAATGAAATTTGCTGAAAGTCTTGAAATGTTGTCATAAAAACTTGCTGAAGAGCTATCAGATGTCCTCGTACCTTTGCCATGCCAGTTGAAATTGTCCTAAAATGAGTAAAATATACATTTCTTTCCAAGTATATCAAACTGCATACACTTACTCCTTTGAAATACTACTGCAGTATTTAATCGTAAAATATGATTTAAATGATAGTGGACAAAATGCCAAAGCACATGCAGAGGGACAGCTCAGTTATGAATTACCAGGGAATTTTTCATTTAACTACACTGGTGATGGAAAGAAGACAGAATGGAGGTTAAATGAAAATCAGCAGCATCTGTCTCAGGAGGAAATTAAGCAGGGCAGCAAAGAGGGGAAAGTATAGGCCCACATGTTGATAGGTGGGAGGGAGGCTGGGGGAAAATAAAGGAGGAGGGAGACAAGGATAAAGAATGCAGTGAAACAACAGAGGCCTTGTTCCCGTTGAAAGAGCTGCCTCGTCACTTTGCCTTGTTTGTAGTTGAGGTGGGGGGTAAAGGGTGGGTGGTGCTGTAGCTACAAGTATGCCTCTAAAAGGAGGGGTCTTACCAAACCACACTAGGTAATCTAGAGCCTCACAAAGTACCACAAACACTTTTGCAGCCATTAAAGAATTTCAACATAAGAAAAAAAAAATTAACCAAAGAATGAAGTAAGTCTTACTCATCTAGCTCCTCCTCCTCGTTGTGACAAGTGTCAGCATACAAGTACTTGCTCATGTCGACGGGCCGTACTCCTTTTTTCTGCCTGGGTTTGGGGGGCTCTGGTTCAGGCTGGGCATCCATGTCCTGGTTGGGCTCATCGAAGGGGTTCCCGGGGGGTGAACGCGTATTGGGTTCATCTGGCTCATTGAACGGATTTGAGGAGTCGTGGTCGTAGAAGGAGTCCTCATCAGCCTGCTGCCTTACGGCCGGCTGGCCAGGGGTTACTGTTTGATAGAGGAAAAGGTACTGGCTGCGTTAACAACACATGCTTCACTAGACTTGACAAGAGCTTTGTTAGCTTGCCAACGCTTTAAGTAAAGAGCCGGACAGCAGAAAAAAAAGAAAACAAATCTGACTGCAGTCTATCGCGGAAACTAGCTAAGCATTACACGCTTACTTGCTGCCTCCTTCTGTGTACTGTGGGTTAAGTTTTCTTCTTTTTCTACTTTATTTACAATATCTATCAAACTCATATATATATACACAGCTATCACAATATAGCTGTATATATATATATATACACAGCTATCACAATATAGC
>JAOXNZ010000105.1:12158389-12173802 GCA_028566095.1 Kryptolebias brasiliensis
CTTGTCCAGCGGTTTTGGTAGAAGTTTGACCAAAACTTCTACAACTCTGTCATTTCTCATCATAAGATGATTTTAGTCTAAAACTAAATTTCTGAAGGTTTGAACACCTTTTCGGCAAAAGCGACAAAAACCTGTATGAGACTGACCTTTTTAAAATGCATCAAACGAGTTTAAGCTACTTTAATAAAGCCAAAGTAAGACACTCGAATCATTTTGGACACAAAATTGAAATAATTCAAATAGTATTGACCACAACAATCTAGCAATTTCTTTTTTTTTTTTAACTCTCTACAAATATTAGTTTCTACACATTAGCCACTCAAATTTCTATCCCGCTTTTGCTTCCAAAACTGAGCCCACATAGAGCAGTCTCCTCATGACAGTCAACCAACTTTGAAGCCAAGGCTAAGTTTTAATTTCTCAGTAAGCTTTGATTTCGACCTGGAAAGAGCAACAGGGAACATCAAATGAGACCGATCGAACTCTTGCTGATAAACTTGCAGCCAAGTAAGGACGTCGGGTGTCTGACTGGAGTTCATTTGCATCAGATTAACAGAGAGTCTGCTTTAATCTATATTATCTTCTTATTTCAAAGTCAAGTGTTAGTAGCTGCATTCAGGGTTTTCTTAGTTGATTTGATGGATTATCATAAACTATATCGCTAAGAAAAAAGTCATTTAAAAGAGTAAGGCAATGGAAATGGATACTAAAGATGTCTTCTTAAATTTGAGCTTTTTTCCTTTGTTTATTGATGTATGCTGGTGTAGATTTTGTTTTTAACTTTTTTTGGATTTATTGATGTATGTTTGTTCTAAATTTTACAGAATGTCAGTGGGAAAAGGTCATTTGTATTTCTATATGGAGAACTTGAAATATATCTAAGACTAAGGTTAATTTGTCTTTTTTTTCAATAAATATTGACCAAGATTCGAATTTTGGCCCCGTTGTGTAACTGAGTTTGACACCCCTGCTACAACTTGCACTCAAAATTTCATCACTGGTATATAGGAGGAAAAAGCATCGAAATTCACAAGAAAGCTAGGCACCTCGCTGCACAAAACACGCCCTCCAAGGAGGTTATAAATGTCATCGTGACTGAGCGCCGCACTCCTGCGCAGACAGAGGCACACACACACTTTCCATCCTGCATCAACGACAGCCCTGTGGTGGGCCAGCTTCTTCCCAGTAAAACTCACCATTTCTTTGTGCATTCTACCATCAGCTCCTGATAGGAAGCCACAAACTGAAACTTGGAGGCATGTTTCCCCACACGCTGCAGTCTCTTCCACACCGAGGCCATGTTTCTTTAGGAACTGGTAGTTTCTGGGAGGCTATCCCAGTCCTGGACTTCCTTACTTGGGCTAATGTTTATTTGTATCTGAGCTTGTCCAACCTGCATAGACACATTCTTAATGTTTCACCGGAAGCACTTTGAGGGGGGAAAAAATATATATATATATGTAGTGGGATAGGATCCAGCACATCCGGTGTTGGCTGATTTAATTTACAAACTGATGAATAAATCCAAGTGTAGGAAGATGAAATCTCTGCAGCAATAGAGATCTGACTTCTTAGAAGAAAAGTAATCCATCATTTCTAAAGGGGCTGTAAGGAACCCACTGGGTGTCATGTTTCCATCTGGTGATCTCTCTGCAAAAGGAAGAAAGGAAAAAAAAAAAAACACAGTCAGTAAAGCAAAAGCAAAAATGTAGACCTATGGCATTCCTGCGTGTTGAGAGTGATTTATACATTAAACACGAAGGTACTCCAGTAAATAACAACAACCTTCCTCGACACGAACTTGCTGTGAGCCTTTAGCGGCTGTCCCGTTAGCGCTGACAGCAGCTTTGCACATGTTACAACAAACTTAATGTGTAAGAATGTGACGAGCTGCCAGCACGGCGTGCCGGGGGGGCTGCTATTCACTGGCGCGGGGAGCCAACTCTCGGGCTGTTAAAATATAAATATATGTGCCGAGGCAGTAATAAAGAAGCAGTGACATCATGCTAAACCGGGTCGAGTTACCGCGATCCGGTCAACAAACGCTACGCTCGGAGACGCCGAACGAAGCTCCAGTGAACGCCTCTCGAAAGCATATTTGATGGAATGTTTCTGGATCCAGGGAATAGCCGGAGCCGCCTGCGTTCCCCTAACCAGGAGCGAGTCAAGCTTCGGGGCTACTCGGTGAACACTCACCTCACTGTAATGTCCAGCGCATTTATCAGCCGGTCGGCCTCGGAGGCAGAGACGGCGAGCTGTCTCGCTGCTAACCAGCGGCCGAACGAGAGCAGAGCTAATTATCCTAACGGGCAGCACAAGCCGTAGAGTTAGCAACGACGGCTAGCCATCACAACACAGCACACCGGAAACCGTCGCTTAACGGTTGAGACGCTTCCCAGGCTGGTGAACTCCGCGTCTCAGGACGAAGAAATAAAGAACATTTGTCCACACTCGTCCCGCAGATGAGCTCTCCGAAAGTATTCCGACTTCTTGTAGGGACTCCCACCGCTGATAGTTACCGATAGTTTGACTGACCTGCTTCTCTGGCAGTCTGCAAAGTTGGACGGATTTGACGAGGCTTTTATTGGATGTAGTCAAAATAAAACCGCTTTTGACCATGCTACCTGCATAAACAGAAATATAATGCAAACAGGACAGCTAAATAAATATCAATGCAGTGATTTTTCTTTCTCCTTTCTTCAAACCAGGACTAAAATACATTTTTCCTTTCTGCTTTGAACGACAAATGGCTCTTATTTTGAAGATAAATAATTCAACTTCCGGTTTAGTTTGACGTAACGTCAGTTGTTTTGACGCAGAGCGCCTCTGCATCATTTTGCCTGCATGACTGAAAGCTGAAGAAACGCCTGCGGCCAGCAGCAATTGGTGGGATTATTGTGCCGCTTGCGGAAGATTTACTGATTCAAAAAGTATTTCTAGATTGTTGTTATTGCGTTGGTCGAGTCCAGCATTTATCAAACAAGTAAACAGACTCCCCAACATTGAATATGCTGCCCTATTTTGGTCTTTTTAAGTATTTACCTTGTGAATAAAGCCTGTAGGAGTACTGAACTAGATAAATAGCATTTTCTGCAAAAATGCAGCGTGAATCCAGAGTCAGTTTGCTGAAATTTGTTAAGAATGAAATGTTAACTAAATTGTTAAAGTTAAAACAAGCAGAACAAACAGCAAAACGGTACCTAAAAGCTAAAATCAGCAAAACAGTCACTAAAAGCTAAAACAGTAGCTAAATGTAGCATATTATAGCCAAAAGCTAAAATGGTAAAGCTAAATCTAACAAAACCATAGCTAAAAAAAATATGGAGCTTTCTTTTCCTCTGAACTAAAAGTTCAATGTAGCAAAAATATAGCGAAAAGCTCAAATTTGCAAAATAGTAACTAAAACGTAAAGTTTGCAAGACCATAGGTAAAAACTAAAAGAGGCATAAAAAGACCAAAATAGAGCAAAAATGCTGCAATAGATTTTAGGGAACAACATTTTAGACCTCAGTGTATTTCTTTAAGGGAATTTTATTTGTAAATAATGTAAAATAAATAAAACAATTAATTCAAACAATAAAAGTTACAAATAGTAAAAGTCATAGAACATAACTGATCAAGCCGAACATTTTGATCCATGAACAGAGTATGCAGAAGTAGTTTTAATGCAAAAACTGTACAGAAGAAGCTATAAATCAGCATTCACACATATCCAATATTAACCTGCATTAGTGCATTCATTTAGACAGGATGCTTCAAATGAACCCTTCAAGTTTGTCCAAAATGAAGATGAGACGTCCATTTCCTGATTCTGTCACATTAGTAACGGTGTATTAACCACTTTCATGCTGTGAGGTCGTTTCATGTTGAGAAGAAAGAAAGCTCCTACCATCCATCAGAAATCAATACCCCATCCGGTCTCCACACACCCACACAGAACATGCTGCACACACTCTTGTTAACCACAGGCTTGTAAATGCTGAGCAAAAAAAGCAGGAGGAAGGAAGACAGCACCGCTGAGGGAAATATATCAGGCAGATTAGTTTTTATCTCAAAAACAGATATGGACATAATAACAGGAAACTGATATCTTATCCCTTTATATGTTGCTTGAGTCATAAGCAGCATTTGAGTTGTTGTATTTCTGTTTTTCTTTTGGATAGTCTAACTTCAGACATCATGAATTCTGCATTTTCTTTTGACGATCAGTTTAGCTGTAAATCTGCTCCCTTGGATAACTCGTCATTTTTAAGCTTTGGAACTTCTAAAACAATACAGCAAAAAGCTGCTTTGTGGTTTGGGTTTGTCCTGAATTTAGGTCACGCATAAAAAAAACGAAACAAAAAAAGGACGCGTATTAAATTTCCAAACACAAATGCAGTCGTGATAAAAATGCAAAATTGTATGATTAGAATCTTGGGAATGAACGGCCCTCCGGATCAGATGTTGAAAGGGTTTCTGATCAAACTTTCGACCTTCATTCGGAAATGACTTTTCAGACAATTAAGGGGTTTAGGGTCAGAGCGGATTTGACAGCAGGGAGCGTGTGGGTCCTGCTGTTCTGAGTCGACCGTTTACATTTTGGCCTGACAGATTACAGGGAGACTCCCTCCGTGCATCAAGGAACGCTCTGATGTGACAAATGACCCGGTGCTAAATGATGCCTTTAGCAGTGTGTCTCTGCCCACACTGCAGCCAAGGCCTGATTTCATGAATAACACCGGGGGCTGACAGGCCTGCTGATGTGGGTCCTTGGTGTGAAGGAATGAGAATATTGCAAAAGAGACAGAAGCAAAGAAACAAAGTGACAAAAATAAACTTTCCTGTTGCTAAATCCAATCTATTTTCTATGTTGATGCTATTTAAAGTGGTTTACATTGAGGACAAATCTTTTATATTTTAATCACAGCAACAACTTCCTAAAGCATCCCTCTATAGACCTAAAATTTGGTGTGGTAGTAGTTGAGACTGATCCCCGACACATATTCTGAGCGCTAACGGATTGCAATTAAAAGTTACCACTAACCATTTGGAGTCAACTCTGCCCGTTAGCAAAATACGTCATGAACCAGAGGACAGATTTTAATGGGATTTTCAGGAGATGATCATTGGACGCGCATCTACAGCTGATTAACTTTTGGA
The DNA here is from genome assembly GCA_028566095.1 of Kryptolebias brasiliensis. Lineage (NCBI taxonomy): Eukaryota > Metazoa > Chordata > Actinopteri > Cyprinodontiformes > Rivulidae > Kryptolebias > Kryptolebias brasiliensis. The sequence goes on from JAOXNZ010000105.1 coordinate 12,163,532, forward strand.
GCCAACCCGATTTAAGATGGCCGCCACAGCCAACTGAGCTTAAAAAATTCAAAATGGCCATAATTCAGTCAATTTTACAGACATTGTGTTAAAAATTGGTGAGGCAGTAGCTGAGAGTCATTTGCAACACATACTCCAAGAACTACTTATTGTACAAGATCTTTGCTTAAAACCTTAGCTTTAATTGTTGGAGTCAACCCTGTTTGTCTGTTAGCAAAATATCTGATGAACCGCTGGGTAGGTTTTAATAAGACAATCAGAAAGTAATGATTGGATGCACATCTACAACTGATTAACATTTGGAGTCAATCCAGTCCAAGATGACTGCCACAGTAAATGAACATTAATCAACACAAAAGTGCCGATACCTCAGATAATTGTGCGGATTTTGAGCTAGACTTTGGTGTAGCTTGAAGCCATTCTCAACACAAACAATGAGTGTGACGTCTCAGAATTTTGTATGAGATAAAATTATTTTCAAAGTTTGACCAAAACATCTACAACTCTGTCATTTCTCAACGCAAAGATGATCATAAACTGAAGCGAGACATTGGGACAACCTGATTCATTCAGTTAAAATCAAGTCACGTTTCCTCTAAAACCTTAATTTTAGATTTTTGTGACACTTTTGGTTTTAGCTCATATGATGAAACCCTTCTCTGCCGCCACACACTTCCTACTTTCCAAACTGAGCCAAGCTTTTTGCAACAATGGGGTACAAAGGCAAAAGCTGTTCTACTGGCCCCGATTCTACGTATTGTGCTCATGGCGTTCTGATATTTCGCCAACTGTGAATGCGAGGAGAGTTTCACGCCTAACTTCTGCTTCTCGATCACACGTCCCACACTCAGCGCCTCTGTGGAGAGCCAACAAAAACACGTCCTCCAGCATGGAAGCCAGCGCTCATGCTGTTTTGTGTTAGACCACTTGAAAAGACCTGTTGACAAAGCAGGGTCCTTTAGATAGAAGCCAAGTGAATCTGAAGCACTTCAGAGGAGCGCCGATAGCCACAAAGTGTCACCGTTAACAGTCCTGTGGCACAAAGAGAAATGAATTTACCTTCAGGAAGAAGAGTTTGCCTGTCCTTAGTGCAGTAAAAGAGTCATCATAAGGGGAAAAAAGTTCAGAATTTGTCTTTTCGCACAGACGTTCCTGGATTTGATGCCTTTTTCACGGCCTGACGGACTGTAAAAACACAAAGACAGCTTATCGTGAGCTCCTTCTGCTGCTTTTTGTGCCTATCTGCGTTTAGAAATGCGAGCAATAACGATCGCAGGAGCAGATAAGCGCCTTCTGTTTTGAAGTGCACCGTCCTGACTCATGGTGTCTGATTTCTATCTGTTAACAGGAAACTTTTATTTTTTCAAACCCAGATGAAGGGAATGACTGGTTCCTCTCAGATCCGTGCAACAACTGAACCAAATATTAATGCGATTTGGTCACAGATTTGTCTATAAATACTACCTATAGGTAATGACAGGAAAAACAAATCAAGCCCAGCTAGTCTCACAGCAATTACTTACTACTTTAGTCAAATGGGGTAAAAGTAATCAGTTGATTGTTATCCCCTGCCGCTGAAAGGTGATTGGCACCTAATTGGCAACACTTTTATGCACGAGTCCTGGAACTTTGTTGAGTTTGTGTGTTTTTCAAGCATCACCACGCCACAGGATAAGTGCTGTGGAATAGAGGAATTGGAAGCTGGTGTTCCAGTACGCAGAGTGGCCACATTATTTGGTGCCGGCCCTGTTAAAGTTTCTTGAGACTGGTGGAGTCAATAAACAGGCTGGGAAGTGAGCGTCCCAGGAAGGCAGTGCCTCAAGTAGACAGGTTCCTCATCCTTGGTTCATTGAAGAACTGCAGGCTTTCTTCCAGAGATTTACAGTCAAGATTTGCACAATGATCCCGTAGGCAGATCCCTAATCAGACGGTGAAGAACAGACTGCATGTGGTCAGTCTTAAAGACTTACTAGGCTGCCTTAGAGCCCACAATGGCTGCCCTTTTTGCGCTGGTGTCGACAGCACCGACACGTTGATTGATGAATCAAGGTTCTGTCTGCGGACGCTAGATGGCTAGATCAAAGTATGGAGACGGGATGAGAGCGCTATACAGATTGCTGCACAGATGACATGACATCTTTCAGTGTGATGCTGTGGGGCGGGATCTCTTTCACAGACAAAACAGAACTTGTCATCAGTGGCGATCTCAGTTCAGTCAAATTGGAGCGAGATTCTGACAATCCCATATCTCCAGGATCTGGGACCTAATTCCATCCTCCTGGATGACAACACTCTCTCCCACAGAACCAGAATCATGACAGAGTACCTCCAGAATCTGGGAGTGGAGAGGATGGAATGGCCTGCCGTGAGTCCAGACCTCAGCTGGAGACTTGTGGGATCATGCTGGGTGCGCTGGTCGTGTTAGAGTGACCAACACCACCATGCTGGTTGACCTTCAACAACTTCTGGTTGAGGAATAGGATGCCATCCCACAGCAAAACGTGACCAGGCTGGTGATCAGCATGAGGAGGAGGTACAAAGTGCCAAATGGCCAATGTGTGTTATTCTTTCCTTATTATTAAGGGAGAGTGCAACCATTCAATCCACCAAACAACTCAAAACAAGAGTGAATACCAGCAAGAGAATATTGCGGGGGACTGGGTATTTTTGGGGGGTTTCTACCAGACATTTAGCTGTTGCTCATTCCTTGGATTCACCATCCTTACAGGTTGTAAAGGTAACTAATCAGGTGTTTAACCTAAATAAAATACAACAATTGTTATTATTAAAAGGGAATAATGACTGACTGAAATAACATTTTCAAACCTTTTTGGGGGAGATTATTATTTGAACCACTGAGTGGCTTTTAGTATAACAGAAAATAATCTTTAAATGCACGTCTACCACCGATTAATGTTCGGAAGTAACCCAATTCAAGATGGCGGCTACAGCCAACTGAACTTAGAAAGCACCAAAACGGCTATGTCTCAGTCAGTTTTACTATTATTCAGCAAAGATTATCTGTGGAAGTAGCTGAGAGCCATCCTCAACACACAGTCTGAGCACTACACACTGCATGATGTCTTACCCAATTTGTCTGTTAGCAAAATATTTCATGAACCACTGGATGGATTTTAATGAAACTCCCAGAAAGTAATCATTGGTTTTAGATCTACAACTGCCAGACTTTTGGAGTCAATCCTATTCAAGATGGCCGTCACAGCTAATCAATCTATCCAACACAAAAATGGTTATAACTCAGTCGAATTTACAGATGTTGAGCTAAAACTCGATGCGGTAGTAGCTGAGCGTGATCCCCAACACATATTCTGAGCACTAACAGATTGTGCTAGGTTTCATCATATAAAGTGAGCTCCACTGTAGTGTTGTTATTTTTAAGATTTTATCAAAATGGCTATAATGCAGTCATTGCTCAACAACTTAGATGATAACTCTGGCACACAAAAAGAAAATCCTTCAAAGAATGCTACGCTTTTAATTTGCTAAAGAAAAGCTTTAGGGTAAAGTGACCAAATATATTATAATGCCAGATTCAAAAATGTCATAATTTGCTGCTTAAATGTTTCAAATCTCGCTTGCAGAAAAATATAGCTTTGTGTCTAAGAAATAAATACATTTGGAATGCAATCTTTTGCAAATAACTTATTCATATTTTTAACTAAAAAGCAAAGTAATAAGATACTAAAATTCTGATTTTTTTGCACCTTATTTGCAACATGTTCATTTAGAGTTTGTATAAAAGAATACAGCTAATGAGGATAATTGACAGCTAGTTGATACCGTAAAGGAAGCATCCAATAAAGCATCGAAAGTGAAGAGAGGATTCACCCAAAACATCTAAACATGTTTCAAATCACAATACGTCAAAGAATAGACTCATCATCATCCGTCTGTATCATTTAAAGATTTGAAAGAATTAAAAAGAAATCTAAAAGTGCAGGAACAAAGCTAGAAACTGATCTTGAAGCAATATCAGGTATTAAAAAACCCCAAACATAATTAGGTTGTAGAAGTTCACTCCACGTGCTCAGGAAGACTCCTGAATGTGAGAAAGGTGCACAGGTGTAATCATAAAAATATGTCAATACACCCACTGTTTACCAAATGCTGCAAGTTCACACCTGCTCTGTGGGAACGGCCAAAATATGTTCTGGGAGACAAAGTTATTTTTCAGCTGAGGTTTGTAGGGAGAACAACAGAATGTAAACTGTTGCAAAACACTTAATATGTAACTCCTGTCACTAATAATAATAAGAAAAATTAAAGTTGGTGACTTTTAGTAGTGTAAAACAAGGCCAGAAAAGATTACATGTCTAGAGGCTATTAAGTTATTCGAAGATCCAGATTAAAGTTGGACATAAAAGTCCTTCCAGTAATGTCACAGTGCTGCGATTTAACTCGTGCTCCTGAATTTAGAATTAAATTAACCTGTTTTCGCTGGCTAAGAGAAGCAGCAGCAGAGAAAAGCGAATTAGCCGTTTCCACTCATCTGAGAGGTTATCAGATCAGTGTGAAATTAAACTCCCGTTCAGTCAGGGAGAGCCTGGCCTGTGCTCAGACTTCACAGTGAGCCGCGGTTTGAAGAATCACTTTTCCTCACTGCCGATTACGTCTCGGCTGCCAGCTGCTGATAGCGAAAACCCAATGCATCGCTTTTCCATTTTCTGCTGACTGTGGGAGCAGCGCAGAGCGGGGTGGACAGGGTGGACGGCCGTGCTTTACAACAGTTACTAAATAAATATTTACTCAGGCTGTCGTAGATTAAAATCCCATCATCTGCTGAGTGCAGCTGGCCTGGATATCTCAGAGTGACCTGCGGAGAGGAGGTCAGTGTCTATGGTTGGTGTTCAAAATCCACTTTTGGCTGCACAAAAAAGCTGAAAGCACGGCCAATCACTTGGTTTTAGTTTGGGGATGTAAGCATAAAACAGGACGTTTCATGCTCAAATGTCTTGATATGAAAAACACAGGTCCGTTTTAGGCTCTTCTCATATTCTTTAACTGCTTCAGATATCGGGGACTGCAAAGACAATAAACGTTCATTTTTGCATCAAGAGCTGTCTGCTTGGTCGACCATCACCTGGAGAACGGCGGGGTCAAACTTCCACTTGACATGTTGGTGCCAGACCATTTAAAACCTGGAAAAAAAGAAAAGAAAAACACAATCCAGAAATCAGTCTCCTAATGAACAGAAACCCAAAAGGAAAAGAAAGAAACTGGTAAAAACTTGTTCCTGTCAGACGTCACTTGGATGCATTTTATACCAGCTGCAGACACAGAGACTTATTAAAGAGACAAATTAAAGAACTGCCTATTGCCCGCCGCCTTACACATAACGTTTTAAATGAAGATGTTGTGCAATTTGGTTGTGCTTGAAGTGTGAGTTGGGGATAACTCCCAGCTACTACCACACCAAATTTTAGCTCAATTTGTGTAAAAATAGACTGAGTTACAGCCATTTTTGTGTTTGCAAAAATTGATTAGCTGTGGCATCCATCTCGAATTAGGCTGACTCCAGAAATTAGTCAGTTGTAGATGAACATCCTATGATGACTTTCTGAGAGTTTCATTAAGATGCTGCCAGTGGTTCATGAGATATTTTGCTAACAGACAAACAAAGACAGACACCAGCAATTGCATGACCGACCCACCTTTCACGGCGACGATCAATAATCAAAATGATCTAACTAACAGATAATAAAAACATCCTTGGAGGCAGATAGAGATAAGACTTTTTCTTTGTTTATAGTTAGAACAAAAAAAAAAGCTTATTTCAGCAGCGGAGTTGATCTATTTGTTAACTTTAAAGGAGATTTAAGAAAAATCACAAAATTTCTCTTTCTCTGAAAAAATAATTGATGCTACCTTATTGATTACAGGATGATTATAAGGAACTCCAGGGACCCCTCCACTAAAAAAACCGTCAGATTCATCCTCCAGTTAAAATGATCTTGATGCTTTCAGGTTTGTTGTCATTAAAGAGTGTAATGACTGCAGGATTTATGATTGGTGCAGATGGATTTGGACGTTTGGGAGAAAAAGAAAGAGAAAGCAAAAGGAAAATCCACGTTCCGCCAGCTTCTTCTGAAAAGGGAGACAGAAAGGGAACAAGTCAGACAGGGCGACACTAAATCAGCTCAGTGCTGCGAGATCATTAGCAGCCAAACGTCAGGTCAGTTATCGGCCCTCTGAATGGACGGCCATAATGCAGCAGACATGTTACTCTGCCCAGGAGAGAGCTCCTCGCTTCCTTTCACACAACCTGAACAAAGACTGAATTAGTCCCTGGACGCCGGTCTTGGGCCTTTTTCACAGCCCACTCAGAGGCATTGAGTGAGCGCAGAATGGCTTTTCTTTGGAGCTCCGGCAGCCCAGATCAGACTCTTCCCTCTTGCTGTTTCATGGCTTGTTAATTAACAGCACAGTGGCTGGATGGAGTCATTAACGTGTTCACAGCCAGGAGTCCAATCAACACCTCTGAGCTTCTTTGATAGGCACTGATCAATACAGTCATTTCTCTTTGGTGGTTGTTATTGGGCTTCCTTCTCAGGAGGTAAATAGCGTTAAAACATTTTAATAATTTGCTGCTTATTGCTGTTGTCTTTAAGCTTCCAGCTTTGTGTTTTGGGCTTTTACTGTGAGCCACTTAGAGCTAATATTAACATTCAGAAAAATACAACCCCAAGACTTGTTTATGTATTTTTGTCATGAGGCTTAAGTTAGTCATATCAAAGGTAATATGTAAATAACCTTATATTTGTCTCGTCCATGAACAAGCGCAGCGTTAAGAGGGTATTATCAACATTTGAGTCCTTCCTGGGTGTCTTTGCTCCACGATGAGGTTCATCGTCTGCCTGAGGGGAGGTGGGATCTTCACGGGGGCTGTGGTTGTCATTGCGTTTATTAGTCCACATCAAACAACATCCAGCACAATCAGAGGCTGGTCAGAGACAAAGGAAGGTATTACACTCAGGACAATAAATATCTCTTAGTAAAAGTCAAGTTTTTTAGTTTTTTTTTTTTTTGTCATAAACTATTCCTGACTTTCAGATCCAGTAGAGATGAAGCTGTGTGACATTTCACATCCCTGAGGCGTTTTTGGTTGCAATTGTTTTGGGAGTGGGAGAGCAAACTATTCATGTGAGGCTCTAAAGGAAGAGGAAGTGTTGCCCGCTTCACTTCCACCACCCAGATTTCTGCAGAGATTCTGCAGGACACTTGTGTTGCTCGTCTCCAACATAAATAGCGTCCAGACCATTAAACAAACTTGCCCAGCAAGACGGCACAAACAGATCTTCATTCCACACACGGCGGAGAGGAGCTCTGCTTCCTGAGGAGTTAAGGAAGATTTTTTAATTTTTTTTTATTTCAAAGAGTAGCGACAGAAATGTGCTGGCTGTAAATTCCCTCATCTTCCGGTGAATCGATATTAAACTCTAAGTTTTGTCTCCCCTCAGACTGGTTCGTCAGAAAAATCTGCAGAGATGTTAAATAAAAGGATATAAATGACAATTATGATGGATCAACCTCAGCTGGGGGAGAGGGGAAGCAAACAAGTCAAACAAAACTAAAAAAAATCTCCTTTTCCCTCATTTGCACACAGACAGGTTGTGTTAGGATGAAGAGTCTCTGCAGAGTCTTCTTACGGTCACGAGTTCAAACGTTTCTGTTTTCCTGACTGATCTGTTCAATAAACTTTGCTTTAAACGTGCTAAAAAGTTTAGGTCCTTTAGAGGCGAAACATTTCTTTAAGTTTTGATTTAGGCTTTCCATCACGTTCACAGCAGCACTGTGATCCATCAGAAACAAAGTGAGAAGCTAAAAAGGCCTCATTTACTTTGAACGTCAGTCAAAACCTCAAAAACATTCAGTTTAATATCACAAAAGCTTATATGTGGGTTATTTAATAGCTCAAATTGCTTTGCTTTTGTTAATTTTTTGGGAGAAATGTTCAAAAACATCATTACAATGAAGGCATAACTAGTTATGTGATCACCAGTCTGTAAAAGGAACGCTTGAATATTAATGTAAGGAGTTCGGGCAGCACTTTCTAACACCGGCACTGGCCTTTTTATTGAACTTTGCATCATTTTGCAGAATCTGCGGCATTTAAAAAGTCGGGGTTTACTGTTGTGCGTATGTTTGTCTGATTTATGCTCCTGAAATCCTCCTCGATGAGGCAAAAAGCAGAATGCAGAGAGCAGAAAAAGGAGAACGAAAGCTGAGGAGGATAAAGAGAAAAGAGAGAAAAGAGGCCAGCAGTGGGACGCCTCATCCCCTCCCTGGATGACCTCCAGCAGCCGGCTCATTGCTTGCAGGTGTAATAGCACGAACTGATCCAGGGCTTAAACTGCGCAGAAGAAAACATCTCTCCACCCCTCTCTCCTGGAAAGCGGCAGCTCTGCTGGGGTCTGCAGCGTCGTGTCGAGCAGCTCTGCGTGTGAAACGTCTCACGTTGCTGTTTGTTTCTGCCACACAGACGAAGAGGAGCTCAGAGCGTCATTTCTTCTTGTTTGAAAAGTTACTCCCGTTGCTTTCTGCAACGTCTTCAGCAATCCTCAGTGTTCTCAGTCCTTCACAGAATTTACAATCTAGGTTTCAGCTTTATAGAAAATGGTGATTTTACCGTTGTGAAAAGCCTAAAATACTCTTTAGAAATCTTCATCAGCAGTGTGACGTTTTCAAAAACCTGTTTGAAAACTAAAATTCAGCGTCTGACGTTCAAGGCCAGACTGAGTCCCCACTTCCTTTTTTTTACCGCCGAAGAAGGCCAAGGGGCACTGATGCTTTTGCCTGTGTTTGTCTGTCAGCTTCAGTTATTGAGCTAACATTTGGTGTGGTGGTAGCTGAGAGTCATCCTCAACACATACTCTGAGAGCTACCACATCTTGTGAGCTCTTTCTTGAGCAAAACAGCTACAAGTTTGTCTTTTATCATCTTAGGATGATCGTAGTCTAACAACTGTTTGCTGTCGTTGTTATTTTTTTGCACAGACTTATTAGTTTTTTCATCTTCCACATCACTTTGGTCAACGCTTGTCGTTTGTGTTGTTCTAGAAAAAAAAATTTTGAAAAGAGGTGAAAGATATGCCTGAAGGAGCCTAGAGGCATCATGACGAGTGCAGATTTTCAGTCAGTGTAAGTTTTTATTACTTTCAAAGAGGAAATGATCTTTCTGCGCTGCAGGCTGGAGGTTAGAAGTCAGATTTAGAAGGTTTGCAACTTGTTTTGAAACGTTTCAGCTGCGTAAAGGTCCCCCCCCCCCCGGGATTCTAGATGAATAAATGAACCCCCGATCGTTCCACGCCGTCACTTTGTTCGACTCCTCTGATCGGTCGTCGTAAGCCAACGCAAAAAAGGTAAAAGCCTCTTAATCGGAGGTATTTACTCACATCAGAGGGGCAGAACACCATCTAAGCAGACTAAAGTGAACCAGAGGAAATCCAACCCAGATGGTAGTTGACTCCGGGTCAGTGTGTGCACTCAGTGTGGGCTCTGAAGCCAAACAGAAACACATGTTTTAACTTATAATATAATATAATTACACAGATGCTTTAGTCATATTTATCTACCACAAAGCATATAATGCTGCATATTTTGTGCAGTTTTTCGTGAAATACACACAGAGATGGTGTGGCAAACTGTGCAGCCCAGCAGGACTCTAAGACTGTTGTCCTATAAAATCTAATTTACTGGTTTTACTGCTACAAGACGATAAAAACTAGTTCCCTTTAGTTTACCGGACTCATCCTCGAGGTTTAGTTTTAGACATGCCACAAAAATGAGAAAACTTCGTTTAGGAAAGATAAGAACTCTGTTCTGGTCATGGATCATTAGTCGGCGGAGTCCCTTCAGGCTTCTGCCTCTTTTAGACTCAGGCTGCAGCAGCGTTCGGTTTCTTCTCCTCTCCATCAGATTTCTGTTCCCCGATTAGAGACACATTTGCAATCAGACCTCCGACGCCGCGCTTTTAGATTCGAAAACTCCCAGTATGTTCTTTAACTGATCAGTCACTTAAAGTGCAGAGAAGAGCAAAGTGACAGAACCAGGTTTAACACGCTGTGGCCTGCTGGTAGCTCACCCTGAGTAATCTGATTCTTTACTTTTCTAAGCAGGCCCATCAGCTGTGAGTGAATTACAGCATGACGACCACTAAAGCTGCCTCAGTGTCGATCACAGCAGAAAGGAAGGCAGTCGTGTTGCTGCGTTAAAACACAAATGTACTTTAGACACAATTATTGGAGTCTTTTA
>JAOXNZ010000105.1:12380658-12393564 GCA_028566095.1 Kryptolebias brasiliensis
TTCTGTTGCCAAGCTGAGATATTAAGACCCAAGAAGCTTTTCTTACATATGGATTTTTTTTAACTGTGTTTAAAAATAGTTAATTTTAGGTGTTTGGTTTAAAATTTAATAGAATTTCCCTCCACAGGTTCAAACCCTGCTCACGGTGATAATTTCCTCCATCATACCTTATTAAAATATTGATATTTGAACAATCTCTTCTGTGTCCATGGTCTGAATTACCACCTGTGCATCTCCAATGTATCCAAAATATGACTGCAAGAAAACGCAAACGACCTTTAAAAGAAAAGGTACTCCTTAATATGTGAAGTGTATACAACTTAAAGACGAATAACTATATTTTCTCTTGGATATAATGAGGTTTTGTGGCTCAGATTTATTGTTCCTCCACATTTCCGCTACACTTGGCTAATCCAATCACAGAAGCCGGCGGAAACCTTTCTCAGCGATGATTGGCTGTCACCTCTGTCAGTCATGGCTCTGGGCGTGTCCTCTCGCTGCAGCTGTCAGCTCAGGCAAACGGCAAAAAACAGGAGCTTGGAAACCATGCTGGACTGGAGGATTATGGTTTTCTGGCTAATGTTTGTCGATTAAGATAAAGGTAAGGAATAAATGGTTAAAAATAATATAACACTGTTAGGTTTGAAGGGCTCAGCTTACCGCCCTATTTGTTTTTAGCATGCAGGTGTTAGCGCTGACGGTACCTGGCTATGATGGAGAGGGCAGCTTGAACACGTTTGCTTCAACGACGTGACTTAACAGCTGTACTTTTCTTCAGGGTCATTTTACGGTCGAAATAATCTGTGTTTGGATCAAGCACCAAGCTAGCCTGCATTAACAGGTGCGTAACTAGAGATTCTGGGTACCCATCTCCACCCTTTCCTCCTTAAAACACTCCGTCAGCACATTTACAACACTCATCTCCATATATTGCTTTAAGTCTAATGTACTTACTGTGTGTCTTTAGTAGTTTTTGTGATTGCTTCCCCAGTCATCACCTGGCCCCTCTTAATTTCATCCCACCGTCACCATGGAGATGGCCAACAACTATGTTCTGATCCATGGGAAGAACATCTCCCATAACAGCCCGGCTGGCTCTGCTGCGGCGCCCCACATGTCCATAGACAAGCTGTTCCCGGCTCTTCTCGAGTGCTTTGGCATCATACTGTGTGGTTATATAGCTGGCAGGTTGGTCTGTGTGAGAATAATATACCTGTATTTGACCGGACGTGAAACCTAAGCCTTAAAGTGGTCTTGCGTGTTGTTTTTCTACCCGTAGGGCTGATGTCATCACAGAGAGTCAGGCAAAGGGTTTGGGGAACTTTGTCTCAAAGTTTGCTCTTCCGGCACTGCTTTTTAAGAACATGGTGCTGCTGGACTTCGGAGACGTCATCTGGGCGTTTCTCTGGAGCGTCCTAGTTGCAAAGGTTTGTTGCCTGGGCACGTTGCGCTTCTGTGAGATCAGAAGAGCCGTGCCTGGCTTCGGGTTGAACTCCCGTGTGTAAAACCTAAACACAACACTGACCACCATGACCTCATCGTGTGTGCAGGTTGCAGTGTTTGTGCTGGTATGTGTGCTGACGCTGATGGTGGCCAGTCCAGACAGCAGATACAGCAAGGCTGGTCTGTACGCAATCTTTGCTACTCAGAGTAATGACTTTGCCTTAGGATACCCAATAGGTAAGACAAACAAGGCCTTGACTTACAAAGTTACAAGCAGAGGAATTTCTTAACATTTCCTAAAGTCTCTCTGTTTCTTCCAGTTGATGCTTTGTATCGAAGCACGTATCCAGAATACCTCCAGTATATATACCTAGTTGCCCCCGTTTCCCTCATGCTTCTCAATCCCATCGGCTTTGCTCTTTGTGAGGCGCAAAGGTGGAGGCAGGCCAGCCATCCGCAGCGCAGTAGTCTTTGCATCCTGGGAGTTGTAGTCCTACAGGTATAATTAGGTGTTCATCAGAAGACTACAAATGCTGCTGCTTTCAGGATCTACAGTTTTAATTTTCTTCTAACTTTAATCTTCACCTCTCAAGGCGCTGAAGAATCCAATAGTCTTCATGGTGATAGTGGGCATCATCTCCCACTTCGCCCTGGGCCAGCGGATTCCTGTCATTCTGTCTGAGTTTATAGATGGTCTAGCCAACTCTTTCGGAGGGGCAGCATTGTTTTACCTTGGCCTCACCATGGTGAGTGGTAGGATTTTGGTTTTTTATATGCCAAAAAACACAAAGGGATTAGACATTTGTGAAGTCAGTTGTCTGTTTTTCAGGTCGGCCAGCTTAGAAAACTAACCAGAGACACTGGAGTTGCTTTGATACTCCTCATCACAGCCAAACTGTAAGTACGACTCGAGTGGAGCTGTTTGTGTCGGGTAGAGGATGAAGGCGATAGTCAAGTCAGGTCTTGTCATTTGACCTCAGTTTAAAAGTTTTACATTAGTGTTTTTTTAAAATAACTATATATGGAATAAAAGGAATGACTTTTTACAACTTGCATATTATTGCCTTAATTCAATATACAGAAATTGCTTTGGATGGACATCCAAAACCAGACTACAAAATTTGACTTGTAGGAGTATTTTGGATGTTAGATTGGACGTAATGTTCCTTTACGTTAATTACACAGCTTCGTTTTGTCTTTTATTGTGTTCTTTTCAGCCTGGTGATGCCGTTGGTCTGCAAAGACATGGTGGACATTCTGGATATTGGAGTAAACAGTACAAGTGCCAACCACACAAGTTTGTCCAACTTTGCTTTTCTCTACGGCGTCTTTCCGACTGCGCCTAGTGTAGCCATTTATGCTGCACACTATAACTTGGAGTTAGAGGTGGTAAGTTCTAATTTATTTACACTCTAAATGCAAAAGGCATGAAGCAAGTGCTGAAAAAGAAGAAAGCTCTCCCCTCTTTTTTGTTTGAAGGACCATGCCCATCTCTTGACCTGCTCACATGACACTCACACGAATGCAAAGCAAAGAAGATTAACGTTTTCTGGTCGTTTTCTGCCTTAGCTTTACAATACTCTGCATTCACTGCCCTCTGAAACCAACCCCCTTCACTGCTCAGTCACATTTTTCTACTTAAAGGACGTTGCAGTGGACTGACATCTGTTTCAGCGTCTATAGTAACTTTAAACCTGACTTCATTTTCCTACATCTTATTCAAAATATTCTTAATTTTGAGGCTGAGTATCTATTTAATGAAAGAGTTGTTAAAGTTAAAGGCCGAGCATTCCTTGATGGCATAGCGCCGACCGCCTTTCATGGCACACCTTTAGACTAAGATCATCTTATGCTGTGGCCGTTTTGGTGAAACCATGAAAATAACATGATGCGTTATCTCATATCGCAAGCTGTCACCCTCAGAGTATGTGTTGTGAATCACTCTCAGCTACCCTGACACCAAATTTTATCACAATATGTGTAAAAGTGACAGAGTTCTAACCATCTTTGGGTTGGTTAATGTCACTTAACTGTGGTAGCCATCTTGAATTGGATTAAGCCCACAGGTTTATCAGTTATAGATGTACATCCAGTGATTATGACCTGAAAGTTTTATTAGAACTAGTCCAGTGGTCCAGGAGATATTTGGTAGCAGGCATGAACATGTGGTCACAGACAAAGACCATTTTGAATCCAGACACTATTCAAGTAATGAAAACTTTCATGTTGTTTCTTTTTTCTTTCTTTCTTCAGGTAACGTCAGGAATGGTAATCAGCACATTCCTGTCTGCACCAATCATGTACGTATCGGCCTGGTTGTTGACAATCCCTTTAATGGACCCAGCCCCGCTTGTGGCAGAGCTTGTAAACGTTAGCTTTAACATCAGCATTATCAGCCTCATAGGACTGGTGAGTGCTTTTGTTGCCTGGTATAGATTTAACTTAATGTTTTTAAATTCCCACAGTCATCAATTTTAAAAAACCCTCATTCTGGAAAAAAAAACAAAAAACAAAGATGCAAATTACAAGAAAAGAAAAAGGCTACAATAAGTGCTTGTAATATGTAGAGTGTGGTATGCATGGTAACAGTGTCAAACTGTTAAAGCAGGAAATAGCTGAAGTGATTTTTATAAAGTTAAACATTTGTGATGATGTTCCTCTCAGGTGTGGACCATAGGTGTGATGTTGCTCAGCAGAAAATTTAACCGGCTTCCTCACCTCTTTGTGTTAAATCTGTTCCTGGCTCAGGTCAGTTTTTTTTTTTTTTTAATGTTTCAGTACATGCTTTGCAAGTGAAGTCTGACGATGTTTGGAGGTAGTTGTAGTTTTCTGATTCGGAACCGTTTGTTCCTCGTTCCACAGTTCTTGGTGTGTGTCAGCATGATTTTGTGGAACTTCTTGGTGAAACAAGAAGACAATCTCCTCGGCAAAACTCTCACGTTCACCTTGCTGTACGGGTCTCTGTACAGCACGTACATTTGGACAGGTGTGTGTATACATTTATGAAGGATTATCAGTTTTTTGGGGGTTTTTTTGCAAGTAAGTAAATACAAACCAAACTGGCTTTTCACCCCCCCCCCCCCCTTTTTTTTTCAGGTTTAATCCCTCTCTGCCTGGCTCTGACGAACAGAGATGATCTGCTCAGGCTCCGACCAGGAGTCTTCATGGCTTTGGGTTGGGGGTAGGTGTTCACACCCAGTAGTTCAGTTACTAAATTAGAAACAGTTTGGTCTTGATACTGTTTCTGTTTCATTAGTGTCCCCTTCCTGATGGTTGGAGGTCTTCTGTTGTCAGGGGAGAGGACAGACACCATAGACTCTGCCTTCTTTTATGGCAGAGCTCAGGTTTGAACAACACTTTACTTGTTTTTCCAATTAAGTGTTAACTTCATATGAACACCAACAATCTCCTCATTCTAACCTTTAACTTGATCCGTTCCTGAGCAAATTTCTTTTTTTCCTTGCCACTCTAGATAATCAGCTCTGCAGTGATTCTTGCCATAAGCCTGGCCCTCGGTGCCATATCCCTGATGGGTCTCAGTCAGGGAGACCGGGAGCAGACTGGGTACCAGGCCCTGAGCCGAGCTGCTGTAGCGGGCATCGTCGATGAACCGACGGTCCCCGTTGGGCCTGAGGATCCACAACAGCAGCAGACACAGGTGGCGAATTCGCCCACGTGCAGCATCAACTCAGGTAGCTCTGCTGTCCTTGATTTGGAATGTTTTGGACATTTTTTGTCAGTGTCAAATGAGTGTAACTATATTAGGTGTTGTGTTGTTGTGCAGACCTCCAGGGCTTTTCTCCTCTCCAGTCCATACCTGACATGATAGCCAGCACACAGAGGGAGCACACACACAGAACAGGTAACAAACTCAAATGTTATTTAATTTTTTGATTTCATTAATGTAAAAATAAAATTAAAAATCACTCAGATCTAAAAAGTCAATTATTTCTTTTTTATTTTCTCTAATATTAGTTCTCACATGTATTAAATCAAACAGATCTAGGTGTGTTTTTATGTCCTCTATTGTTCATTCTGCGCAGTTTTTATCAGCTAAATCAAGCCAACATAGAGCAAACGGGTATTTAACATTACACTCTCAACCTCTAAAAACGGTTCTCTCATCCTCATAAAGATGGGGGGTTAAAATAGTTAAAAGGAACATATTTTGTAATTCTGCTTTCCCTCTTCAGGCCACAGTGGGGCTCTGTGTGACGGACCCCAGCAGAGTTCCTCCTCCTCAGAGCAGCCGCTGAACCTGCCTCCACCGGGGCTTCAGAGCACCGATGATAAACAGATTGTGAGACACGTCCTGCTCTGTCTGCTGCTCATCGTCAGCCTGCTGGCAGTAAGTAAATGTGTGCGAGTTTACTGAGGTTATTGATGTTTAGCAAGGGGAAAAGTCATAAATATTGAGTCATAATGTTCTTACTGTACTTTGCTTCCTTGTATATAGATAGGATAAGATGTCCTGATGTCTGATTAGTAGTTGTCTCTGTCTGTAGAATCTGTCCAGCTGTCTGTGGTGGCTGTTCAACAGAGATCCAGGAAGACTTTACCTCGAGCTGCAGTTTTTCTGTGCCGTGGTGAACTATGGACAGGTACTTCAGCAAGTTGTCAATTTATACCTGAGTCTTGAGCCTCTTACAAGAGAGATCAATCAGATGTTCAACTTTAGCTCCAACATCTCTTTGTGTTCCAGGGTTTTTTGTCCTTTGGAATTTTTGGTTTGGACATCTTGCCGTTCAAGAAGAGGTGAGACTTCAGCAGCATTTCTGCCGCGGTTACTAAAATAGCTCGGCATTAAAAACTTGCACAGTGCTCTTGTGTTTTCCAGGTTGCTCGGCCTTTGGCAAGGAGCGGACGGTGAGGATGTGAGTCCGTCTGCCGTACCTGAGGAGGTCAGGCTCACCTGCACCCAGTTTGTCCGCTACCACAAAGACCAGTGTGTACAAGACATAGTACACACACACAGGTACGAGCACCACAGCTATACAGGCATTTTTAGAGTAAATCTTTTGGCTACTAACTTTTTCAGCTGAAGGAAAAATACAAGGTAAACAAGTGGGGGAAAAATGTCTTAGAGCCTTTAATTTACCTGGTTCTACCTGCATGATAAACTCTGATCCTGTGAACTTTCACACTTTTACTGACATGTTTTTCTTAAACAAAGTCTAGCCAAGAGGAGTGATGATGCTAGTTATGAGATTTTGCTTCCCTGCTTTAGACAAAAAAGAATAAAACCAAACTCTCATTCGAGATTTTTATTCAATCTTGGGTGCTACTTTTTTTTCTACTATTCTATTTCTGTTTCCACAGATAAATTAATCCTTTTCTTGCTCTGTCCTTCCTTTCTCTCGTCCTTCTTCTCTTTGCTTGGTTGTTTCCTCCTCCCTGTCCACTTCATCACCTTGCAGTGGTTCAGGGGAGAGTATGAACGCTTCGACAGGTGAATCCTTCCTCTGATTGTCACAGGTTTGAAGGAGGGACAGAGGGGGACAATGGAGCCGAATGTCCCCCCTCCCATCATCCTCAGTATCTGAATACAAATCAAAATCTTCAGGAGCAAACACACAATAAGTCACAGAGTCTGCACCGAATTCCAGCTGAAACCAGCAGCCAGACTTCACTTCCATCCATCCCCGAGCCTCAGGATGAACACCAAGCCTATCTTTCCACCCTTGATGGACACAAAGAGGACATCTCCCAGCTGCACTCTAACCAAGCTCACAGTCCAACCCAGTCCAGTCTCGAAAGAGTGTTTCGAGGCAGCAACTTGGTCGACTGGCTCGTGGAACGGGGCCTGTGCACCGGACGAGCCGAGGCCCAACGTTACGCCGATCGCCTGCTGCAGGGAGGAGTGTTCAGTCACCTGACGGGCCAGCAAAGCTTCAGGGACGAGCCCACCCTGCTGTATCACTTCACCCCGGGAGACAGATGGTCCAGGAGCTCGTGAGAGGGAGTGAGGAGGAGCAACGGAGACGAAGAAGATGCAAAGACACAAGCTCTGAGGTGCCGAAGAGGAAGTGCCTTACGGTGCAGGGCGTTCCAGTGGCCACTAAAGACTCATTACATTAGAAAGACCCAAACATTTTCAGCAGAATTACATTTTCCACAAAAATCTGAATTTCTAAGAGGAAACTGTGACACCTTGGCAGCACAAAGATCTTAAATGATGCATCTGATAGCATGCTTTCACAATTCCTATTAATCTCAGCTGCTTGTCCATTCCGGTGTCATGTTTGGGCTCAAATTTATAGACTGTATTTGCTGTTGTACACAAGAAAAACACACACAAAAAAACCAAACTAATAAAGGTTGGTGATGTAAATCTGTTTAAAAAGAACCTCACAGGGTAAAAGAAACACTGCCTGCTGGTACCTGATCCCTCAAGGCTCTGGACCAAGTCTTAGTTTTTCAGTTCAGGTTTGTTTTTTACTCCTCTAAACTGATATCTGTGATCATAGTTAAACATGTGGCTTTTTCTTTTCTTCATAAGGATTTTTGGACAGTGTATCATTCTCAACAAGTATTTATTCAACATGTGTGCCAGTGGATAAAAAAAAAAACCCAGAGCAGACCCATGAACAGAAAGCCTTTATCCTTCACGTTATAGACGTTTTGTTTTTCTTCATCAGCATTCAAGAAATCCTCCTGACTACTTGTTACATTTGGTGTTCTGTTTTGCACGTCGTCTTTGAGCCAGTTTGGTCTATGCATGACTCGGTAGTAACAGATTTCTGCCCAGCACTGAACTCTTTGCACTGACTGAATGAACATGTGGAGAACATTGGTGAGTTACGCAAGACCCCAGATGTTTCTGTTGCGAGGATGCTGCAGGAGGTGTTTGTCTTTCGCAAACTGTAAACTGATTTGTTACAAATGTTACTAAATGGATTAGTTTGTAGAATCAGCTCAGATGCCTTTCACGTCAGATCTCGGTCCGTGTTTTTGTTACAGAGTTCTCGCTGAAGTTTGGAAGTCAAAAGCACATGCCGTTTATGAACACAGTTACAGTTCTGATCTTTGTCTTGATGGGTATTTTTACCTAAAACCACTAAGTAACTGTTCACAACTTCTAATCTCCTGTTAGGCTGCAGCTTATTGTTTGCACTGATCTGTGATGTTTACAGTGTGTTGGATCAGGCTGAAGAGAATGAATGGTGATATATGCACTTTAAAAATACCAGAGAAAGGCCAAGAAGACCTCACTAATGTCATGCGGACTTCATTGTTCTGGTCCTGATTTAAAAAAAATATAGAAATAAAAAAATAAAATTCACCAACTAAATTTATCTGAAGTTATGTTTTTTGACCAAAAATTGTAAAAACTCACCAACTCCAGAACTTTATACAGAGTCTAAAGATGTTTTCTCCCATAATCCTACTAGTGCATATATTTCCTTTTTTTTTTTTTCTTATCTTCAGCCAAGTGATGCCCCAACAAGTCGTGCATTTCACGTCAGGCACGTGTGCTAACCCGAGTTTACGCAAATGTTTTTATATTGTTTTGTACTGGTTTTGATCGTGCCTGCCTGAGCCAACGTGCGAGTTTGCATGAAGAATGTTATCAGAGAGCACGGCGTGTAAGAAAAAAAGGAGGGCGGGTTTTATTGCAAGGATTACGTGCAGCTGGTAGGCGAGATAAGAGCTTCTGGGGAGCTTTTCTTTCTGCATTTGTTAAGTCGAACGGGGTCGATAACTGCTGGAGGCACAAAAGAAAAAAAAAATGCAGTTTGCATCTGAGGTCATGTTTTCACCTTGTCACTCTGTAAACTATTACTGATTCAGATGATAAATACTGAACTAAATGTCTCCCTGTAAAGGCAGAAATGGACTTCATGTACACCATTTTATTACATATTCATCAGAAAAAAAGACAGCAGTACGCACAATTTAAAACACTCTGTATCCCCCCATTTAATGCTCAAAGAAGTTTATAAAAATATATTTCACTTAATACTATTTAAAGCTAAAATACAATCGTAGAAATTGACAAAAGACTGTATGGTAAGTTTAAAACTTCACCTGCAGGTACATTCGTGGTGCTTCTGACTGATGTTTGAGTTTTGAAACTGCACAGATGCTCAAACATTAGGCAAAATAATTCACTTATTATAAAAGTAGCATTTCTTGAAAAGTGGCATGTCTAAACACCAAGTCGAATAGTCCAAAATTTGTTTTAACCTTTGTGCAAACCCTGATAACGCTCCCATCTCGTTCACTTGTGAATACATCAACATTAAGACGGGTTTAAGTGCTTCAGGATAAACAATCACTCACTCTTTACTCATTTAAACATACAAACATACCGAAACAACATTTCGGGGAGCTTCTGAAATCACCAAATAGTAGGAAAAAACGCTGAGCAAATTTAGAGAGAAGGATCCTGTAAAGGACAAAAACCTGATCAGATTAAAACGAGGCTAAACAATACAAAGAAAACAAAGAAAAACAGCCCACTGACACCTTAAGTGACCATTTGTCAGTAAACTTAACCATCAACAGCACCACAAATTATTAAGACCATGCTTTAAAAAGTAATAATGAAAGGAAGAATAATCCCCGTTCAAAGAAAATGAAACAGATTTGTTTAGTTCAATTGTCTGTTTTGGTTTCAGTTCTGCTTAAATTCTGTTACACTTTTCCCAGCATTTCGGTTTCAGTAGATCAGGCTTAAAAATATTTTAAGAATCTGTGCTCGCACAGCGGAGCAGTGGTTTGCCTCACAGCACCAAGGCCGCAGGTTCACCTCCCGGCCTTTCTGGGTGGAGTTTACATGTTCTCCCTGAGCACGCGTGGGTTTTCTTGAGGTTCTCCTGTGTCCTCCCGCAGACCAAAAACATGCCTGTTAGCTTAACTAGCAACTCTAAAATGTGAGCGAGAGCGTGAATGGTTGTTTGTCTCGTTTGTCTCTGTGTGTCCCTGTGATGGACCGGAGACCTTTTTCCCTTTCCGCGACCCAGAAAAGAAAAAGGCGGGTAAAGAAAATAGATGGATGCACAGCTTTACAACACAGTTATCCTAAGAAACCAGATAGTATGCAGCATTTCTTTTCACGTATATACTTTATGCTTCTGGCCCTCGGTGTGTTAGAGCAGAAACAGATTTAAAGCATCCTGCATGGATGGCTCTGCACTGTAAAATAATTACACAGAAAAAAGTTCCTGTTTCCATGTTTAGAGGGCGCCTCTGACCCCAACGGGATAAATCTGTGTGTATTTGGCACAATGTAAAACACCCTGAGCACACACAGAATCTGAGAAACCACTCCTGAGCAGCAGCTAACTGAATGCTACATTTGGAAAAAAATATCTAATCACATAACCATAAATTACAGTTTTTTTTGCTTAGTATGACAAAGAAAAGAACTAAAGTGTTTCTTTTAAATGTTACATACAGAAATTAAGAAAACTTGTTTCCTTTTCTTTGTTTATTAATAAACTGAATATGTTCACTGAACATTTTGTAGATTTCTGTTTTGGTCAGAGGAAATTAGCAATCAGGTTGCTGTTATTGGTATTTCAGTGACACTACTTTCCCACTAAGATAAGACATTTTATCATTTTTCTCAAATGTGTAAACAAAACAAGGAACCAAAGCAAATATTCTGCTGAATAAGTGACAATAATAATAAATAAAAAACACGAGCTGCAGCTTTACTATGCATCAAAAGCCTATTATTTTAAATGGTAAACGACTGATTTTTTTTTTTTTTTTTTTAAGTTTCAAGGCTGCAAAAAAGATTCTTTTAAAGACAAAACTCGACCCTTAGTGACTTTTAGGGCGTTTTTATCCCTGACTGTCTGAACGCGCCTCAGAAACCTCCTCAAAACACTTTTAGGGCGTGCAGCTCAGTTAAGAAACTACAGTAGAAAAACCTGTAGTAACGTGATAAGAGCGAATCACATCCGGAGTACGATGTGCCCCCAGCGTGACCTCATAGAAATCTCACTTCTGGCGTGGATAAAAGGTCACATGCCTACAAGTTGAGGGTTTTTACTCCCCCTCCACCCCCACCTCGCTTCTTCCGACACAAAGTTCCACTTTCATCACCGTCTCTTCCGTTCCCGCTCGAGTCCCATCTGACTCGTGCCGTTGCCGTCGACGGCGTCCACCTTCAGGTGAGCTCGGCTGTAGTGTTTGATCAGCGCTCCGGGCAGCAGAGCCATGAGGGCGATGGCCAGGAGCTGAGCCAGCGTCCCCCAGGAGAAGATGTCGTCCAGGGAGGAGATCTGCGACAGGATGGAGCCCGTACGAACGCAGATGAAGTTGTACGGGATCAAACCTTGAAGGGGGAGAGAGCAGCCATCAGAGTTTGTTTATGCCTTTTTATTATTTTTTTTTTATTATTATTGTTTTACGCTCTGTGTGTGAGCTCACCAATTAACACAGAGAAGAAGAAAATGGATATAGGTATGTTGAGGACAGGACAGGTGATGTTAAGGAACCAGTTAGGAGTCATGGGGAAGAAGCGGAGGAAAAGGAGGAAGAAGAATAAGCTGTTTTGATTCTCCTCCGCCTGACAGAGGGAGGAAAAAACAAGAAATACAGAAGGAAAGAGCTGAGGACGGAAATTAAAACCGGGGTTAGCAGGGAATTTAAACTGAAATACAGAGATGTAAGGTGATAACTGAAGTGAGTGTAGGAGACAAAAGTGTAGGATTAATGTTATTATGACTATCACTGCAGTACAAACTAATGTGCCTGTAAGCAAAAATAAATAAATTGGTCAACAACTACTCCGTCAGGTAATGTAGTATCTATTACATGCCATAAATAAGTACTCGATGCAGTCAGAAAAAGACACTAATAAAAGAACCAAAGCACTACTGATACAAACAGGAAGTACTGGACGACAACACCTACCTTCCTCTGCAGCAGGGCCACTTTCTCCGGAAAGAAGTGAACCACGTACTGTTTGCCAAATGCGGAGGACAGCAGGTAGCAGAACGTGGAGCCAAACGTAGCGAGCAGGCAGGCCAGGACCAGACCCTCCCAGGGCCCGAATATGGCACCAGCCAACACGTTCTGAAGGAGGGAGAAAGAGGAACCAGGTTACATATTAATGAGGAATAAATGCATTTGTTAAACACTTCATCTGACTACATAGAGGAGAGGTTGTAGCGTCAGGACCGGTGGGTCATCTCACCAGGAAGGATGAGCCCGGTATGGCAAAGGACTGCTTGTAAAGGTAGGCGCTGCAGAACAGCAGCAGAACGTAGCTGTAGTTCTCTGTTTTGTAAAATTTGAGCATCTCTGCGAGCTCCCGCAGAGTCTCCAGGTCTGACGGGAACTTCAGCCTGCGTGAAGAAAAACAGAACAATATAGCTTCATGTGTCAGAGTATGACTTTTAAAGACTTTGTAGGAGCCATTTACCTTGTTGTCTGTTTATCTCCACTAGGGGGTGTATTTTCATCTGTGTATTGAGTATGTCGGGAGGGGGATGGGTTACTTAAGGT
>JAOXNZ010000105.1:12399650-12421139 GCA_028566095.1 Kryptolebias brasiliensis
AAATCCCCTTTTTAAATTATTTGACACATAAGCATCCTTTTTATGTTGCGCTACTTCTACTCGCTTCAGACAATTTATAAAAGACTTTCTCATTTCTGACAGCTAAAAGACAAGAGTTAGAAAGTTTCTTTATCTCAAGTTGTTTTAGGATCCAGTCGAGCGTTTTATTGCACCACCAGGCACAACAATTTAACAAGAGATCAGCTTTATTCACTCTTTTTCTACAAAAGAAAGAAAAAAAAAACCTCTAATGTACAACCTAATAAATCACTTCAGGTTGTTATTTTACAAGGTGAAGGGAAAAAGAGAGGAAGATGAACGGGGAGTGATGCACATGAACATTAATGTATAATTTACTGACAGCAAAAAGCACCAACAAATTAGAGCATTAGAGAAAAATAGCAACATTTCCCTAGTTTGACAAATAAATGAGTCGCACTTGTTCCGGGTGTTTAAAGCTAACAGTTAATACTGACACACGTTTGAAATGGTCTCTAATCCAATAAAACACTCATCTGAACACAACAACACGGAGCCCGGTGGCTGATCCGTCTGATTCAGTTTGAAGATCAATTTAAAATAGGTGAATAAAACAGTTAAATGTAAGATTGTGGCTCTGCAGCGCCCCCTGGTGGCTGACGGTGAAACTGGATTGAGTTCAGTGTGAACGGGACCTTTTCTCTGATGTGGTTTGTGCCCTCTTAAACACAAATTAAATGTTGTGTGAGGAACACAGAGCAGCGTAAATGAATGCAACTGCATGTGGGCCAGGATGGGCCTTTTGGTTTAACCGGTTTATTTTGGTTATTTCAAAATAAAATGAGCTGAAAGCACGAAATGGAAAAACACAAGGAAAGAAGCAAAGGTGTGGGTGGAAGATATGTAAAATTTGCAAGAGATAGTTGAAATAATAATAATAATAATAATAATAATAAACAGTGCTGAGAGTTAAAGATATACATTTTGATTTCAGCTCAAAGCCAAGAAACGGAGGATAATTCCTCGAACACTGAATAAATCTAAACAATGTCTTTGCCACCAGAAACGCACTGAACGGTAAACACCAAACATATTGATGAAGACGTGGATTAGCTAAGAATCAGGGTGGTGTTTGGGGCTTTCAGGCACATCTTCAAAAACATACAATCTGGACAAACTATCTTTAAATAACAAAGAACATTTAGTATATTGTTATTAAAACTCAGTCTATAATGACTTCCTGCTTTAATAACAGGTGATAAAATGGTGTCTACAGGTCTTAGTGTCTCCAGGTTTGATTTCCTCCACACACACATACCTCCATACAAATGTTTCTGTATAGGTAAGAATAAAACTACAAAAAAAAAGTATAGGCAGCATTTAGTCCACGTGTTATTGGACCACAGTGAACTGCTGCCTGCTCAGTCTGTCAGATACAAACCATGGCTAAGGTTTGGTTCGGACTGAAAAATCTGAAGCATTTTGCCTAAAAACACAGAGCTGTTTGGTTACAACAAAAGAGAAGTTTCCCTGTATTTTTCTCCGTGAGTCTCATGTCTTAAACTGTGACCTTTTAACTGTAATTCAGAATAAACAGCTCACAGCTTTTGTTTTGATTGAGAGAAATGAACTCCACATTCCCCAATAATTAATTATAATTATATTTTCCCCACTTAACATTCTTTACCGTCTTCACTTTATGCTCAGTTGAGGCATTTAAAGATGTGAATGTTATTTGCGTTGCCTTCCTCTCTGTGTGTTTAACTGTTAGCAAAATATCTAATGAGCCTCTGGGGCAAATTTGATTGAAACTTGCAGGAAGTATTCACTGAATGTTCATCTGCTAACGGATGTCTGCCGTGACCGCCTGACCTTAAAAGACACAACCATGACTCTCGCTCAGTCGGTTTTACAGATATTGAGCTAAAATCGGATGTGGTAGTAGCTGAGAGTCATTAGCAGCACGTACTCTTAAGGTGACATTTCGCAGTATCTCGTGAAATCCCACATAACGTTGTTTTCGTCAAGGTTTATACAGCTCCAGCTTCTCAATATAAGATGATTTCAGCCTAAAGCTCTGGTAGGAAATATATGTATTTCTTCAAGGAATGCTAGACCTTTAATTTAATATTATTGTTATTATTGTTAAATCTTTGTGGTCACCAGGTGAGCGGGGAAGCGTTCCGAACCTCTGCAAAGTTTTTGCAGAGCAAGGTTTCTGCAGGTGCTTTAGTTGTTCGTGTTGCTTTTGATCAGATTTGCCTTTAAATTTTGAATAAACTTCCAACTGCTCAGGATGGTTTTGGAGGTGGCTCGTGCTCAGCGCGTACTCTTTCGGCGCCAGTATTTAGTCCTGCGCTGCCGTTTGTGTGAACACTGCAGTATGTGGCTGCAGCAGCTCAGTAATCGAGTTTTGTAGCGTTGTGATTTATCTTCTATACTGCTATGACTGACTTTATTGGGCTGTCTGCTTGTTTTCCTTAGTTCACTCATGTTTCTTTATTATCCGAAGGCTCAAAGGACAGAAATAGCGGCTTCATTGTGAGAATTACTCCCCTGAGGAGGAGGTGTTATTTTCTCCCATATCTCCACTGGCTTTGCAGCTGCAGCGCAGGAGTCGTTCTTACACAGGTTTTGTTGTCGTAGCTGTCCTCCTTGGCTGCACCTGTGAAGGTGCAGATAAATGGCTTACCTGCTAAGGCTCGCAGGGGATTTCACTGCTCCTGCTGCTGCCGTCCACCATGCTCGTGTGTGTAGTTAAATTTAGTTTAATTATCGGTCAAATGAACCCCTATATTTCCTAACTCGTGTGGGTTTCTGTTGTTTTGTTGCAGTCAGGTAGCAGGGACACGATACATTTCAGACATATTAGGTTTCTGTTTGACTCGACACAAGACCCCGTATTTCATTAGAGTAGCCACACTTTAGCAGTTTGATGTTGTTTGCAAGCATAATTTTGGCTCTAAAGTCAAACCTCCTCTCATATTTTTGAGCTTTTGTACGATAAAGACTAAACAGTCACAACATCTGCTTTATTTCCGACTAGGAAATAATACGTCACCGCTGACAAATGCAGAAGAACCTGCAAGAAGTGGCCTTTTTTTGACCCTAACACTGATTAAACTGGCAAAACTATGAAACATTCCTGTATAGATGATCATTCCTGCCATGCTTTGGCTGTTTGTTTTTACGTATTTCCAAGTGATTGCTCATTTTAGCTGCAGATTGTTTTAAAAATCTGCAATCTGAAGTCTCCGTTTGACAAATTGACCCGATTGCTCCCTATATATATTTTCTATTTTGCACTGTGGAAAACATTGTCGAGAGCAATTTATCTCTTAGGAAAAAAAAAAAGCGTTCAGAGGGAACACTGGGTTAAAAATCTACAGCTTTATGTGTAAAGTCTCTGTTGCGTGAACCGAACCTCATGAGGAGGCAGGTTCTCGGCTACATTTTGCTACTGGGGTCCAGTTTTAGCTTGGTATTAAAACTAGAGCCCTTGATACAAAGAGTCATGACAAAAATGGATCAAACTGAGCCTCTCTCCTGTGATTATAGAGTCATGCTGCAAAAAGATTAACAATATCTTCCAGAACGCCATCATTTTTTTTTTTGTGCTGAAAGATTTCAATAACATACATGAGGAAAAATAGGAACTTGGGGTGAAAGTTTCTAGGTATTTCAAAGTGATTACTACTATTTTATTACAAAGTCTTTCTTCTACTAAGTAGGATACTACCAGCACATTGAAAGTGACAAAACAACACACTCTTCTAATGTTTACACCCTACAGAGACTTCACCTCTGCGCTGTAGTTTACTATAACAAATTAAACATGATCTGAAGGGTGGTAACTGTGTGCTTGTGAGTTCTCTAACCTACACAGTTATATCAGTAACACTCGGCTCTTTTCTCTTCTTTAAACTGTCCCAAAGCACATAACCCTAATTCACAATGTTCAAAACGTGGGGGGGGGGGGAAAACCCCAGAACAAGACAATTTACCACGTGAGTCTTTGTCTGTGAGCCAGAGCGTCACTGTTCTTGAAGGAAGTTCCAGAAACGAAGCAGTTTAATGCAGTCTTTTTGTTTCGTTGCCCCGAATAGACTGTGATCCACGGTAACTTTAGAGCCTAATCAGGTGTTTGGAACTGTGTGAAACATGTGCAGATCTCTTTCGTTTCCACTGTCTGGCCCACAGCTGCTCCTAACAGCCAATCCCCCCCCACACACACACATCTAAGTGTTTTTGTTTAATTCAGCTGGGGACCACCGGGAGCTCAGGTGAAGAAAACCAAATAACTGTCCTATGAGATCTGGTTCGCTGGGAGCTGCTGGGAGCTTTCGGCGTTGCCCCTTTCTGAGTGGTGTTTATAAAGGTCACATGGCACGAGAGGGAGGGGCTGTCCCTGCTCAGCCAACACCGACTCGTAAGGCGGCGCTGCCTCCAGGGAGAAGGAGATGGATGCAATGTGTTGCTGCCCCTGCAGTCCCAGGGGGTAGTGGGAGGGGGATGGCCAGGCGGCGCTGGCTGACGTCTCCCCGTAGCTCGGAGAAGCATCTGGACTGGTGTAGGTAGGCCGCTCCTCCGGCTCTGCCAGGCTCCGACAGGGGTCCAACAAAGAATAAGGTGGTGGGTCATCAGTGGGGATGTAGATCTGAGTCGAACCTGGTCCGACACACTCATCGTAGCTACGGAGATGAAGACAGAAGAGATTAAAATTAGAACTACTGGATCGGAAGATGGAAAATCTGATAGAAATAAGTTAAAACAAAATTAAAAGTTTTAAGTTGTGCAGCTGTAAATATGCTCCCCTTATGCTTCATGACTTTCAAATGCATGTAAAGAAAAAGCCTTTTAGATAGATCATGATAAAAGTATTAACTTGGTGACAACTCTTATGTAACCTCCTGTTATCAAATGTAAAGTCCTACAAAACCAAAAATAACATTAAACCAAACTGATCACTTTTTAAGTTTATAAATAAGTCAAAAACATAAATGTGCTTCAAGCCTTAAGGCTCAGCTGGAAAATCCCCAAATAAATAAAAGATTTTAAAAACTGATTAAAGTAGCAAAACATATGGTATCACAAAACTACAGGAGTTTGTTTTTTTTATTTAAGTTACCACGTTTTTACATACGTTGACACAAAATGTTAATAAAGACAATTAAAAAGAGAAAGCAAAGATTTGTGCATCTAAGTCATAATGAAAATATCGAAATAGTGCCTGGCACTAATTAGCCCGGGTACTAAACAGCTGAAGTAAATCTTATTAAGTTATATAAAAAAAAGAAACCAAAGTGTTTTGAAGTCAGACCATAACTACAGTATATGCTTCCTTTATTTTATTCATTTTCTACAAAATTTGGAAATATCACTCGTTTGAGATCTGTAGTTTTACAACATAAACTGTAGATTTTTTAAAATAGTATATTTGCAGTTATTTCAATGGTTAAGTAGGTTTCGTGGCTCTGAATCCTATTTTCATAGCAAAAGGCAAAGATAGCCCCTTTTTCCTAATAAGAGCTGTTGGCCTCTGATCAAACCTCGTGTTGAAAACTTGGACAGATGTTCCACCTTCAGCCATGTCTTTTGTTTTCTAACATTGTGAACTCCTCCAGCAGCCTCAGAGTGAACATCTCTGCCAATCTTCTCCATTAAGCAGAGATGAGAGAAAGGAAAACGGAGCTTATAAAATAAAATAAAATTGAGTAGAAAAGTGAATTATAAAATAACTGTGTGTGTTTGTGAAGCAAAGGGTGGATGAGGATGGGGAGATAAGCTGTAATTCAGAGTAACTCAATCAGCACAGAGGTGAATTATATTACTGTGGTTCTACTGTAGGAAATCTGTCTGTCCGTCCATCTGTCTCCTGTGGACGTTCTCATTCAAACCCGTAACAGTAAGATGCAATAACCCTTTCAGCTCTAACTATGACCCATAACCAGCAGCACTTCATGACTAACAATTGACCTCAGTATGACCAGGCGTTTTGGTTCCCATGTGGACAAAAATACACAAACACAGACACACGGATCATTGAACAGAAAAATATGTGTGGTTCCCTCGACCTGGCGATTTAAGATCTATCACTATAAATAAGTATCTGCTCTTTAGTATTTCGTTAATTATACATTTGTTCGGCCAATTAATATTGTCTATTTATCTGAACAAACCCACCTGCTGTTAATATAAATAAATATTGAGGATGTGAAGTCAAACTATTATTGACATTGAAACTTCATTTCTGTTTTTTTTATTGTTAAAGTGACCATTAATCTTTATGGCTTCTTTGTCCAAAATCTTTTTTTTGTTTCTTTGTTTTTAGTTTATATCAACTAAAAGGACTTTCTATTTCTGAAAGTTCAAGCAGTATTTTCCTTGAGCCCTCACATTTGTACACAGCTGGATTCAAAACTGAGACATTTCTGTTAATATGTGGTTTTAGCATGTTTTTGTGCTGATTAATTACTTTTTAAAAAACAAACAAAAAAAAACTAAACATTTTGTGCAAACAGGGCACACTGAAGTGAAGATTAGAGACAGTGAAACCTTGTTGAAGTGTAAAACCTCAGAGTCTGGATTACTAAGTCTCACTGCAGATTTCTGATTTCTGTGTGTATTTACAACAAAGACACCCTCACACTACCTTTGTGGAGCTTGTAACAAAATTAATTAGGAGGCACTGAGATGTGCTCTGGGAGTTACACAACTGTTTTTCTTTCTTTTTTTTCTTCAATCTGTTGTGTTTTTGTTTGTTTCTAGTCCATCATATCCAGTAAATACGCAGTTAAATCTGCACTGTCCTAATAGCATTATTGTCTGTTACAGACAGCTCTGCTTGCTCTCTCTTTTCTCCACCTTTTCCTTTTTACTGTTTCTTTCTTTTTTAATCTCAGCCCTGGACTTGTCTTCCAGTCCTAACTGTGGTGAACGATGATCTTAATATGTTATGTGTGAGCCAGGAGTACAAACAGGTCTTTAAAACATTGTTTCAACAGTCCTGACATCAGCTGGGCTGCGCTCCTTCAAAAACTAGGAAATTAAGGGGTGTGCCGCTAGAGCTGCAAAAAACCCTTTAAGGATCGTTGTCCAGCAAACGGCTTCTTTTAACAATAGCACAATCTTTCCGTAAAGCCGGCGATGTTTGTTTCAGCGCCTTGAAGTCAGACGCACGCAGGCCTGTAGAAATGGACCTCTGGCGTGTGTTCATGCAACGGTTGTGACGCTCCACCGAGCTGAACGCCACACAGCTCCAGCTCCAGCTGACGGCATATGGTCGCTGTGTGTCAGGATGAGTTTGTGCATGAAGGTAGTGTGTTCCTGCTCTTTACCACTGTGAGATGTACTGTCCTGTTGAGAAACAGAGTCATATAGATACACCGCAAGTAGAGTGTGTGCGTTTGTGTGATTTTCATGATAATGAGGTCCAGAGTCCGACATGACACCAACATGTTGGGAGAACAGTATGTGCGGGGACCAAATTGTGTTCCTCGTGGTTAACAATTGATTTCACACTCTTATTTTTGTGTGTGAGACATCTGATTTGATTTCACACAAAGAGCAGGCTACAGGATAAAAAATACGTTCACTTTTACATGAACATTACTGTAGAGTTTTAATGCGGAACTACTTAATCTGAGACATTTATCATAAATTTCATTCAGTTTTACTTGATCCAAAAGAAGTCATATACTGATGGGATGTGGGATTTTAGGATGTCTTCAATAACTTAATTCTCAATCAAATGTGATGTGATATATAAAAGTGTGTTCCTGTTCTTTGAACCTCACTACAATCTTGGTCACAACACTCTTAGGGAAAAAAAATCTAAGAGTTGCTTCAGATACATAAGCAAACTTAAGCAACATTTCTGGCTAAACATTTATACCTAAAAAAGCATCAGTACCTTACTGAACTGAAATTTAGAACCCATTTAAATAATTCTGAAGGAAAACTAAAACACTTAAAGCTTAAATGTGACCAAAAAGTAAAAGTTAAACTAAGAATGCAAACAATTAATGTGAGCGCAAGGATGACCTGATCCTTAAGGGAGTGAAGTTGAAAAAGCTTCTGTCTTAAATTTTCTGTTTCTTCAGTGTACAGCACAATTGTGTGAAGTACTATGTGCAACATTAATCTTTCTGTTGTAAGCCATAGGTGGTTCACAATGTTCTGCAGATGGGTAAAAAAAAACCCAAAGAAACTTTATATTTGCACCACAGAGAAAGTGACGTGTTGTAAAAGTTTAAAGCCAAAGTTTGTTTGGGTGTTGCCAAGAGTTGTGTTAATTTATTCACTTCTCTGTCAGCAGAAAACAGTTCTACACCGAAGAACAAAAGGCTGAAACAGTGTAGTGAAGCATTTAACTACAAGAGGCACATATTTTCCATCCAAGCACGAGGAGGCACGATTGCAGAACAGATTTCAGATTCTTTATTATTTTAGAGACTAAATAAATATAATCTATTCACATTCTAATAGTTTTCTAAACTGAACTGTCTGTGTTACTACGCAAATGTATGAGTACCAAACACAGAGCGTGTATGTGGTGGTGGTGAGGCTGATGAATGATCAACACGTTTAGTCAGTCTAAAAGTTTACTCCTGGTGCTCTGATTCATTCAGCAACATTGATCTATGTTCAGCACAACTACATTTGCGTAGTAACACAGACGTTGTTTGGTTGAGACAGCAAGACACTAAACAAATGTGCTCATGCAAAAGTGTAGAGGTGTAATATTAGCTAATGTAGTGTTCCTTCAGACCAATATGTTGTTTTGGAGAAAGAGTTGTTTTATTATATATAAATGGTTAAAAAACAAAACAAAAAAAAACAACAGCCATTAGCCTAGCCTGGCCGAAGATCTCTGCTCTTTTCTCCATCTTCTGTGCTCTATAGGTACTTTCACAAAAATTGCTGCAAAGACCAGTCCATCTTTAGGCAACCTCTGATTTTTCCCAATTCACTAATTGAGCCGGTCACAACTCTCATGGATCTGAGCCCTTGGAGATGAAGTGAACTTCACGGAACCAGAACAAGCAGAGCTCCTCTGTGTTCACGTGGAGCACTGTACTTTAAATGTGTGACAGATGTCTCTTCTCATATTATTATTATATCAAAGCATGACATATGTACTCAGTTTAGCGATCCTCTTTGTGGATAACCAATTTTTTAACTAATTCTAATGTTGCAGTGCATCATTATTAATCTTCTTCTCTGTCCTGAATCTGTTTATTGCTGTTCAGGCTTTTAAACCCTGCAGCCGGGTGGTCACACAGACCGTATGCCGTCATTATATCACGTTCTTGAGCCACAAAGCTGGCTTTCTTTTTCTCATGTCACCTGTTATAGCTCTGTTTCTACATCCCTTGGTGGCACAAAGGTCCACCATCGGTGGGTTGTCTTCAACTCCCCCATGCCGCTTGAAGTGTTTTGTGAAAGTGCCTTATGACTGATGTCCCGACTGATAAAGTAGCAACCCTCGATAACTGTTTGACAGAACATCACTTCAAAAATGACCAGACTATCCCTTTAAAACCAGCTTCAGATAGTCAGCAGGGCAACAGTTTGCTGCGTATTTATGCAACTCTACAAAAAGAAAACAGGGGGTGTAGGTATGTGTGTGCGTGAACACACACAAGTTTGTCCAGCTTCTCCCTGAGAGGAAGCAGAAGCTTTCAGTCTCCACAGGTAAGCTGCTGATCCGTGAGTGTGTGTCATTTTGAGGCGGGAATGTGTGTGTTTCTGCCTGTGTGGTTTATTAGAGTGCAGGTGAGTGTGTTTGT
This sequence comes from Kryptolebias brasiliensis, assembly GCA_028566095.1. Taxonomy (NCBI): domain Eukaryota; kingdom Metazoa; phylum Chordata; class Actinopteri; order Cyprinodontiformes; family Rivulidae; genus Kryptolebias; species Kryptolebias brasiliensis. The sequence goes on from JAOXNZ010000105.1 coordinate 12,409,421, forward strand.
GTGTGCGTTTGTGTGCGTTAACGCTCACAGTCTCAGTAGGTAAGCTGTTGATCTGAGTTCTCAGAGTTTTCCTCCACCATCTGTGGCCCATACACTCGCGCACCAACACAAATGCTCACACACCCTGCAGGAGCGTCACATGACTGCAGCCTACCTGCTTTACAGCATGGCAAACAACAGCTCGCCAGAATTATGGTAAACAAAGCGTGTGATTTCTATATGTGTATGAGTAGATACGTGTGTGTGTGCTGGCTGCTGTCCCATCCTCCAGGCCACAGAATCCGGCTCTCACACAGAGAGAACGGGCTGGTTCCCTGCCAGACTACTGACGTATTTTGCAAGCTTCCCTTTTTGTTTCTTTTCTATTCCTTGTCACAGTGCTGTTACTGTTGCACTCGTGTTTCTGTTAATTGTGCTGTGAGTACAACGAGTACAAACATTGTGCAGTCAGTGTTTTTTCAGGATTCATCAGAAACACCACTGCAGCTGGAGATGTACACGGTAACATCTTTAAGGCTCTGAAAGCATCGTTTTGACATCGCTAAACCGTGCATCCCCTCGCAGATGATGCATTTGTCCAGCAGAATAATGCATTTGTCTGTGTTGCGAGATAACCTCAGGAACACAATAGGTTTGTTCCCCAGAACACAACCTTATCGTGGACCACTTGCTTCAAATTCAGCATGATAAATGTTTGGCCGAACTGCTTTAAGAACTGTGCAATGTTGCAACATCAGCATACATCCAGATTCATATGGAGCATTTCTATCACTGTGCTGAGTCTGCTGAAACCTCAGCAAACATAATCTGTGTGTAACTTGGTGAATTTAAGTTGTGGGGATTCAGATTAAATACATACCATCAAACCTCAGACAGAATGTTTTTGGATTAGGAAAATGGACGCTTAAAAGCTGCGCAAAGGGGAGGAGGCCCACGCACACTGCAGGGTGGGGATTTACGTGAATTATTAAAGTTGCCAATTAGACCGGCTGACATTTAGATCAAAAATACTATGACACTGGCTTTTAGCAAGCTCTTTCTTCCTCTACCGTCCTCGTGCACATATAAAAGAAGCACAAACAATCTGCACCCTCCCAAAGGGCACCAAAGGTAGCAAATAATGGGACAAACCAAGTGGAGTGAAAACAGTAAGGGACAGTGGGTGAATGGCAAGTTATATTTCACATCTGACATTTCACATAATTGGCAAAAGGAAGTGGCTCTGCTCTCCTGTTTACCAACATACTACAGTTTGTAGCAAACACAGGTAAAATTTGAATTACTTTTCTTGATGTTTTAGCTCAAGTTTAGTCAGAAACAGGTATTTGAGCCATTCTTAAACAGTTTATTTTAACCATTTAGTAAAAAACCTGCATGCAAAAACAAAAAAAGCAAGTTATAAAATCCAAAGTTGGCTTTCTGTCCCAGGTGAAATAACTGCAGTAGTTGTAGGTATTCTATAAAGCATGGATGTCAAATCCTGGTCCTCGAGGAACACCACCCTGCATGCTTTTGTTGTTTCCCTGCTCTTCAGCAGGTCTTCAAGTTCTGCAGAAGCCTGTTAATCACTATCATTCAAATCAGGTGTGTCAAAGCAGAGAAACAACTAAAACATGCAGGATAGAGGCCCTCCAGGACCAGGATTGGACACCACTGCTATAAAGGCTCTGATCTGCAGTGAAGCACATGTCAGAAAACCTATTTGTCGCCCTTATTCAATGTTTAAAATAGGTGTGAATAACAAAACCAGCACATACGAGGACTGCAAGAACGATACATTAAACTTTCACCTTATAAGAAGGCCTTTGCCTCTGAATTTAGAATACCTAATTATCAGTGCAGCCATCTTTCTGTGCTTTGAACTGAGAGCAGGACCTACCGTGGTGGGGAGTCAGGATACAGGTTGCTAATCTGAGACAGATTCTCTCTGAACGAGTCAAAGTCTAAACCAGGAGGGAAGTCCTCTAAGCAGCTAGACCGCAGTTCCCCTGCTGAACCTCCGTAGGAAAAACCGTCCGGTCCTGGAGACAGAGTTAATCAGGAATCACACAATATCACTGAGAGTATGGGACATATATGGAAAATAAAAATGAAACACATTCAGTCGAGTATCTGTTTGTCAATCAGATGCTTCATTATTAACAAAGCTGTAGGAGAATCAGCAGAAACGTCAGAGGCTGACCATAGCTGGCACGAAAGTGTGGGTTTCGGAGTCGGCTGTCTTTGCGCAGGCTGCCGATGATGATGGTGATGCAGGAAAGGAAGAGGACGAGACCTATAACGATCCCAGCCACCACCAGCGGAGACACCAGGAGAGATGCCTCCCCAACTGATTCCCTCTCACCCCGACAGTCTGGGTACTCCCCATGGCTCTGGTTGGAGCTCACTGCAGGGAGGCAGACAGAGATGGGGAAGGTCAGTCCTGAGTCAGTGGGGGCGTGGACATACAGTTAGCTTAAAGATTCACACTTAGAGGAGACGCACTGTGAGGAATGATACTCGTGTCATTGAGAAGCAAACATTTCCATCTCAACTTTTAAATCATAGCAAAAATTGGAATTACAATCGTTCATTAATGCACAGTCGTAAAAAAGCATTTTCAGCTGAGATACGAAATCTTTCTCACACTTAATTTGTACCAATTAGTAAGTGATACAAACTGTTTTGGCTTCTTTAAGAAACTACACACACAACTAACAATTGTTAACTTTTATAATAGCTCTTTTCGAATATCATCCCTATTAGGCATCAACTTAGATGTGTTTTTTTTCTTATTAAAAATGTTTTATATGTAAACTTGAGCCATGGCTTCCTATTTTATTTATTGGAAGGGACCCAGATAACACAGATAATTCAACTCAAAAAAGAGTTTTTCCTTTTAATTAGATTAATACTTTTTTGTTTTAACATAAAAAAAAAAGAAATAAAATGTCAGCTGTTTATTGTAGTTTTTTTATTTCACAGTGCATCATTAGCTATAGCTTATTTATAGTATTATTTAAAAAAAACAACAACTACAAGTTTTGTTATATATTTTAAAGGTCAAGCTGGTTTGGTAGCTTTAAACTAATTTTATTTCTTATAGATGAAGGGAAAAATGTCTCCTCTTGACAGTAAAGGTTCCTTAAAGGGGAAGAAGGCCTGTTTTTCATGAAGTTACAACAGAAAATTCAGATAATTTAGAGTAGTGTACACATGTCAGATTGTAAATATGTCTTTGATATGACTGTAAATTAGGTTAGTTAGCTGTGGCGACCATCTTGAATCAGGTCGACTCAAGCTTCAATAAAATTTGTTCAGTGGCAATATTTTGCTAACTATCAGTCAGGAAAACAAAGACACGCACACAGACAAACACAGGCTATAACATGATCGTCTGCCTTTTATAGCAACAAGCGATAAAGAAAATAGGCTTTAATGACGTCAATAACTTCTGTTTACTTTGTAGGATGTGCAATTAACTAAATTGAATCAATATTGAATCAATATTTTCCTGCGGACACATTCGTTTGGAAGATTCCTTTAGGTTCACTTGCAGTCAAGCCTTTTCTTAAACAGAGATATTATACTTAGAGTAGGAAATCTGTTGCAAAACTCCTTTTTTTTGCCATCCCAAACGGTAACATTATTATAACATCATTTTCTTGTGTTGTGTAACTGCTGTCTTCTCATGCACACGTTGTACTGCCTCTTTGTGCCTGCTCTTTTTCTCCTCCGCCTCCTCCTCTCCTGCTCTCCTGCTCACTCTCCCTGAAGACTTATTCCATTTCAGTGTGTGACAGATAATTAGAGCTGGAGCCTGCGCACACAGTCATCATTATCATTAGATTACAGAACAATCCTGTTCCTTTCCATTTCTGTTTAGTGTCTCATCTGTCTGTTTGCTCCCCCTGTCCAACCTCTGTCTGCCTTTCTGGCAAACCGCTTATCCGTCTGACTGCCGGTCGCTTTAAATCAGCCGCTGAACGCTTGCACTAGGGCTTAAAGAACGAAGCGCTGCGATACGGTGGTCTCCTGCATTTGTTTTGCTCATGCTGCAAACAAAAATGCTCAGTGCTAAAGATGTCGCATTCATTTTGTTTCTTTTATTTCATGTTATTGTGCACTGTTTGGTTAAGATTGTAATCCTTGCACTTTAAATCTCTTGAAGTGGCATCATGTCAACAAATTTGACTTTCGCAGACTTTGATTTAGTGAAAATGGCTCTCCTGTTAGAGTTATACATTTGTTTTGAACTTTAGGACAAACTTGAACTCTGATTTGTTCCACATTTTCAGTTACTTTACAAAAAAAAAATGTTTTAAACAATATTTAGGCACAATCTGTGTGTCTGAAATAAAAAAAGAAGCAATGAAATGTCTCTTTCTGCCTTTTTTTCTCTAAAGCAGCAAAAACAATCAAAATCTCTACGTGTTTTACACTCAGTATCGTTTTCATTTCAGCTTCTGAGCTGCTTTTCACACTCAGTTTTTGACTCTTTCTCCCCTGGATGGCAGTCTTTGAAGTTGTGTTGTCTATAATAATTTGGTTTCACACAGATTCCCCAGAAGAGTGAAATGTTCTCTCACCCAAATGATTCCCACCAGACATCTTTAGTCTCTTCATAATGTCTCCCCTCTCACACACTTCTTCCTCTCTTTCCGTCTGTCCTAATATGATTTTCTCTTCATTTCACTTCTCATCTATTCCTCATTAAACTCTACTTTCATCCATCATCCCCAGAGAGCACTAACATGGCAATTTATAATTGTGTACATTTAGATTCATAGAAACCTCTGTGCTGCTGTTCACACAGTAAGAAATTTACAAACATAAACACAGCAGGTTGTTCTTAGTCAAAAGCTGCTGCCATCATTTTAGGATCCATCGCGAAATTGTTTCATCAAACACACACAAAAAAGGCTAAGTGTGTTTAGTTGTGCTTCCACCGAGCCAATGTTACATTGGAGGCCAGTGGAAGCTGGTGTCCTTTGGGGTAAAAAAAATTTACAATTAATTAATATTAGCAAGCACAGTCATGGAGGGTGAACTGTTTCACCAAATTACAGCAGCAGCAGCTTTACATTGAATCAACTGAGAGTCTTACACCACAACTGAAGGTGTAACTGAAACTTGAGAAACATCGGTGCCCTGTACTACGAAGTGGGTTCAACTTACCCAAGATTCAAGAGATCCAGTTCAACTAACCTGAAACCTAAGCTGCTCAGGGAAAACCAGCCTTGAGAAAATCCTGAACTAAAAATGAATGACTTCGCTACGCAACTAATCCTGCTTCGTACTGACGGCTTCTGAAGAGACGACAACCTTATCAACTTAGCCAGACTATTAGTTGACTCTGTTATAGCTGAGGACCTGAAGCAAATATGATTATTCACCACCTCGCTGCCAAGAAAAGCAGGATGGAAGTGGTTTTCAACAGATATTGTGATGGAAATTAACACCTGTGACTTTGCAGCTTTAACAACACATGAAACAGTGTAGTTTGAAAGTGGTTTAACTGTTTATGCCTTGCTTTATTGGGGTTGTTTTCTGTGTATTGCATTGTATGTCTGTTTTTCTTTTGTTATATTGTGGGTTTGAATATTTTTTTCCTGTTATGTTGTTGTAACTGTCACAGTAACTCCTGGTTCCAGCTCATCACCCACCTGTCTCCTATTTTTAATCAGAACACCTGCTGTCATTTACTGATCACCCATTCTTGTATGTTTACTCCCCGGTTAAGCTCTGTTCTTTGTCAGATACTTCTTTTTTATCCATCCATGTTGTCTGTGGCCTTTAGTTATCAGTGTTGTTACCTGTTTACCGTAATCTGGATCGTAATCTCACTCATAAATCATATAATGTTGGTGTTTAAAAGTAGGTTTTATAAAACACAGCTACAGATCCACACGCTTAAATAAGTTGTCCAATAAGATTAGCTTTTTAATAATTTCTGGTTTTTCCAGCTAGATTTTTAATCCTTTTTGCTTCCACTTTACTGCCAAAAGCTTTACTACTGTCATTAAACTGCAAACGCTGCAGGATATGAGGCACGCAACAGCTGGTTTACCACATCTGCTCTTTAGAATCATTCCAACTCTGTGCATCTTTAATAGGACATCTTTTAGCATCATTTCTCTGAGATACCTGGAGAGTGTAGCAGCCAGACTGTTTTTGAGTTGGTGAAATGTGCTGGCACGTTTAGTTTCTTCCAATTTTGGTAATTGTTCAAAAATGGCTTTTTAACTCTCCTAGAAATGCAATACTGTTTAACTGCATTGTATATCACATTTTGTGCTACCACAGAGCTCATTTTAGACCTCATTTGTTTGTCACTGGCTTTTTATTGTAATAAGATTACACAACAAGCTGTCAGATTTATAGTAAGTATTAGGGACATGGAGTCATCCACTAATATTACTCACGAAAACATGAAATAAAGACATTCTATTAGTCTGACACACTTTCCATTGTACCTATTGTATGTGGGTTTGTGAATCTCATCACCATGTTTCTTATTGTGCCTCTTCTGTCTAATTTAGACAGTACAAAGACTAAAGAAACAGACAAAAGGCAATCATAATAATTTGACGTTGGTTGGTAAGATGCTGAAAGAGACAGAAAAGATGAAAGAAGGGGAAGCTTGTAATACTAGAAACACTCGGAGAGCAAAAACCTCCGCCAAGGACATAGCGTCATTAAAAATAGTGCAATCTGGATTGTGATCCACATCACCATCAAATGTAATCAATTAGTTTTTGTGACAACCCCAACATTTTCTGAAACTTTCATCAAAATTTGTTCATCAGTTTTTAAGTAATCTTGCCAACAGATCGATGGACAAACTGCAAATTAAAAATAAATTTGTACATATTCAAATAACAGTAGATGTTCCAGCACCGCTTCTTTTGCCAAACTGAACTTTACTTCTGTCCAAGGTTCAAGTACAAAATACACTCAATAGCCACTTTATTAGATATACCTATTAAATACATCTGTTCAATGTTTAACACAAAGAGCCAATCAGCCAATCAAATGGCAGCAACTCAATGCACTTAGGCATGTAGATGTGGTGAAGACGACTTGTTGAAGTTCAAACCAGGGTTCAGAATGGGGAAGAAAGGGGATTTAAGTGACTTCGAATGTTGCGTGGTTGTTGGTACCAGATGGGCTGATTTGAGTATTTCAGAAACTGCTGATCTGCTGGGATTTTCACAACCATCTCTAGGGTTTACAGAGAATGGTCCAAAAAACAGAAAATATCCAGTGAGCGGCAGTTGTGTGGACGAAAATGCCTTGTTGTTGTCAAAGATTAGAGGAGAATGGGGAGACCCTTCGTTACAACCAAGGTCTGCAAAATACCATCTCTGAACTACATGTTGAACCATGAAGCAGATGGGTTACCACAGCAGAAGACCACACCACTCCTTTCAGCTAAGAACAGGAAACAGAGGCTACAATTTGCTCAGGCTCACCAAAATTAGACAATAAGAGATTAGAAAACCACTGCCTGGTCTAAGGAGTCTTGAGTCACTGGACTACAGTGGCCCCCACAGTCACCATTCAAGCTCCTTTAAATCTGCAGCTACTTCATGATGCTATCATGTCAATATGGACCAAAATCTCTGAGGAATGTTTCCAACACCTTGTTGAATCTATGTCACAAAAAATTAAGGCAGTTCTGAAGGAAAAAGGGGTCCAACCCGATACTGTCAAGGTGTATCTAATAAAGTAGCTGGTGAGGATAGATTTAAAATAGGATGAGGGACAAAACAAGACATGTGACAATGGGAAAAAAATGTGTTTAATTGATCATTTGGACAGACACGCAGGTTTGAAAATAAGGAAAGGAAAACTAAAAAAACGTATTCCAGCCCAGAAAATCTGTAGAGGCAGGATGAAAAATGTTGCTTTCATTTTATTACTTTACCTTGGCTTCAGCATAAAAAGCACAGCAAAGGCCACATGTAAGAGAGTGTGGTTTCAAATAAAGCAACAATGGTAATTCACTGTGACAGCTTTCCACTAAAGTGTACTGCTGAATGTGCATCCATCAGTTCTTAACTCTGCAGCTGAAAGCCAGCTGAGCTTATTTAATGGCTCTTAATAAACACAAAGCTCAAGTTGCTTCCCTTTTTCTTTGTTTTAGAGTCTGAAGGTTGTTTTATCAAAATAAGATGAGTTCAGCTCTTTAGTAAAGACTGTGACATGTGCAGTGTAGGTTGTATTTGCAGCATTGTCAGTGATCTGTAACATCAAATATCAAACTCAATGTCCTCAAGCCTTTTAGTCTCAATGTTTCACGACACCAAGTTGATGTCCTTAAACCTTTCAAGCTTTCATTGGATATTTTCAAACATGTTTGTTCTCTTGACTGTCATGGAGACCCAATCCAAATGACTAAGTATTGCATCAAATTGATTCATGGGCCATTTCTTCTTATGCAAACGAGGTAACCTTGGATGTCAGCATCTATTCATCTGTTGGCTCCCTTAGGTCTATGAAGAAATACAGTATATAGCTGTTCAGTGAATAGAGAATTGTCAGTAAACAGACATTTATTGGTTTATTGTTAATGGATATATAATTCTGAGTGGGTAAAATAAGAAACAAGCAGCCTTTAAAATTCAACGATTGCTTATCATTTCAGATTGCAACCATTCCCTCCTTCAATTGAACTCGAAATATGACCGTACATCCTGTTTGAGAAAAATTAGTTATGTCTTTCATGACTGAAGTTTCTCCACTTTGTCCATTATGCAGTGAAATTCCTGCACATTCTAGATTTGTGTTCATTTAGGCACTAATTAACTTCACAGCTGGTGTTATTACTGTTCTATAATACTATGGCACTTATTTGTTTAATATTACTGGAAATAGTAGCATCTTTGTTGGATCTTTTTAATAAAGGGGATGAAACCATAACTTTCTGCTGAAAACAAAGGCATTAGTGAAATCGAGTGAAGCTGTAAAGAAAAGAGGCTTTCCTGTGTTGAATGCAATAAAAAATCCGTCCAGTGGTACATGTAATATTTTGCTAACAGACAGAGTTGACTCCAACCGTTAATGCTAGAGCCATTTCACTATTTAACAGAATTAATAATTCATACCTTTGGTGTAAAAAGATGACTAATGATGGACACTGATTACATTACTGATTACTGATGACGTTATTTCTTTTTTTTCTCTCTCTCTTTACACATCCAGTTTTTATTTGTGGGAGGTGTAGACTGTGAGATGAAATAACAAATGCTGTTTCTTCTCCTGAAACAGTCTTAACCTCCCACAGGAAGGGTAAAGGAGGCACAAAGAGGACATCTTTGTGACACGCGCCCGCCCTCGTGTCTCATTCCCACTGTGGCTTATTGCTGTTTCGCTGCTCTCTGTCTTTTTATGTCTTTGTTCCTTCTTGTTGTATCGAACGAATGCCAGTTGGGCTTTGGTGTTGAAGGACGTAGAACATTGGCCATTAAAGCATTATGTTCTGTTATCCCTGGAGCAGGGAAAAGAAGAAGACCTACTTTGATGACCACTGCAGTAAAAACCTTCTCACTAAGTGGGCTAAAATGTCTTCTTCTTCTTTAGAGAGTAACTTAACACCACTCTGAGTTGGCTTGCCCTCTAATGATAAAAGGCTCAAATCTGGTTTTGTGAACTAAGATGTGTGCCGTGCTCTTCTAATGATACCCAGAGAGGTGTCATTGGGTATATCAGAACATTATTTCAGCAAGGTGAGATATTCAGCCGCATGAAGTACGGTGTGCACAGATTCGGAGGTGAAAGAAGCTAATACATTAGTGCTGAAGCTTTCATCAAAATATACATCCTTTTGCAAGGCATGTGACAACTTAACCCTCCTGAAGCCCTCAAAAGAGAGAGAGACAAAGAGAGGTAGAGAAGCCCTTGCAACTTCGGGTCAGTTTTCTGATAGTTTCATTAGAGTCTGTCCACTGGTTCATTAGATATTTTGCTAACCTTCACACAAAACACAGACATGATTAACTGCCTGACATTCAGGGCGATGGGCGATAATCCACACTTAACTGTGAGACAACAAAACAGTGCAACATGTGAGCAAACTGGAATTCTAATTTAACATCTCAGTGTATGTGCAACTTTATATAAAAAACAGGCAGTTGAGAGCAGCAGAAGTAGTCTGTTTGCAGTAGCCATGAAAACAATAATCAGCTACATCAGAACATGTTTTCATTTACTAAAAGCATACTTTGTGCTCTTTTATCTGATACAACAGGTAAAAATTAGATTTTTGATTTAAATAAACAGTTATATTTGTGTGCTCCTTTGTGATTGAAGAGGTAAAACACTAAAAATGAATATAGATAAACCTTTGCAAAGTTAATCCAGGATGAACAAAGTGGTTTGTATATATTTTGGAAATGATTTAGACGTGATGGTTATTTCTGCAACGTGTCGAATCAAGACACACACTGGCCTGATTGTGGAGTTTGCCAGCTATAACAAAAATACAAAACAAGCACAAAGACAATGTAAAATTAAACAAAAACATGCTAATTAATAGGGATAAAACAAATGGCCAATTGGTAATAAATATTTTTTACATCCATAAATACATTTTCCAAACAGCAGCTGTTTTTTATATCGTTTGCCGTTTAATATTGGCTTTTAAATTCTGCACGAATCTCACTTCTCCCTGATGTAGGACATGTTCTTTGCAGACTGCTGCATCTAAATGCAACAGCTGAAGCTGAACGATAAACTCAAGCATCCGCAACCGTCCCATAAGCTGCTGGGATTTCCTTAAATCAAAACCTCCGGGCCTTCCAACGTTGGTTTGAAATGTAGGTTAGCCAGTCAGAAAATCATCAGTATTCTGAGCACAGCAGCACACTCATTCATGGAGCACAGACACCAGAACTCACTCACATACGTATAAATTAAATTATGTATTGAGATGAGGTAGAATGTGGGTCACAAAACATCACTGTGTGTGAATATGGGTCAGAATACATCATACTCTCCCCTTAATCTGCCGTCCTCCCTCCCATGTGGGATAGTTGGCAGAGAGACAGATTATCACACCCTGCTGGCCCATATTCCTGCCTTCTCCCTGTTTTATCATCTCTCATTCCTTCATCTCCTTAGGCCCCGTTCTGTTGTTGTGATCGTCTGTTTGGACTGTTTTCTCTCCACAAGTAACTAACACTCTAACCAGTCCTAATTTTGATGACATTAGTGCTCACGAGGTAGGAGAATATTCACTCAGAGGCTTTTGGCACATGCTTATCCAACTAATGCACGGCACTGTGCAAAAGTTTCAAACCACCTCCAGGTACTTTGCATCTGAGGAATCTTTTAAAGTGTTTCTTTTTGTCAGCAGTCATTCCGAAGGTCTTTCAATGTTTTTCTTTGAACTTTGGCTTCTTTTTTACAATTTATTTGTTCAGTCTAGCAGATGAACAGTTTCTGAAAGTCTTAAAGGATTAAAATAATAAATAAATAAATAAAAATCCAAGAAAGACTTGACACAGGACCTGATTATCTTTTATCTTTTTTTAAATACAGTTTAAGAAATTGTGTATTTGAGGCAGGCTGTTGGTAACAAAAGGCCTAAAGATCTGATTATGTTATGTGACAGCACAACACTGGTTCATCCTTTGTGTTTGGGAGTTTTTTATGACTAAATTAGAGTCAAAGTCAGAGTTATGGGGCTTAAAAAATCCTATGAAAATGATGAAGTTTTGGACTGTAAATGACTGGA